>CM061534.1:54407455-54814231 GCA_030545055.2 Neoaliturus tenellus | reverse complement strand
TCCACTAACCACTCCACTAACTTAACAAAACACTTTACTCACAAATAAAAGCACGTGTTGTAGGCATAGAATTATAAACATGGAACGCTGACTGAGTGAAGCGAAAACGGTCCGGCGGCGCGCCGCTACCCCCACCCAAGGTCGGTATGCCCGGGCGCTTTGGTCCACACAATTCAATGGGCACGACGCGTTTTTTAGTACTTTCGGCTAAATTTTAACGTAATTGATTGGTTTAAACGACCAAAACCAAATTTCTTTGCATAAAGGGATGTATGGAGCAATAACTGATGCACATATATTTAATAAACATGATTTATTAATAAGTAAAACAAACAAAAGAAGTTTTTTACTGAATGAAAACTACACATTGTTAAATAAAACAAGTTAGTTTAGTTTCTGTCTAATACCTAACTTTGATTTATTTATAGACAGATTTTTTTCTTTGGCATATGAAAAGCAAAAATAGTATTAAAAAAGACAGAACCGATTAATTTTATCAGTCTTAACTCATGGCATTCACCAAACTCATGATTGATTGCATGAGTTTTTAAATGAACAGGGGACTGTACTCTGAATTTTTGAGCTCAGGATACGCAAGGAATCTGTAATTTTAATATGATTAACTGTTGCATATTTATTTGGAATTACATTTTAGGAACTTTGATTTGTACGTGCATCATTCGAGGATCTTTTAAGCTTTTTCTATATGTATAATAAATCTATACTTATTTAATAGCCTACGCTAAGGGTTTTTTGTGTTAAGAACTCCTCCTACAATTTTCAACCGATTCTCAAGTTTTTGGTGTCGTTGGATAGGGCTTGGTCTGTAGTTGTTTCTGCCAAAACCTGATGAGAATCGGACTGAAAATAAAGGCGCTATTCACCATTGAAATCTCAAAATTTCCCATTTAAATAACATTGGAATTAAATAAAGCATTTTAAACGCCTGTTAATAATCAGCTGTACAAAAATTTAGTTTTGATTATTAAAGATATTCACAATATTGGATTGGTCGGATATCGTTGATTTATAGCTAAAAGTAATATTTGTATTTTATTAAAATAAATTGCTCGATATCGAGCAACAAGTATACTATAGTCCGTTTTTTTAAACCTGATCCTTCACGAGAATATTGGGTTGGGGGAGGGATTTAAACTGTAAACAAAACATTTAAACTCGTGACAAACATGTTCGAGTATCAGATTTCCTCAAATAACGTTTTAAATAAGTTATAATGTCGTTCAGTAATTCCTAGTCAGCTGTTCTATTTTTAAGCCAAACCTATTCCTTGTTAAAAAGTAACAGTTATAAAATAAACTGATAAAAAACAACTGCTATTAATAATATTGTAAAACTGATACACAATATGTTGTGATGTAAAATTACCAGCTGGTATGCAACAGTGAAATAAAACAAAAACAACAACAAAACCAAAAAAAAACCAAAGGACTCCAGCCAATGGGATATTAGCGAGGATAAACAAACCCCCACCACCATCTCTCCCTAGAAGGATCAGCTTTAAAAATACGAACTGTAGTATATGCCTAATTGTTTTATTTTGGTTTAACTAAATTAACTGATAATATTTTCTTTCCTAAAATAAAAATATTTGTGTAAAAAGCTACATAGTTTGAGTTAATAATGTTGTCTAAATATTAAAAACAGTAAAAAAATCAATAAAAAATCATTTTATAAACTAGGCCTACATATAGACTAAGTCTACGTCAAATTTCATGGATTAAAATAAGTTATAAACCTTAAATTTTATATGACAAAATTCATTGTGGTAAAACAAATACAGTATTGTTACGCTGAAATGTACATATGATAAGTCGACCTTTATTTTAAGACGGAATCGATGTCAACTGTATAAGTTTTAATGAGGTAATTCGATATATGCCATTGTATAGTCTACTATATGGATATTTTCAATTAACTGTAATTATAGACATGTAAAAAGCTAAAACTATTGAAAATATTAAGCCAAATTTAGAAACTCGTTGTTATTGTGCCATATTACAGAGTACGTTTTATAAAAAATGCCCTTGCAATACACTTACTAGTTATAAAATATTATGTTTGATCCTTTCCATAGGACGTAATTTTACAATTGAATACGACGTTACCTATATACTATAGACCGCATTACAGTATAAACAATTGGTTCGATAAAATCGCTGTACATTAGGCTTACTTGTGTGCAGATAAGCTGGATGCCTTAGTAATTATATTTTTGCAATTATAAGCTACACAATATGTAGGCATTCCACTTTATATTACAACAAATAATATCACTTGACACATATCACAAGATATAGTACAGTATATACAACAATTGATAACAAATAACAAACAAAATTCGTCACGCACTGCATTTAATCAGGTGTCTCCGGCCAGCGACTGTTTTATTAAAATATGCTACGCTACGACGGAACGCGACGCTTCCGCCGATTCGTAGAAGCGCTCGCTAAAGATAAGATTACAAAAAAACGGCTTATCATACAGCAGATATTTTTAATGCAAGATAAAATTCAGAATCTTCTCTATAATTCATTCACTGGAAGTTTTTTCCTGCCCTTACAATAAAAAAAAAATCCTCGCTTACTACTTTTTTCACTACATGATCAATCCAAACTAAACAAACTTTAGGCTAAAACAATTATTATAATTTTAAATATTTTTTTGTTGGCCTGAAACTGATACCGATTTGTTAATCATTTAAAGCTCTAAAACCCTATATAAATTTAAACTACATTGCTTAGCGTTTTATAGGTTAAATATCGAGTTGAGTGAAACGCTGCATCGTCGTCGGTCACTCAGATTTTGCGGGAATTGCAGTTTTATACCGACCTCGGGAGGGGGAGATGATACAGTCGGACCGTTTTTGGCTGCCTTTCATTACTCGAGTCAGCATTCCATGTTTATAGTTCTATGGGTTTTACGCGCCAAGATCCTAATAGGAATTGATCGAACCATTGGAAATCCGCTGAGATCGGGTGTTGCTTATAATCCTAAATGTTTACAATCACTTGAGTGTTTTTACCTGCAGGTGGCTCCGTTTTCACAGGGATTGCTCGTAGGTTGACAAAGCGGCCCTAATCCACAGTCTGGACCAGAAAACCCACGAAAACAGGAACACCAGTAGTCCCTGCAAACACACCGCGTTCAATATGCATCACCCATGTTCTGATGATTAAGTATGTAAATGAGGTACATAGCTTATTTTCATGTACCTCATCATTTTATTGAATAAAATAATATAAAGTAAAATTATATAAAATGAAAAATAATACTTTGTTAAAAATGTTTATTAAAATAATAGCAATATTAGCCTTACAAACAACAACCTTAAATTTCCAAACAAACTTATTAAAACGTGAACGAACAAATTACTAAGAAATGGTATTAATAAAATATATATTATATATTGTTATATTGATATTTACAATTTGTATTTAACTAATTAGTGCTTTTAAAGTTGTGTGTACAAACTATTGGAGAAACTCCATGAAACGTGTGGAACAAAATAAATAAATAAATAACATATAGTTCCAGTTAAAACATATGAATCGCAAAAGGTAAACAAATTTCAATGCAACTCTTCTAGACTGTTTCAGGTAATTGGGTAATGTTTTACCGTTACGGTTGTTTTGCCCATGACGCTCCCTGCTTGTTTAGCAACTCTGGACTAAATTAGTTTTTAACTGGCTAAACATTTATGACAATATTCATATTTTTTATTTTATCCATTTGCATTGTCAATAAAATTGTTCTGTTTGATTGATATTATACATATTTTAATACCTTAAAAGTCTTATTAGATGATTTATTATAACTAGTAATTAATTAAACTTATTTACGGTATTAACTTGTCCGAATAATTCGACATTATCTTGATCGAAATGCTCTGTAAATCTCATCTTAATAGTGACAATGGATTGATACCTCAAGTTTAAAAGTAAGCGCGTAACCATCTATAAAATGCCAATTTATTGACATAAAAAATAGAAAGGTTAATAAATATTATTAATGGTATATGTTGTTATTTACGTTTTGTAATTTATATTATAAATGGTTAAATTATGTTTTGAGGGGAAATACTTCTGTTTATAAATAAAAGACTTTGATTATTTAAAAATAATAGATTAAGTTCAAACCTATGTTATTCACAAAGATTTTGGACCCGTCTGTTAATCCCCTGTTTAACCTGTCTGTTTGCACTATTATAGGCTAACTTAATTGAATAATGTCTCTTCTATTCAATTGACGTTTATAACAGAGGTCCAGTGGTCAGGGAAGGACCTATGGAATTTGGAAATGACTTGGGGGAACATCCCCAATAATTATAATGTGGATTCCAACAAGAACCATATTGAAAGGTCAAATAAATGTTAAATCAAATTATTTGTAAAACACATTGTTTGTGTTTGTTTTATACTTCGGTTTGACTAAACAAGAATAAGTCTACATTATATATCATTTATAATTTACTGTTTGAATGTGTCTTCAAAATATGTTTATAATAATAGTTTTAATGATAATGTAATTTTAATATTATAATACTAATTATATTAATCGACTTCTTACTAGCACTGCTAGCTATTATTTGTTTTTATCCAAATACGTTAAAAGAAGCAATAAACATGACCAACCCTTTTTTTTTTAATTGACAGAGATACTTTTAAAATATGGTTTTGTTTTAAGAAAAATAAATAGTTCTCAACAACTTACTGTGCATTTTATTATTATTTATTTAACACAAATTAAAGACTAACAGAATATTTTTCTAAAGTTTATATACCATGAATCTTATTTGTTACATGCTACTTATAAAACCCTTCAAAACGGCAATAAAAAAAAATTAAAAATATTTTGATAAAATTTCAAACACCCATCAGATAATAACAATTAAAGAATTGATTCATTGCTTAATTATCAACTTATCAACTTTTTGTGATTTTTACAAGGCTTTATTTAATTAATTTTTACTTTTCTTTTTGGTTAGTTTAGTTACATTTTCGAAAGTTTGTCTGGGATGTGAGAGCTGCCTAAAGTATGCTGCCAACAGCTTGAAACTGTGAAACTGTTATACTTGTGAATTGATCCGATTAAGGCTTCAAACACATTTATCAGATTTCCAGGAATAGCTTAACTATGGAGTGGTATTGATAGAACTTTCAGCGAAGTAATTTTAATTGGAGGGTAGCATTTGTAGGTCCTTTACGTACATAAGTGGTTTAAGCGCTCCACAAATAGATAATATTAGGTCTGTAAGTCTGTATAGATTGGTGGTCAATTGGTCACACCTTTTATACTCAATAAGTTCCAGTAATTCTACACGATTCCTAAATTTAGCGAATTTCCATATAGGGAATACGCTATTACGGTAGTAGTCACGGTAAGACCTAATTCCGTTTGACCTTGATACTTTTTTGTTTTGTGGACCCCAGAAGCCAAAATCACCACTCATTTAAACTGATATACAGATTGATACAAATTGATATATATGTGTGTGGCCGTGTGTGTGTGTGTGTGTGTGTGTGTGTGTGTGTGTGTGTGTGTGTGTGTGTGTGTGTGTGTGTGTGTGTGTGTGTGTGTGTGTGTGTGTGTGTGTGTGTGTGTGTCTGTGGACACGATAACTTTTGAATGGAACCTCTGATTTTGATTAAATTTGGCGCAGGAGTGTAAATCAGCATTTACTTGAACGAGTTGGTGAACCACAAAGATCGGACCACGGAAACAGGTTGTATGGTGTTTTAAAAGGGTCAAAAATGGGTTTTTGTTATTCTTTGACATTAATTTTTAAAATCCAAAAACATACATTTAACCACATAAACCATTTTAAAGAGCTCGAAAAATCAACAATTTGATACTTTGAATGTATAACTTATCTTAAATGGTTACGGAGAAAATCCAAAAATACATTTCCCATGTTATTCGGGAAATAAATAAAACTTTCTATCTTGCTCGTTTATGTATGTGTATGTACATTCACAAGGTAGGGATTTACTTATCTTTACTTACAAAACCCATATGGTGGCACACCTACATACTCAACAAAATAATTTTTATGGGGAAATCGCAAAAAAACATTGCAAATTCACTGATTACGCAGGTCTGCTGCGACTGGGGTATATTTATTAACGCGATTATCAACTTAATCTAAGTTTATATATCTTTTACACCAAATATTTCAACAGTGTTTGATCTAAATAATCAAGTCACAGTGATCCCACCCTCTACTACATCTTACTTGTAGTCCGGGGCGGCGTAGCAGTGGCCGGACATGGAGCAGCCGACGACGCTGCAGGCGGTCCGGGGCTCGCGGCTCACCTCGTACGTGATGTTGAACCCGTAGACGTCCAACAGGTCGTCCAACACTCGGAGGTGGTTGCCCTCCAGGCGGTCCATGGTGAAGTCCACCACCAGGTAGTGGCGCCGGGTCAGCAGCCACTCCACCCGCGTCGCGTTCTCCTCCGTCACCCTGCGCGGTGGAATTAGAGTGGAAATTAGAAATTAGGAATAGGAATGGAATTTGAATGGCTATAGAATTGCGGTTCAAATTAAAAAATCTAACAATATTATCAAAAAGAAAAAATTACACTTTTTACTTTTCTTATAACATAAAGGAAGTTAAATGTGGGCCACTTAACACTCTTAATTCAATAATAAAGTCTTGGCTGTTTGAAGGATTTATTTCATAAAAAATTGGATTTACTTACTTGTTTACTTTCCTTAAAAACATAATCTACTACAAAATTTCCGCTCTTGCTCATTCATTTTTCGACGAAAATGTCAAAACAAGGATAACTACGTATTTTTCATAAAAATAAATCTAATCGCATTTTTATTGTTGTTACTATTTACTTTTTTTTTTTTTTTTGTTAAAGAGGTTTTCCAATAACAAATCTTTTTTTTGGCATTCTGTTGCATAAAGTTTGTAAAAACCATAAAAAAATCAAACAACAACAAGTTTGAACACCATAAATAAATAATTTTTTCAACAATTTTTACATACCGACGATAAATATTCCCAAGCTGCATAATGATAAAAGATACCTTGTAAACAAAGGAAAGAATACTCTTTCCTCCATAACATTTACCAAGTTTACCTGTGAATTTCTCTCCCTCCCAGTTGAAAGGTGGAATCGTGTTCGTAGTAGTCGAACTCTGTAAAGGTGAGTCCGGTGGTGACGAACAGCTGAGTGAAGTAGACGACTATGGAAGCACTCGTCGGATTGTCGGTGGGTTGGGAAGCATCTATCACCCAACGACAGCGCAGCGGAGTGTGAAATTTCCGCGGGAAATTCGGAGTGTGGAGAACCCCACTTGCAGCCGTCAGCATTCCTCCGCACTCGGATTTGTCTTGAGCTGGAGAACGGGATTTAAAAACAGGGAGTTTGGGTACAGTAAAGTCTGCGTGAAAAATACAAGAACACATACAAAACAATAGTACTTTGCGAGTAACTGTACAGCAGGTGAAAATATGGAAAATCGTTAAATTTACATTTAAAATGATGGTTAAGTTAAGTCATGTAATTTCAGTTAAATGTAGTGTTATGAAAAAAGGAAATAATAATTAATAAAAACAGTAAAATGAGTTTTTTAAGGCGGGTGAAAATAGATAGTACCATTGAAAAGAGGATTTTAACAAGTATTCTTAAAGAGTTTTAATTTTTATGGGTCACTTGGCACGAATAATTTATAAAGTCAAGTCTTAAATAGAACTTTCCGAGGAAATTGACGTCAACCCTTCCTTTTCTCAACTGAACTGTATTAATTACATTGGTTTCGGTATTGTTATAAGGCTTATTTAACTGTTATTTAACATCAAGAATTTTGTATTTGATTTACAGAAAAGATTAATGATCTAAAACTGACCTTGACCATGACCTTGACCTTGACCTTGTGACATGACCCACGCCAGCAGTACAACTAGCCAGACCATAGTCACCTGCTGACCTTGAGTAACACCATTGCACCACCTTGGGTCACCACCTGTTTAGCCCATCCTCACACTCCCATTGCAGCTGTAGCACTCAACCTGAAAAACAATTTAATTTTTTTATTTTAGGAATATGTTTTTTATGTCAATTCCAATTATTGATTACTCATTTTAAATCTCTTCTTTTAATATTTTCTCTTTTGTTGCTTAAGTTTTAGTTTACGTTTTTATGTTTGTATTTATTTATTTACAGTTACATTAATTATTCATTACATTTTTAAAATTTTAGGTAATGGCTAGGATAACATGCAGACTACATTTTATTTAAATTATTACGAATACTACGACAAATTCAAGAGTAGATGACAAAATGCAAATTAAATTAAATACTGTAAATATATTATTGATATTTTATATTATAATTTTTAATTTATATTTATATTTTATAATTTGTCTGAGTAAAATATAAATAGTCAGATTAAGCTTTAGTTTTGTTTTATATAAAAACATCTAATTAAACTTTAGTATCTTTTAAATGAAGTAAAATATATATGTGATGTGCTCCAGGAAAAGGGACCTTATGATACATGAGACACTTTTTTAGTTATTCACATTTTCTTGTAGTATTTTTCTTGCTGAATCCAATGGTAATTTTGAAAAAATTCTATCTTAATATTTGACAAAGTTATGGAAGTTTGAAATGCCGTTTTTAAAAATGTTAGTTTTCGGTAAATCACGTTTAAAGTTAAACAAAGTTTAACCTAATGAAACATGCATGATTTATTACTAAATTTCTACCTATTTGGTATCAAAATGTTGCAAATTTTATGGGCAATAAAAGAAATAGAAGAACACATGTTTTTGAAAAATTTTCTTTCATTTTATAACAAATAAATGACTAAAGGTAGTGAAAAAATTCAAATATTTTGGAAGAAAATTAGGTAATAATTTTCAACTTCACATTTTCTACATAAAAATGTGCTGTATTATTACAGTTTAAACAGTTGTTATGGTGATATTTGTATGCTGAGTGATATTTAAAAAATATGCACATGAGGTCAAACATTTTCCTTTTTCTTCTTCTTCGAAGTTCCGAGGGTTCGTGGGCCGCTTTCAGTTTGGTGGTTTGTTGCTTCCGCGCCCTCTTTCTAGGCTTTGGAGTCAATAACATTTCTTCTTCCTCTTCAAACTCTGGTAATATTTCTTCATTAGAAGACCTATTTGCAATGGGTTCTGGGCCTAGATCTGGGCATAGTAAGTTCTTGTGGACTTCTTCACAGTAAGGCCTAATTTTCTGAAATAGGCAATTTTTTCGTTTCCAGGAGAGCCCCCAGCAACAATTTCTGTTGGGTTATCTTCAATAATTCCTGTGTCACTAGTAATGGTAAAAGTAACTGCTGGCCCCCCAATTGTATTTCATTGTTTATCTTTAGCATTCAAACATGTAAACAATACAGTCAATAACAACAGCTGACTTTCAGCCAGTGATGTAGAAAGACATAAAAATCCCGATCCAAACATAGTGATATCACAGACTAAGCATACGTATGCTTAATCTATGGAGAAATATTACATCTATCTTCTTATTTCTATAAGGGTTTCGTCTGTTACGTCCCTTTTTCTCTTGATCTACTGAACCGATTTTTAAGATTGAGGTGTCATTTTAAAGCTTAGGATATACCGCAGTGACGAATCGTAATTAAAAAGGTCATATTGTTTCGAGCTTCGCCCCCCTGCCTTTTGTTTTATTTATAGAGGGCGCTTTAAAATGTTGACCAACTTTTATTGTAAGTTCTTCAATGTGAATTTTAATTTAACAGCTGATTACCTTCAGATGAATTTAAAAAGCCAGATAGTAAACAAAAATAGATCTCTGTCACTTCATAATCAACATTCACGTACTGTAGGTGAGTTTCACTCATGCAGGATCATAAAATGCGCAATTTGCGCACGGGCCACCTCGTTGTTACTTAAAGTTATAATAGTTCCCCAAAGAAATACTACAACAATGTATGAAATGTAAAAGGGACCTTAACTTACTTCAATGCTATTTAAATGGAGTAAGTTAAGGTCCCTTTTGTTTATCGTGCAAGGATCCAGGAAAACCGATATATAATTGTTTTACAACTTTATAACTTAATTAAAAATCTATTTTCTATGTAGAGAAATATATTTACTACTAATTTAAATAAAAACCTAAAAATTGATATTTTTGACCTTATTCCACAAAATCGGCTGTACTGAAAATTTTGGTCGTGTATCATAAGGTCCCTTTTCCTGGAGCACATCACATATATATATATATATATATATATATATATATATATATATATAGATAGTATCATGTTGGTTCTGGCTCACTTTTGGAGACAATCAAAAATCAAACAAATTTCACAGTTTTTTAATACAACTATGCAATATTTTTGCCACTTTTTGGCCAATTTTCAGCTTTTGTCAAATTGTTATAAAAAATATGCAATTTTAATGAAATTTTTAACAAATATGCCTAAAATTTCCTACAAAATAAATTTTTTTTAAAACAAGTAAAATTATCACATTTTATAAGTATTTTTTCAATAAAATCAATAGTTGACTTTTCATAAGGTAATTTAAGTTTTCTGTAGTATTTTTTCAATAAAATTTACTAAAATAGTAATAATATATTCTAATTAATTTCAGTAATATCATTTTTGATTATATTATATTCAAGTAATTTTTCAGATACAATAATAATATAACAATTTGTTTTACTAGTAGCTACTATATCATAATCAAAATCTGCATTAATAATAATATCATTTTTTGAACTTGAAATATTTGTTGGATTTTTTGTAGTATCAATTACATAAATTGGTCTATTTTCTAGAAATTCTGTTGGACTATAATACATTTTACTACTAATATAATAAACTTTTTTGTAATCTTGATACATTTCATACATAATTCTAAATTTTTCATTATTTATATCAAAATTTTCCAATTCATCAGGGTAATAATGACCATTTAGTTTTACTCTTATATTTTTTACATACATACTATCAAATTTAGAAGTATCAAATAACTGATCATTTGTTCTTGATTTTTGAAATCCAATTATAATAAATTTTGGATTATAAATATTTCTATAGATATTTGTTATATCAAAACTTAAATTCTTTCCTGTAATATTTTTTTGTTCAATGCATTGCCAATGATTAAAATGAAAATTTACTTTTTCAAATTTGCTTAGTTCATTAATTAATTGAATTTTACTTGTTGTTTTGTATTCAATTATAGGAACTCTAATAAAAAATTCATCAATTGTTATTTTACCTTCAGTTGGTAATGTAGCATTATCATAAGATCCATCAGCCTTTTTAGTTTTCCATCTAAAAATTGCATCATTATCTTCTGATCTAATAAATGTTATATTAAAACCACCTTTATATATTGGAATATTTACATTTTCAAAAAATCCTAATCCAAAATGAGATAAATTACCAATTGCTTCAAATTTATTTTTAAAATTTGATTCAAAACCATTATTTATTTGATTTATTTCTGATTTTGAATAAGTTATAGTACCTTTAATTGTACTTAATAGACCAGGGTATTCAATTTCATCAATCAATTTATTATGTTTTCTAACTTCAATTTTTGAAAATAAAAATGGAACAAAATTATCAATTAATTTTATATTAGCACCATTATCATATGCATTTCCATCAGATTTAGTCAATTTACCAGATATATAAAATTGAAATTTAGAAGTACAAAATCCATCTCCAAAATCTATATTAAATTCAGTTTTTTTATTAGGTTCATTTAAATGTAATTTAGATAATGGATAGAAATTTTTGTATTCAGCTCTTTCAATATCATTTACATATTTTTTGTAATCAGCCATTTATTAAGGATAATTTTTTTAAATCAAAAGCTTTTTTAAAACAAGTAAAATTTTTATTATTTTATGATGTCAAATTTTATTTATGTATCAATTTCATTTTTACTTTTAAAATACTCAATTTCTGTAGCATGATCAATTATAAATTTTGCTGATATTTTTTGATGTTCTAAAATTAATTCCCAATTTAATGTAAAAGCATAATCATGAATGAAATATTCAGTTAAATCTTGATATTTACAAATCAAATCAATATAATCTTTTAGTTGATAATTTATGAATTCAGTAATAAAATCTATAGTTAAATTTTGATGTTGAGCAATTTTTTGCCAATTTAATTTATTTTGAAACAATCTCATCATATTAATACTCAATTCATATTTTTCAGAAATATCATCCCAATCATCTTTGTTTAATTGATTTTGGTTTCTGATAATGAATAAATCAAATGAACTGTATAGAGCCATTTATTAGGGAGAAAATTTTGTAAAACAACTTTTCTTTGAATTACAAATACAACATTTTGATTTAATTACATTTATATTTTTGAATTTTATTATCTGAATATCTTTAGAATTAGTAATTCTGTGTGTGTGAATAGTCGTTAGCTGCCATGGCTGCTGACGACAAATCATTAACACACAGAATTACGGAGATAGTTTTAGTGGTTTCGGTTATCGAGACATGTTGATAACAAATTTAGGTATCATCACGACGATCTGATAACATGAGTAGATATCACCGCGAACGTGTGATAACCGAGATTGACCAATAAATACACGGGGTTCAGTCTGCGGCTTGTTGCAATCAGTTAGTTAGGAAAGCTTATAAAATCGATAAATGTGTCATATCACATTTATTGATTAGTGAATTTATTTCATCTCATTAACCAATTCATAGTAAAGTGCTGTGTAAGCACCGATATTAGTTTTTAGCTAACTCCATATGTTAGTAGTAACGACACGAATCAGTTACTTGTAGCCTAAGTTTCGGCTGTAATGGTTAATATTTTTTTACAGATATCATTGATCACATGTTATTTGGTATTACAGCTGAAATGTTAACGTAATAATGGGTTATGTGGTATTGGCGTAAATATCTCGTCCAGGTGGTCATTACTTTGCACTTAGCTCACAACCGGGTGCTGGAAAATTTAAGATTCCCCCTTCATTGCCCGTGGTGCCATCGTGCCACCATCGCGGGTACAGAGAGCGCGCCCGCTCCGCACCGTCTAGTAGAATTGCTGACAACGCGAGGCCACACACACACACAACCGTGTCTAGCGGACCATTGATTTAATAAACCTCAACATTTACATATCTAAACCACTGTCGATTAGTTAAGAAAAAAACGTTTGATTGGTGACTGTTGGTTATTAGTGACACAATAATCGATATTTGTAGAATGAGTAACGTTTTTTAAGTTGAGGAATACGATTAGAGCATAGTCGTTGTCGTTATTTTTAGGTTGTTACATCCATATAATCGATGACAAACACTTATTTACGATAAGTATTACACAACCAAGGTTATTTTTCCGAGCTTTCAATTACAACTTAAACAATGAAGGCTATTTTTCCGAGCTTTTAGACATAATGAAGCGATTTTGAGTATTGACAGACAAAATTACATCGCTAAAATTCTAGAAATCAACATGGAAGAACACTTCTTATATACGTACTTTAAGGATATTAGTTATTAACATTGAAAGATTTCATGTACTTTTTTCATACGTGAGTATATAAACAAAACAGTGTTCGGCGAAATATGTCATAAAATTTTGTTTTTAGGGTAAATCCGTAATGTGAAAAATGAATTTACATGTTACATAATCAATTTAGGTCGAATGCTAGTATATCTTACCAGACATTTTAGTTCCATCTTAATAATTTTTGTAATTGCCAAGAATGGAAATTTGTCAACTGAATTTCCATCATGTGCAGGTTTCACCGAATACGGGGTTATACTACAAATGACACTTTTATTGTATATCTTGACGATTATTAAAGAATATCTTTTACGACCTAAATAATAACAATTACCATTTACACATCGTATGTAAGATTGATCAAGAATAAATCTACCTCTTGTATTTATGTTTCTATGAACAGCTTATGGATACTCAAGTCGCTATTTTTGGTGACAATTTGGTGTCTAACCATAACTCAAAACCTACAATCGCTGGGCGTAATACCAAAAGTTCCGAAATATTACTAAACAAATCCACACCGTGTTATGAACAGCTAGACTCCAGTCGCGGCCTTGCGGTATCAGCAATTATGCACCGCGCCGTCACTGGGCCTCGGCGACCACTGGTGTCTTATAGACGGCACTCGCCACCGGGCTGTAAGGAGTAAATTTTTTTTATTTTTAGTCACAAGTTTTGAGATCAAGTAAGATTCATAATCTATGCGACGAGACAATCGCTCCCATACCACACAACAGATATTTAGGCTCACACTAAAGCTGTAATTAACAGATATACATTTGTCCAAAGGTTTGCTCTATAGTATGCGACAAACACTCTATATTTAGGCTCACATTTGGGCGATAATTAACAATTAAATGTGGCCATTTATTTCGCCCTATAACATGGGGGAAATGTATTGTGTGGTAAGTACATATTTCAGATCGAGTAACGATAATCGGCAATTAATCCTTGGAGTGTAACAGTTTTTACGGATATTATTACTAAGATTATAAATACACATGTGTACAACTGTGACTTTACCCATTTAGTGATCTTTAAGGGTTTCTAACCAATTGCATCTAGTCACAGACTGAAAACATCATGTTTATTGTCAAATTGAGGTTATCACATGTCCAGAGTGATAACACGCCGGATTATCAGATCTGCGTGATGATACCTAAATTCGTTATCGACATGTCTCGATAACCGAAACCACTTAAAACTTATCCCCGTAATTCTGTGTGTTAATGATTTGTCGTCAGCAGCCATGGCAGCTAACGACTATTCACACACACAGAATTACTAAGGAGGAGTTTAACAGTGGACATTGTTTACATTTAAGACAATAAATCAACTCCATTTATATAAAATAATTATTGTAATTTATCTATATCATCTTTAATTAGTATTATTTCAGCATTTAATTCTTTTATGGATTCATTGACTCCATCAAATAGAAATTTTAGTTCTTTTTCTAATTTTTCTTCTAAATTTTCAACATATTTTCCAATATTAATTAAAAAGTCTGTAATTTTATTTAAATCTTTTTTAGTTTCTGAATGATCATTACCAATTTTAATAATTGAATCTAAAACTTCATCTAATTCTGATTTTATTACAACATCATATTTATTTATACTTGGTTTAACATTAACAATTCTTTTACCACTAATATTTATATAATTTTTTGATAAACCAATAGCATTTATTAGATTTTCAGTCTTTTTTACATGACTTTTAAAACTTTTACTAAAATTATTAAAAAATATATTTAATTTAGAATTTATATAATCTTCTTTAATATTAATTGGATGTTTTTTCTGTCTTCCAAACAGATCAAATATATTTTGTGAATCCATATTTATTAAGGATTAATTTATTTATTATGTTATCAAATTTTTTATTTTTATTTAATTCATTTAATATAAAAATACATAAATGACCACAAATTGGTGGATCATTATAATTTTGAATTTGATTATCATTATAAAATATATTATCTTTTCCTAAATATTTAACTAATTCTATTGGTGGTTTATTAACTATATTTCCATATGAATCAAAATAATATTTAATTTGATCTTTTTTATAATAACAAACCCAATGAGTTCCATTTCCATCAAATGAATCTAAATTTATAATTCCACATTCAAATTTATTAACTTTATTAGGTAATATATCTCTCATAAATACACCTCTAAAATATTTTATATTTTTACACAATTTTTCTAATTCACCTAATGTTAGTGGTTCAAAATTTTTTTATAATTTTGTTTCATATATTTTAATGTTTTTTTATCTAAACCAGATCCTTCTACATTTTTTAATTCATGATCTAACCAATCAACAAAATTTCTAAATTTAGGAATTATAGATTCTTTTACTACTTTTGCTCCCTTTCTAACATTTGGTGTATAATTTTTAACTATAGGTATATTATCAGCAAAATCTAAAATTTCTTTTAGTAATCCACCATTTTTTATTTCTTTTAATTGATTATATGAAAATTCAAATCTTAATCCTTTATTTAATTTTTTATGTTTATTTAGTTTATTAATTTGTCTTTTAGATAATAATATAATATCTTTTCCATTTTCATTAAATTGATCAATATTAAATTGAATGATAACTGATCTTTTATTTTTAAATGCTAATTTTATTTTTGATTTTTGATTATCTGTCAAGTTTATATTTGTTTTTTCCATTTATTAAGAAAAAAATATAGTTTTTTATAATATAGATTATTATAATTAATAAATAATTTATTAAAATTTTAATCCTACTTCTAAACCCATACCAAATTTTCTTTTCATCCACATAGCACCTGATGTTGGTAATGCAATTAATCTTTCACCAATTCCATGATCATTTGATGTTACTATATCCCATGCTTTATCTTGTAAAATTTTATCAGCTATTTCATTTCTAGATTTTGTATCTTTATGATCTCTATAAAATAAATCATGTTCTTTAGCAGCTTTATCTAAATCATTTATTCCAGGATCACCTCTTTTTACTCTTTTATTTAATTTAGTTCCAGGCCCTAGATATTGATAACCAGGTACATGTAATTCAAAAGGTAAATTATTTATAACATCATTTAAAATACCTGATCCATCTTTTAATAATGGTGATGAAATATTTGCCAAAATTCTTTTTAAATACTTAATTCCTTCAGGTTTTTCAATTAATTCTGTAACGTGTTAAAAAATTAAAGGGATAATTTTATTTAACACATTACAATTTTATTTCATTATATTGATTTACATTCAAAACAACAATGGGATTGTTAGTTTTATTTGAAAGTCAACGGTTTTTGTTTCAAACAAAAAGAAAAGATTTAGCCTAGTTCAGACTGCGCCGGCGCGGCCGAGAGAGCTCGGGCATGCGCAGTAGAGTCCATTAACCCCCGCGGGGTGAGGAGGGGGATTGCGCGCATGCGCACCAGGGTCCGGCTCCGCGGCGTTCCCGGGCCGAACTCCTGACGAGAGTCGAGAAGAAGCATTCGAACGAGACGGTCACTGATTCACAAGGTAGGACGAGCCTACGGATTACTTTTGCTTTTGGGTAGTTATAGTCTATCTATTAGAGCTAAATCGATTTGTATAATTTGGTCATTTAACTGTAGCTTGAAATTCAGTAACACTCCATTTGTTTCATTATCATTTTCATTTAAAAAGTAAGCTTGCAATATTTGTTTCAAGGCTGTAACAGTTGCTTTTGGTGCATGTCAATGGCGGATGTAGTAATCGTTTGACTTTAAGTTACGCCTACTATAGTTTTGTTTATCCCGCTTGAATATTACATTTAACCAACCTACACATTACAGTTTATTTTTCTGGTGCTAATTGAACTGTTAGAATATTTGACCGTAGAATTAATATAGCACTTAGAATTTTAAGTTGCTGATTTCTTGCCACTAATTAACAGCTTATTGCTTATCCTGCTTGTTTACCTCACCTTGTAGGGAACATCTTCCTACAGACGAACGTCTGGAATTATAATTTACCTTTCCTTGCAGACGTCAGTCTGGGTAGCGATTTTTAAGATAAGCACTTGGGTAAAATTTACTGTTAACACCGTTGATACTTCAAATTCTATTGGATTCTAAATCGTTTTTTTTAATCGATTTCTTGTTTGCAAATTGGGACTTCTGTTTAAAGGGCAATAGTTAACCAGTTTACTGTTTAGTTTCTCCGGGAGCAATAGCGGGATTGTATCTTAGTGGGTTGGGATAAGTTAACCTATTTTCCAACACCACTCCATATTTCGATTATCCGAACTATCCTGGTTCCTAACCGACGCCCGTCGGGAAACCAGTCCAAAATCTCGTTTATCCGAACTATCCTGGTTCCTAACCGACTCCCGTCGGGAAACCAGTCCAAAACCTCGATTATCCGTTCTATCCTGGTTCCTAACCGACGCCCGTCGGGAAACCAGTCCGAAACCTCGTTTATCCGAACTTTCCGGGTTCCTAACCGACGCCCGTCGGGAAACCAGTCAGAACCCTCGTTTATCCGAACTTTCCGGGTTCCTAACCGACGTCCGTCGGGAAACCACTCCGAACCCTCGATTATCCGAACTTTCCGGGTTCCTAACCGACGTCCGTCGGGAAACCACTCCGAACCATCGATTATCCGAACTATCCTGGTTCCCAACCGACGCCCGTCGGGAAACCAGTCCGAACCCTCGTTTATCCGAACTCTCCTGGTTCCTAACCGACGCCCGTCGGGAAACCAGACCGAACCCTCGATTATCCGAACTATCCTGGTTCCCAACCGACGCCCGTCGGGAAACCAGTCCGAACCCTCGTTTATCCGAACTCTCCTGGTTCCTAACCGACGCCCGTCGGGAAACCAGACCGAACCCTCGATTAGCCGACCTTTCCGGGTTCCTAACCGACGCCCGTCGGGAAACCGGTCCGAAACCTCGATTATCCGAACTATCCGGGTTCCCAACCGACGCCCGTCGGGAAACCAGTCCTAACCCCGATTTTCTGACTTATCCCGGCTTCCTAACTGACGCCCGTCGGGAAATAGTGAGAACCCTCCTTTATCCGGACACACCTATTTTTCCCACCAACGCCCGTTGGGAATCCAGTGTATTTCCGGCCGACGACCGTTGGGGGTTCACGTAATCAGATTTTCTTGACGATGATGAGTCTTGCAGCAAGTCTTGAACAATAGAACATGATTCTATGCTGACATAAGACTGAGTCAATAGACAATCTATATTTTTTTTATACGGCTTCCAATTTTAAATAACATTAAAAAAACGAAATCAAACTAGACGAACCTTGGGGACTCCGAGTTATCCGGACACCTACATTTTCTTGATAAATGTAAATGTAACTAACTTGCCCGGGGTGCAAAACGAAAATTTTTGTCTCCACCGGATAAGCGTTACAATTCATCTAATTTATTTGATATAAAGTCTTTAATTGCTTTCTTTTCATTTAAAAAATTATTATTGCCAGCTTTTTCTTGTGCATATATATAATTAATAATATTATCTAATTTATTTAAATAATCTATAAATCTATATTCAATTTTATTTTCTGTATATTTTCTGATTCCTGAACCTTCAATTTCACCTTTTAATTCCCAAATATGTTTAATTAAATTAATATATTTATCACCTTTACTAGATTTTGGTTTCTTACTATTTGGATCATTATTTTTATAAATTGAATTAGTTTCCCATAAAATCTTTGAATAATTATTTAAATCATCTTGTGTATATATATTATTATCTGGTTTCTTTTCATAAGTTAACAATCTCCATAATCCATGTGTTCCATTATATTTTTTATCATCAATTATTAAATCATCATTATCAATTACAGTTATTTTATCACCAATCATAAATGATTTTTATGTTTATTCCAATATAAACCAAATTTATCATCTTTTGTTCTTGGTAAATATTTTTGTGCTAATGGACCAATAATTTTATCTAATGTTTGAGGTGAAATTAAATTTGGGTCAATAAATGTCGATTCTTCTTGAATTATTGGTTGTCTGATTGGTCTAAATGGAGTACTTGAAGGTAAATTTAATTCTTCAGTTTCTGGTATTGATATATTGGCAAAATTATTAACAATAGGTACCAATTCCATAAGATTTTTATTTTCATTTAAGACTTCACCAATTTTATTTTCAACTTTACCAATTGCTGATGTTATAGGTTCATATGCTTTTTGTTTAATTTTTTCATAATTATCTTCAATTTTAATTTGATTTTTAAATTCTTTTATTAATTTTTTCTCAATATCATCTAATTTTTTAGCTTCATTAACAGATATTTTATCCATTTATTACAAAGAAAAATTTAGGTTCAACACAAATCATGTTAACATAAACACAAATCATATTAACACAAAACACAAATCATGTTAACACAAAAACAAATCATGTTAACACAAACACAAATCATATTAACACAAAACACAAATCATGTTAACACAAACACAAATCATGTTAACATAAACATAAATCATATTAACACAAATACAAATCATGTTAAACACAATTCATTTTACTTTATTTCTGTAATTTTCATTAAATATATAAATACTAATGAAATAAATAATACTAATAAAATAAATATTCTATCAATTATTGAATCAAACATACAACAAGCCATTATCATTATTTAATATCAGAAAAATTTTTCATATATTTTCCATCATTTGATTTTTTTCAATAAATTAATAGTTAAAAATCCATAGTCTTCTTTCCAACAATCATTACAAATAGTTTTAAATTTATCAAATTTCATATCTGATCCAACAAAATTATTATATATTTTTTTCATATAATGTTCATTTTGTTTAAAAATGCATAACATATTTAAATTATTTCTAATTAATTGCATATCAACTTTTGAATAACATTGTGATAAATAAATACATGATATATTTTTATGTCTACCCATTATAAAATATTCTTTAATTTTATCTTGTTTTTCTAAAATACAATCATCAAAAACTACTAATGAATTTGGTTTACATTTATTTAGTGGAATCATATCATCACATGAAAAATAAGAAATTTGTTTATTAATATTTGATTCTATATTTTTAAATCTTTTTTGTAATAATTTATAAGATGGTTGTTCTAATGATTTACTAAAAATATATAAATTTGAATATGGAATTAATCTTTTGTAAATAAAATTTAATAATAATGTAGTTTTACCAGATCCACTTGTTCCTATAATTAATAATCTAATAGGTTGATCATTTTTATTATTTTTATCATATGATTCTAATTTTATATTATCTTTTTTTTCTAAAAATTTCTCCATTTAAATAAGATGAAATTATTTAAAATAATTGGTCATTCATCCAAACTAGAATTAAGATTAGAACATCCAATACATTTAGATGGAAAATATAGTATTGGTTTAAGTGGATTTTATTCAGATAATTTTATATCAAATATACCAAATGATTATAAAAACTGTTATGGATATTCTATTAAAGATGAAGATGATAAAGTTGTAGATCAATATTTTGATATAAATAAAGGAAATTATACAATTGAAGAAATAAAAAATAATTTTATAAATAGTTTAAAAGAATTTAAAAAGAAATTTAATAAATTTGATGAAAATGATTTTATATTGAAAAATGATGGACCATATATTATAATAAAATCTCCTGTTAAAATTATAGTAACAACAATTATAATTGATTTATTAGGGTTAGATGATAAAATGATTGAACCAAATGTATTAACAAAAGGAATAAAACTACCAAAAATTAGACCTTTTGATGTTATTGAAATTCATTGTAATTTAGTTGATCCTAGTTTTGAAAATCATAAAGATTATTCACATTTACATAAAGAATCAGAAATTTTATATTCATTTTATCCAAATGTTGAATATGGATAAAAAAATAGTGAAAAACCAAATGAAATTGATTATATTCCTTTAAAAATATAAATAAAATTCAAAATATTATAATATCTATTCAAGATAGTGATGGAAATCTAATAAATAATGAAAATATTAAAAGTATTATATATTTAAGATTAAAACAAAATTTGTAATATAAAATTTGTCTACATAAATAATAAAATAATTGATTTAATTAACAATAATTTTATATTTAATAATAAATTAATTGTATTTAATAAACAAAATAATCCTTGGTTTAAAGGAAAAGATATTTGTAATATTTTAAAATATAAAAATTCTAGAAAAGTTTTATTTGATAATGTAAAAGAAAAATATATAAAACTTTAAAAATATCAAGTGTATCCAACAGTTACACTTACATAATGATGATAAATTAATTTACATAAAAATTATAGATGTCACAAATTATGACACCCTAAAAATTGAAGTACAAACATGTTTTTTGATGCCCTAAAACAGGGCGTCAATAAAATAGATATTAAAACAATATTTATTAATGAATCTGGTTTATATTTATTAATTTTAAAATCAAAAAAGGTAGATAAACAATAAGGATAGATGATGATAAATTAAAATTTATAGATATTTTTAGAGGGGACAATTTGTCCCCCCTATCATATAATGAAAAACATACAAAACTTATTAAAATTAGGTAGGACCCAAAATGGGTCCCATATAAATTATAATATTTATTTTAAAAATTTTTAAAGGAGGTAACCTTATCATACAATAAAAACTTAAGGGTAACAAAATGTTACTTTTCTTAAACATTCAAAAATATTCATAAATATAATAAATTATATACAAATTTGAGACCCGTCTTAAAGACGGGTCTTACTTATAATGATAATAAAGTAAAATTTATAGATATTTTTAGGTTAGATATTCAATGAATTATTAAATATATTTAAATTTATTAAAGAAAATATATTAAAATATAAAAATTAGGGGTAGCAATATGCTATTTTAAGAAAATATTTAAAAATATACATAAATTATAGTATAAATTCAATATCATATGGTTATAAATTATTAATATAATTTTGATCATTTTCTTTAAAACTTTCTTTAACATAATTTTTTGTTATATTTATAAATGGTTCTATTATAAAATTAAACTTATAATGATATACAAAATAATTTTTATATTTAAAAAGATATATTAATGATTTACATATTTCTAAATGATTATTTAAGTCTTTGTTTTTGTAGAAATGAGTTAAACATCTTCTACAAATATATTTTTTATTTGTATTTTTTTGTGTTAATTGCTTAGATACTAACTTACTTAAATCTGTAATCAATATATAATGAGAATTATTACCAATTTTATAATATAATAAATCAATTTCTAGTTTTGTATTATAATGTTCAGATATTTGTAATGGCACTATTTTTTCATCTTCATCAATTCTATAAATATTTATTGACATTGATGGATAATTATATTTAGAATCAAATGATCTTTTTTCAAATAATTTAATATCTTTTAATGTTATTGGATAATCAAAACCTTTAAAAATATCATCATTTATATATTTTTGGTATTGTTTAACTCTTTAAGCATTTTTGTTTGGTTTATCAATAGCACATCTAATTGCATAAATAAAACAATATTCATCTTTATTTTTAAAATTTACACAACATTTTTTATTCTTAATTTCATTTGGTAATTCTATATATGATCCAGCATTTAATTAATTATTTTTAGATAATTTTAGATTTAATTCAACACATCTTTTTAATGACCAACCAGAGCCTTTTGATGGTTGATTTAGTTGTTCTCTAACTATTAATTTCTTAAATTGATCATCAATAAAATCATCTATATTTAAAATATCTGAACTTTTTATACAAAAATACATATTACTATTTTGAATTTCACCATTTATTAATTTTCTTTCATATTCACATTCTAAAGCCATCTGTCCTTTAATATTTTTGAATTTTTGTTTTTCTATCAATTTTTTTATTTCATTTCTTTGAGTTTCTAAATAATCATTAATATCTAAATCATCATTTGAATTTGTTAAAATATAATCTTGAAAATATCCTTTTAATGACGAAGCTTCTTGAATATTTATTATATTTTCTTTTGGAATTGGTTTATTTTTAAAATAATCATTTAATAATCCAATCAATTCATTTCTAGTTTTATTAACAATTTTAATACTATTTTTAATTGCTAAATTTTGAATATATTTTAATGATCTATATCTTAAATTATTTGGATTTTCTTTAATTTTGTTTAATCTTTTAATTAGTTCATCTCTAGATAAATTTTCATAATTTCTGACAGATAATTTTTTTTGCAATTTCATTTAATTTTTCTATATTAAATAATGAATGATTTGTAAGATCAAATGTTTCTTTAATATTTGTCAATTCATCTAAAGTTTTATTTTTATAATTATATATATTATTATTTTTACACCAATGTTTTAATTCAAATATTTTATTATCATATTTTTGTTTATTTAATAAATGTTTAGTTGAGTTATAATGTCTATCATAATTTTTATATAATATATTTTTATTACAATAGGGACAATTAATATTTTTATTTGTTCGTTCCATTTATTAGAAATAATTTTTACTTAGAAATAAAACTCTTAAAAATATAAGAAGTTTTTCCACTTTTTTCTAGGTAATTTATAGTTTAAATTGTAATTTTTCAATCAATAGTCAACTTTTCACAAGTTAATTTAAATTTTCTAGAGTATTTTTTCAATAAAATCAATAGTCAACTTTTCACAAGTTAATTTAAGTTTTCTAGAGTATTTTTTCAATAAAAATCAATAGTTAACTTTTTATAAGTCAATTTAAGTTTTCTATAGTATTTTTTCAATAAAATTTAAACTTTTTTAAAACAAGTAAAATTATTATTTTTATCATATTTTTAAATTTTCTAATTTTGTTATATTTTTGTCATGAATTTTAGTTTCTAAATGTCTTAAATAATTATTAGTCCATTTAATATTCCTTCCACATTCACAAAATTGTGGTTTTAAAAACATTTCTCTAATACATTGTATACAAATTGTATTTTTTCTATCTTTACTATAATGATAATTATTAAAATTTGAAATATCTTTAATTTCTTTACATTTATGACATTGTTTTTCATTTAATTCAATAACTTTAATACTATCATATAATTTTTTATAATACACATCCTTACATTCTTTACAATAATAATGTAACTCATCTTTAGTATTTTTGTCTTTATAAAATTTAGATATATCTTTATATAATTTACACCTTAAACATATCTTTTCCATTTATATAAAATAAAATTTACAAATTGGTTTTTTTCAATTCATATTCATAAAAATTTCCAATAATATCTTCATTATTTTGATCTTTTATACTATAAGTAACAGGATTTATAATATTAATTTTAGAAATTATAAATATTTCTCTAGACCAATTATTTTTATATTTATTAGAAAATGTTGATTTTTTATTTCCAATTCTAACTCTATCATTTATTTTAAATTTTGATTTGGTTATTATTTTTGGTGGTTTATATTTAAAAACAGTATCTAATAAATCCTTTTCATTATTTTTATTTACTTCAATTGGTTTCATTTTAATTGTTGAATGATATGAGTTATTATATTCTTTAACAATTTTTGGTAAAATATTTATCCATCTATAATTTTTATTAATTTCAAATTGTATTTTCATTTTTTCATTTTGTGTTCTATTATACCTTTCTATTATACTTGATTTTTCTTCATTTTCTGTATGATACAATTTAATATCATATTTATTTAATATTTCTTTAAATTCTTTATTGATAAATTCTAATCCTTTATCTGTATGTAAAAGATTAGGTGATTTATGATTAATTTTAATTGCATCCTTAATTATTTCTTCAAATGCTCTAGAAACTGTTTTTCCATCTTTTTTCTTTAATGGTTTTGACCAAACATATTTTGAGAAAGTATCTATCACATTTAACATATATTTATAACCATCATTTTCTTTTTCATAATTTTTCATTATAATTAAATCTGCTGCCCATAAATCATCAATACCTAATGTAATTATTTTTCTTTTTAAAAATTTCTTTCTAATTGGAGCATGAATTTCATTTGCTTCAATTATTTGTTCATTTTTAGTTAATTCTTTTTTAATTATAGGTTTAACTTCTTTTTTTAAAATTTTACTTTTATTTGTTTTACAAATTGAACATTTAGTAGCAATTCTATATAATCCATTTTTCATTTCAACAATTTGTGGATTAATATTTTTAGTTTTTTTCTTAAATTTGTGACAATGAATTGGTTCATTCATTTATGTATAATTTTTTTTTAAATAAATGGATATGTGTTATAGATGTCATAATCAAACTAATTTTACTATTATTGGAAATTGTGTAGGATGTAATATATGTAAAAGAATTATTTATGAAAAAAAGATTAAGAGAAAAAGTAATAAGAATAAACATCTTAAACATATTTTAAGAGAATTTAACCATTTTCAACCATATAAAACACAACAATTAATTAATGAATTATATATTTTATGTATTTCCAATCATTTTGAAATAACACCTAAGAATATAAAATTATTTTTAAAACAAAGGAATTATACAAATTGGATATTTTACTATCAATTTTTAAGCAAAATATACAATATTGATTTTGAATTGAATAATGAAGATAAAGAAAAAATTACACTATTTTTTAATAAATATTTATGTTTTAAGAAAAGTAATATATCATACAAAAAATTATTACCTATGATTTAAATACTTAAATATGGATTTTTGTATAAAACCTAATTATGATAATAACTTTTTAACATATCTATCACAAACAAGTTTGTGATATTTTTTCCTATATAAATGGATCTGCTAGAAGAAATTAATAATGTTGGAGAATTAAGATTCAAAGAATATAAACCATTAAAAAGTTTAAATTTAAATGAAAAATATAAAATTGAAAAATTTGAAAGAATTAAAGATAAATATGGATATACAATTATTGTTGAATTAGAAAAATGTAAAGTACATTTACCAAAAAGATTTACTAATGTAATTGATGATAAATCGATTAAAGAATTAAATAAAAAAGATTTACATTTAATTGTCACTGATATTAAAACTTTTGATGATAAAGAAACTGCTTTAGTTAAATTTGAATAATTATTACAATATTATTGATACTAAACCTTAATTTTACTTATTTAAAAAAAAATCAAATTTTATTGAAAAAATACTATTAAAATTTTAAATTACCTTATGAAAAGTCGACTATTGATTTTATTGAAAAAATACTTATAAAATGTGATAATTTTACTTGTTTTTAAAAAAAATTTATTTTGTAGGAAATTTTAGGCATATTTGTTAAAAATTTCATTAAAATTGCATATTTTTTATGATAATTTGACAAAAGCTGAAAATTGGCCAAAAAGTGGCAAAAATATTGCATAATTGTATTAAAAAACTGTGAAATTTGTTTGATTTTTGATTGTCTCCAAAAGTGAGCCAGAACCAACATGATACTATCTACTTATATATATATATATATATATATATATATATATATATATATATATATTATATATATATGTATGTATGTATATGTAAGATAGTTTAGAACGTAAATCTCGAAGACTTTTATATTAGTACATGATACCCTAGAAATATTTCAGAAATGAGGAAAAATCAAACGTCAACAATTGTCAAAAATATATTTACACCTATACTGCAAAGAATAGACATTAAATAGATATGAAAAGAAAAAAATAGGAATCGATTTTGACCAGACACACGCATCATCATCAGTCCCAAAGAGAGAATGACAGAACCAACATGGCGGACCATTCTACAAGAGCCAATATGTCGTCATAGTCACATGACTTCCTTAACTGCTACGCAGGGTGCAATTAAAAAAGAAGTGACCGTTGCCTTTGGTACGATTATTGCCAGTATTACGTAAGGAAGTCATGTGACTATGACGCCATATTGACTCTTGTATTATGACCCGCTATGTTGGTTCTGTCATTCTCTCTTAGGACCTTCTCCTGACGAAATTGATTGCCATTTTTCATCTTTTTTATATAGTTGTTATCTTTAGTCTTTGCAGTATAATTTGAAATATATTTTTGAGTATTGTAGAAGTTTGTTCTTTATTTCTGATCGCAAACAACACGTATCATGATAGTAAAAAGTGTCTTAACAAAGAAATAAATTACTTTTTCAAGTGCAATTAAAACACATGTAATGAACAACAGCTGCATTGGAACGTTATTAATTCATTCTTCAGAAGCTTCTTCATAAGAACTTCCTAAGTAGGGCAATTTGAAGTACTTTCAAAGTGTATGAGTTGCACTTACTTTAGTTTGTTGTTATAAAAAGTGGTAGTTTGAGATCAGCACAAAAAACGAATTTAATTTTAATTGAGATGTATATTTGCATTTAAATACTAGATTCTATAGATTTTACGTATTACGTAAGAGGAAAATAGACAACGATTTTTACTCTGTTTTTTTATTTTTATTTTGTTTTAATACTTATATTTTAATATTTAGTGTTTTGAAATATTTCATTTTTATAACAATATTAAAGATTTGCTTATTTTGCTGATTTTCAGTGTATTATTCATATTAAGCACTTGAGAGCATGAAAGGTCAATAGCTTTCTTATTCAATTTTTAAATGGAGAATAAAACATTCAGAAAATATAAAACAGTTTATGTACTGTGATTACCCTATAAATGAGAGGATGTTTGCAAGTAAATCTGATTTTTGTTCGGTGTAGAACAAATTTTCCATTCAGTATGGTGAGGCTCTTTGTAAAATAATTTTCTCAATAAATATATAACACCTTTTGGTTTTAATTGTTATAAAGCTATTTTGATATGAATGGTAACACTCATGTTGGCTAAGGTCAAAATCTTAGTTCAAGTCTTTTCTACCTTAACAGAGTTTTATAATAAAGGGGTTTAAAACTATCTATTGTTAAGTGTGTCGCACTCCTCAAGGTCAATGTTTGATCCCATACAAAACGATAAACAAACTATTTTAACTTCGGATTGACGTTTATATCGTTTAGTTATATTAATAAGTCATTCAGTAGCGCCCGTTAAAAATTCTCGGCATTATTTTATAAACACCATATTATATACATACATGTTCCATAAGATTTATATGATAAATCAATTTTTTCTACTAATAAAAACCTGCCATATGGTTATATAAAATTGCTACATACTTTACTTTTTATTCCTTTACATCTCTTGTGATATATACTTTGTCAATCATTACTATCTTGATCTAAAATGAATATACTCTTTGTCATACTTGTTTGAATATACTAAGTGATTGTTTTCACCAAGTAAAAAGAGATATTAAATATGACATGTATGAGTAAAATATGTGCAAATGCAAGAAGTCTTGTAGAGATGTATGCCAAAGCTTGCGACAGTGACATAAGGGAGCCATGTGTTCTCGGGGCTTAGGCAGTCTGGTTCGATAGGTCCCACACAAGACGGTACTGTATTATTCTACTTGTATTATGTCATCAAACGAAATGACTATATGAATCGTCGTCAAGAGCTGTATTGTAAAACATAATTACATAGTTAATAGTTGCACTTCGTTCTATTTGTCACAGTATTTATGTATACTACACATATCATGGGACTAAGGTTGTATTTGTTGCTTATATATGAAAATAAAACTATGTAAAGCAATAAGCGAATTTTATGTTATTCTTCTTGGTTTTGTGTTCATTAAGTTGACTATTAAAATGACAGCAAAGAAGCAAAAACTAATGTACCTGCAGTTAAGAAGACCCAAAATAATTTTTCATAAATATAAATTGCTACAAGTAAAAATTTAAGCTAACCGTTATCTACAACCTACAAGTGTCGCTATTACGTTTATTTAATGAAAAAAACAACGAAATCAATTCTAAACTTCCCACCAACAAGATATGTTTTATTAATCGAATAACTGGTATAAATGGAATGATTTAAAAAACAATAAAATGCACTTATTTTATACATCTATGTATGTAAGTAAAAAGGGAGAGACTTGGTTCTAAGAGGGGGAGACAGTGATTGAAGAGCGACAAGCGTTCTTTGGAGCTCAGAACCAGACTAGACTAGCTTGATAGATCTTACGACATATTAGTTCTGGAGTTAGCTACAGGAAATATACCCACAAATCTTACTTATTAGAATTAATTACTCATTTGCTTCGCTAACTAATAATGATATAATATATATATATATATATATATATATATATATATATATATATATATATATATACTTATATATATAGTGGGTCTACAAAGTCTTTCCTAGATTAATTAATGCCTGTAGTAAATCCATTGAAATAACGAAGAAGCGAAAAGAATTTAATAAATGTCTTTTCTTCTATAGGATACATTTAATTTCAGGTTAACGTAGAGGGTCTGAGCAAATCTAAAAGTGACTGCCTCAGCAAGGTGCTGCTGGAAAATGAGGTCGATGTCCTCGCACTGCAAGAAACACATGCAGAAGACTTAGAAAACAGTGCGAGGGGCAACATCCCAGGATATAAGCTTGTGGAAGAAATAGGTCACAGGGTCTACGGAGTGGCGACGTACGTTAGACAGGACATAGACGACGTATCATTCTCCCACAAAAGTTGTGATAACAACACATTTGTTGTTGCTGTTAAGGTGTCTGCGACTACTATTGTAAATGTATACAAACCACCAAACACCCAGTGGTCAGACACAGTTCTCCCAACTTTTGAACATCCTGTGGTATATGTAGGTGACTTCAACAGTCATCATACCCAGTGGGGATACTTGTCCGATGATGTCAACGGCACTCGTCTTTCAAGCTGGGCTGAAAATAACAACCTTTTCCTGGCATATAATGCCAAGGACCCACACACCTTCCATTCAGCCCGATGGCGTCGTGAGTACTCTCCAGACTTGTGCTTTTGCTCCCGTGAACAATCAGCAACACCCGTGCCTACTTCCAGGATGGTCCTTGGTGCATTCCCCCACTCTCAGCACGGGCCTGTAATAATATCAGTAGGAATACAAATTCCTCTCGTAAGATCTTTTCCTCGGCCTAGGTGGAACTTTAATAAAGGGGAGTGGGAGGCCTTCTCATCAAGGCTTGATAGCGTCATCAGGTTCATCCCCTCTAAAATAAGAAACTATGACCGGTTCACTCGCCTTGTCCTGTCTTCCGCTAAGGCGACAATCCCAAGAGGTTTTAGAAAAGAATACATACCAGGATGGAGCAGAGAGTGCGAAGATCTTTACAGTGAGTTTACAGACACTGCTGACAGAGATGTAGCTGACCAACTCCTTAACTCTCTCGACAACTCCAGGAGAGAGAAGTGATGAAAACTGTTGAGAATCTGAACTTCACCAAAAGTAGTCGGAAAGCTTGGTCTCTGTTCAGGAAACTCTCCACTGGTAAATCAAGTGAAAAACACGATGCCTCACAGCCTAGCCCTCGTGAAATTTCAAAACGCCTCTCCGTACTTCCAAAACCTGTGCGTACGTCTGCAGACAGAAAAATTAATTTCAAGCTCAATGAGATAAAGGAGAGTCGGAAAGCACCCTTGGAAGTCTCTAGACCCTTCACTTACGACGAGCTGGAAGGGGCGATTGATGCGATGTTAATTGACAAAGCAGCAGGTTTGGAGGACATTTTCCCGGAGTTTATAAACACTCGGGTAACAAGGCTAGACAGTGGCTTCTGGAAGTTCTTAACACCACTCTGAAAACCGGCGACATGCCTGGGATATTTAGAAAATCCAAGATCATAGCTATCCTGATGCCCGGAAAGGATCCAAAACTGCCTGAAAATTATCGGCCTATAGCTCTTTTAAGTGTTTGTTATAAGCTGCTAGAGAGGTTGATTTATAACAGAATCCTCCCTATTCTCAATGCCAGCATCCCTGTCGAACAAGCTGGATTTAGGCCTGGTCGCAACTGTTGTGACCAGCTTTTAGCTCTGACTTCTTTCATTGAGGATGGGTTTGAGCGAAGACTGAAAACCTATGTGGCTTTTTTAGATCTGACTGCAGCATATGACACTGTCTGGAGAAAAAGCCTCTTAGTTAAATTTTACGACCTTATTCCTTGCCCTTTCTTGTTGCGTCTCCTCAACTCAATGCTCTCCAATAGGATGATAAAAGTATATCTGGGACGCAGAGAAAGTACGTTTAGGCAACTAAAGGATGGCCTGCCACAAGGGTCAGTGCTCGCCCCACTGCTCTTTAATGTGTATATTTCCGACATTCCTGTAACTCGGTCCTTAAAGTTTATATATGCAGATGATATTGCATTGGAATATCAACACCAGCATTTTCGACAAGCTGAGGAAACACTAACAAATGACCTCACGACCCTCGGTGAATATTTTGAAGCCTGGAAGCTAAATCCAAACCCAACAAAAACTGAGGTTGCTTGCTTCCACTTGAATAATAGACTGGCCAACCAAAAGCTTAAAATCATATTCAACGGTGTTGAGCTGAAACATAATAACCACCCACAGTATCTGGGAGTCACTTTAGATCGGTCTCTCACGTTTAAAAGCCACTTACAAAAAACGGCAGCTAAGGTGAGAACCAGGACTAACATTGTCCATCACCTTGCTGGCTCCACATGGGGAGCTAACGCACAAGTTCTGCGAACAACTGCTCTATCATTTTTATATACAACTGCTGAGTACTGTGCTCCCATGTGATTAAATAGTGTGCACGTTAGAGAGATCGACGTCCAGCTAAACAGGACCATGAGAGCCATTAGTGGTACACTCATGGCAACTCCTGAACTCTGGCTCCAGGTGCTGTGCAGTATCGCTCCTCCTGAAATAAGACGAAGGGATGCACTCATTAGGGAATACACAAAGATCTTATCTGCTCCACAGCTGCCCATCCATGATTACCTACCCCAGAATGCGGGCTAATTGAGGTCCCGAAAACCACCTCTACGAACAGCCTCCCAGTTGATGGACTCGAACTTCACCATCCATACAAAGTGGGCCGCTTTTCAAGGTCGGAACCACTTTTTGATAGATGACCCGACCGTAGCGGTAGGTGGTATGAATCTTCCTCGGAAGCAGTGGACTATACTCAATCGTTTCCGCACTGGAGTGGGAAGATATAATTATTGGAAGCACAAATGGGGAATGACACAAGACCAGTCACGCGACTGCGGAGCAGAGTATCAAACTATGGAACACATAGTCGAAGAGTGCCCACTGAGTGCCTTCCCCGAAGGATTGGCCGGTCTGCATAGCTCAAGTGAAGCTGGGCTGCAATGGCTTAGCGCCCAGGATTTAGCTCCATAAAGAGAGATCTAATTTTAGCGAATTTCCCATAGGGAATAAGCTATTACCGTAGGTCTCATGGTAAGACCTAAGCCCGGGACCATGTTACTTTTTCGTTTTGAGGTGCCCAGAGATAAAAAATAATAGTCATTCAAATTTATATATATATATATATGTATATATATATATATATATAATTTTATAATTGAAGTTATTGCTGCAAACCACATTACATATGAAGTTATTGATGTGTCTGACGCAGCAATAAGAGCGCCGCAATATGAGGGTATCTCAGCTATGGATAAACCTCTATTGATGCGTGTGTAACGGTGACGCTCTTAATGGTGCGTCTATTTTTAGACAGACCGCGACCATGATTTGGACATTTTGCCAACATGAAAAACTAAACAACTCAATACTTAGGTACTAGCACTACATCGTGTTTCCGAACAACCTGGAAATATTTTGTATATATGTTCATTAGGTCGAGAGAGTAAAAAAATCATTAAACGTACGTCCTAAAATGCTTTGTTAAGCCGCAAGCCCCCATTTTGTTTTATGCACATGATAAATTTTATTTATTTGACTGATTGTTGTATTAAGTTCATATTTGGCGTGAACCTTTATGACATTAGTGCCCATTTTTAGGAAAAAAAATATTTATCTCCAATGTGTATTTTCAAAATGGCGGCCATTTTAAGTTTTTTATCTCAAATATCTCAAAACCGGTAAATTTTATTAAAATTTTACAAGACACAAAACAGTTGACAAATGAAATTACTTAACTAATGATATCAAGATTGTAAGGATCTACCAACAGATGGAGTGATTGCCATTTTTATGCATAAAATCATTGATTTTCCATTAAAATGCATGCAAACTCATACGTTATTTTAGAAGAAAAATCTCAACAACTCTCTTATTTGTTGTCATATCCTTACAAACTTGGTAGGCCTACCATTGGTTAGATAATTTAATTTTTCATCTCTTTTGATATTTATTGTAGTTTGATAACATTTACTGGTTTTGAGATATTTGAGTTTAAAAATTTAAAATGGCCGCCATTTTGAAAATACACATCGGACCAAAATAATTTTTTTCCTGAAAATATAAATTGGTGTCATAAAGGTTCATGCCTAGTATGAATTTAATACAACAAACCGTCACGTAAATAAAAATTATTATTTGTAAAAAACAAAATGGTGGCTAGCGATCTAACAAAGCATTTAAGTCATATGTTCACATGATATTTTTTTATTGTCTTGACCTAAGGAACCAAAATACAAAATATTTCAAGGTTGTTTGGAAACACCCTGTATAATATTTGTAAAAACCCTTATTGCTGCACACTTCGTCTGAATTTATTGTTCTAGCATTATCAGTGACGCGTTTGTTTATAAATTTCCACATACGGCAGCGTAATCGCTGCTACCCAAACCAACAAAACCAGTTTACTTCATTAGCTATTACCTAAATTGTCTTTACGGTAGGAGACTTCAAAAATAGAAAATAGTCACTCTTTGTGACACATAAACGAACGTAACGAACGTAGGGGCGTTACAGGTATGGAAAACAAACAACAAGGGGATGTTCCGGTGATAAACATGGCAGAAGTTTTATTTGAGCGCTAGGGACCGTCCAGGGTGTTTACTGGTCACTGAAGTCACAGAAAGTCGTGGATTTCAGTTAATGATCACGGAAGTCACTAGAACGTCACTCATTTTTTCCTTAAAATGCAGGAAAAATCAAAGATTTCGTATTGAGAAAATAATGCGATTGTGAGCAAAAGTTTTGCAACTTGAACAATTTCCCCCCAAAATTTTCTATCTTAAAGACCGAAAATCACTGATTTTTAATATTTTTTACCCCCAAAAGTCATTAAAAAGTAACTGATTTGTGTATATCTTTGGCAGTAGATATCCTGATATCGGGAGTTGGTAAGTGGTTGGAGAAGGCAATATAGGGAAAAATATCTCTGCAGAGCGGATGGGTATAAAGGATATTCTTTACATCCGGAATGCCTATCCTTGTGGAATTAGTAATAGAAAATGAAGTTAATTTTAGTTGTTTTAGCGTCTCCTGAAGTTGTAGACTAATTGTGCTGCGTTTATGAGAACATCGGAAGATCAAGCCTTGCTCGGTACCAAAACAATGTATTTAGTTGTTTTGCATACAATTCAAATCATAGTTTCAATGAAATAACAACTTGTCAGTATTTTGTTGCTTAATCTTTATATCCAATTTTAAACTTTCCCACAGGGATAGAGCATTCAAAATTGGCGTCAAAAATAAGATACATGATGGTTCTTACGCCGATCTGCCTTACTTTCTTTTCCGAGATATAGACGTTTCAGTGAAGTAACAGTTAGACCTATCTAATGAATAAAACACTTAAAACACTATCACTCTTCTTAATTTATCAACTCTTTAATTGTAAAATAGTAAAGAACATTTTTCAATATCTGAACCCCGAGCACTTGCTCGGTAAGCTTTAACAGTCGTTTGTTACACATCGGTTTGTACATTTGTTGAACAGTTATGACATCAGTTACACATGACTCTTATCAACTAGAAGTTTAAGAATATTTATCAAACTATCCTATTTCTTTGAAGAGTGAAATAGCTCTTGGAGTTATGTCGTGGGGCAAGCATAACAAGGGTGGCCAGAAAAACATATGTAGCCATTTCTTCATGCTTTGAGATATAAATTTAATAGACTACTGTTACATGTTCTGCGACAGTAAAAAAATCAACAAACCAAACTCTGAAAGATAACCTTTCAATTTTGTTATCAATCAGCTTAATTAATCTAAACCAGACTTGGAATTCCACAGGTTTATGTTTTAAAAAAATTAATTTTGACTAGACCTGTTATTTAACGTTTAGAACCATATTTAGTTTTTCCTTTCATATTTTAACTGCTTAACCCTGCACTTTTAAAATGATTTCAATAGCATAAACATCACTTCAACTAGTGTACCCACTCCTTTAAGTTGAGTAATTTAGATTGAAAGTTAGTAAAAAAAAAAAAAAACTTATACTCATACCAATTATAACTTATATAACTTATATTTTACCATTACTGTTATTATGTCACAAAAATTATTACAGCAGATTCAAGTCTGGTGTGTTACATTTCGTTCATTATAAAACTGTTGGTAAGCATTATTGTGTGTAAGCTTAACTATTTTTTAGATGAGCTTGGTCTTTCGTATTTTTGTGACTAAATCCATAGTGGCCTAAAGGGCGAAAGGCCCCTTAGAAGGAATGTTAGCTGTCATTAGAAATTGTTCACAAATAGTAAGAGATGGACAAAGCAGACGTTTTATTAATCCCCAATCTGCTATTCTTAAAAACAATGTTTTACTATATTACTCACTTCCTTTAAACTTTTTGACGCGTCGCTGAGTCCCTAATCTTTGAAACCGAGACCTTTAATTTTTAAGCCAACTCCCATGTAAAATGCTCCAAATTTTGCTCTACATTTTTCAGGTTATGTACATTTTGGTAACCAGCGTAGTCTATCCTCTGAGGTTTAACATAACCTCTTTGTTATAAATAGATAGATGTTCTCACTGGTACCGGTATAATATGTTTACTCTTTACATAAATGTTAAAATTAAACTCCTTAGCAATATTCAAGCTGCACTACCTTTCAATACCCTATTCAAAATTCATGTGCGGTCTAAATACAGAATTTTATTTCCCACTATCAATAAAATCACCTCAATACCTTACTAAATTGCCCATTTTCTTCACAATCAGATGTTATTTTAATTTAGTCCTTGAATTTCAGAGTAGATTTAATAGTACTGATGGTCATGTTGCTTCATTTAGTTGCCATTGCAATCATTTCTTTTTACATCGCAAACGTCAAAATAAGAATATTTGTTTAAGCAAACGCAAAACATTGCCATAAATTGACTTGATATGTTAAACAGCTGTAATTAATCACCGTGGTTGTGATTGGTTAAATTCTAGGTAATGGGAGGAACGGAAAAAAGGGCTACTTGAAATTCGCTTTCCGACAGCACATTTATTTTCAACGGGGTATAATGGTATGCACCAATTGCTCCTATGATGTGCACAAACTGAGAAAAAAGGACGAAAAGAATAAACTTGTCGATTAACATATAGATTAGAGATAGCACCTGATTGAAATTCAACAGAAACGTCAATTGTCCGGAAATTCGTTTTTTACGATCCAAACAAGATGCAAAAAAGAGGAGGAGAAACATGTTTGAATATTATTATGTACTGTATTATTATGTATTGATAGCACCTATTTGTCAAATACCATTTACTCAAGGGTAAGAGAATTTCTTTAACCATATTGTATACATGATTGAGGTTTGGCATGGATATTCTTCTTTGCTAAAAAATGCTCGCTATGTAACAATTTTGGAAAATTCCTTAAGGTCTTTGCCCTCACAGGACTTAAAATTTCTATCCAATCCTATTATACTAAACGAGAAAGTTTTGTAATGGGGTATGTGGTTGGAAATTATTTCGTAAAGTACAAGCGGAAAACCGTTCCGGAGGGCAAATAACCAGTCTTGGATACAAAATAATGACAGTTTAATTCATAAAAATGTTCAAAACACTCAGATTATTTCATAAAATCGTTAATAAAAATCATTTTTCTCCATAAGAAAAGCATTGGAGAGATCACCTGATTATAAAACTTTTTCTGAAATGTAAAAATATTTGATTGAATTTACATGGTATTTTAACCATATAGCCAGTTTGTATATTGAAAACGATTTAAGTTCTTAGTTATGTTGGTGGTTGGGCATAACCCCCAAAAGCACGAGTGTGAAACCCGGTATTGAGTGATAAATTCTTGAGTATACAATAACGGTAAGAAAAGCATGTAAGAAAATCATATGATTATAAATATGTTAAAAAAATGTAAGTACCGTCAATGTATACAGAACCGAAAAAGTAGTGACATCTTTATGGGGAAGTAAGAAAGACACCCTTGAAACACAAATAGCACCAAGATGTAATTTGTATTTACAAACTATGCTTATTGGTTGAATTGAAACAGATGGCCTGAATAATTTTGCAGAAGTTTGTTGTTGTATTGATTTTCGGGAAACAAATATGCTCATTTAGACATTTAAGAGGTAGAAAGAGCGCTTCCGTGTCAATAAGGAGAAGTAATCGTATAGGCCTATATAGTATTAGCGCTTTATTTTCCTCTGGTTTTCGAGGGCCAAACTATTTTTTTTTTAATGGGATGTCCCAACGAGGTTTAAATAGATATGGAGTGCTAAACAAATGTTAATGATGTAATCTGATCATTCGTGCCATTTTACCCATGGTTTCCGCCGTTTTCTTTATAACCACCCACCCACACTCGTTTCCTAGGTTACCCATTTTAGGTATTCTGATTAGTTGTAACAAGCTTAATAAATTACATATTATACTTTTAAAACAGGTGATTAACTGTTGTTTGTCTTTAAAATAACTTTGATTTCATTTTCTGTGTTTAGGTTATTGAGATTGGTTACCATAGGATCTTTGTTTTGTGGATAAAAATGTCTACTAGCAGATGGACAAGTGTAAACCAAAGCCTGGTTACCAAAGAAATGTCGGGTATCGTTGATAAAATGTCGCTAATCAACAGCCGACCAAATTCCATATCATAGTAGCACTCCACTCATCTTTTTCAACCTCGTTGGGATATCTCTACTTATTCGGTTCTGTATAAATTAGTATACATTTTTTTTTTAACAACGAAGGCAGTTTGTGCTTTAAATTTATAGATATTACTAGCTTTTCATATGTTTATCACTTTAAGTTGTGGACAGGCTTATTGCCGGGTGGCCGATCAGTTGTTACAACATATTTTCTTCGTACAAATTTTCTAGAGGGTAACAGTAGCTGCTTCTACCAGAATCAAAAGTAACGGTTACAAACATATTATTAAATTTTAATTCCAGCTGTTACGTATTGTAACCTACTTTCTTTCTAACTGGTTTTAAACCTTCACAATTTATTATTTAAATATTTTTTTACAAGCAATATCTTTTGAAATTAGTTTATCACTTTGCAAACTTATTTTAAAAAACAAACAAATTGGTTTTAGATAAACCAATGTAAGGCCCCGTCTATACGGGCGACTTTGTCTCCGCGACTAAGGCTAGGCGCACATGGGCGATTATTTTAAGGCAATTATTTCATCGCCCAGTCTGTGCATCATTGGAAGGAATGGGAGCGCGCACACAGGCGATCAAAAATAGCGCCGATTTTAAAATCTGTGGCAAGCCACAGATTTGTGGGCGAGGCGATAGTCGGCCGAAAATCTGAAACATACAGGTTGTAACCTGTCCGCGCACACAGGCGATTGAATAGTCGGCCGATCGCCCGTCAGTAGCTACTCCGCAGTCACCGGTGACTTGTTTGTCCTGTTGTATATTTGTGTTGTTTGTATAGTCATACTGTGCAATGGCAGATTTCGACACTGAATTGTTTATTAGTGAAATAGAGAAACTTTTTTTTGACATTCTGAAGTAGTTAAAGAATTTCTTTTCGTCCTCTCGTAAGGTGTTATATATCTTGTGAAACGTTCCATTTATAAGTCTCTGACTTACAATAGGATGTACCCAATACCTACGGTGTCTTCTTCTTTTTTTTTTTTTTTTAGCCCGCATCAGTAGTGCACAAACACACGTTAGCTGTACAAAGTCCATTTTATGTCACACAGAATGAGAACTACCACGCGAAAACAATCGCTACGTGTGCGCGTTCACATAGATCGAGGGCGATTTTAATAGGCCGATTTTTTAATCGGTCAATTAAAAAATCGCCAGTGTGCGCTTAGCCTAAGTCACTGACGTCTATTTGCTCCATCGCTCATTTTGTCGTTAAGCAAATGGTGACGAGGAGTGGGGGTAGTGCAGACAGTGTTACCAACACTGCAAATGCCGCACACGGAAGGGACACTCGGGCAATGCTAGCTGACCCTAGCAATGCTAGCGTTGGTAACATTGTCTGCGCTGCCCTTACTCCTCGTCACCATTTGATTTCAGGCAACATGAGCACTGAGGGAAATAGACGTCAGTGACTTAGTCGCGGCGACAAAGTCGCCCGTATAGACGGGGCCTAACATCTTTAAACTGTTGTATAGGAAAATTATACCTAAGTGCAGCACCCTTCTGCCTGGCGAGTGAGCGAAGCGAACGAGCTCGTTTTAAAGAGGGCGAGTGAGCGGAGCGAACGAGCTTTTCTGTGAGAACGAAAGTGATAATTTTACCCGAGCTTAAGCTCGGTCCCTCTGGTACTTTAGGATAAAATATAGGATATGATAAATATTTACCAAAATAATCAAATTCCATGAAGAATCCATTATTAGTCCGATCCACAGAACTTCAAAACTTCAATATAATTTTTATGGAAAATATGTCTTTGCATCTTATAATCTGAACATAAATCACTATCACGCCGGGCGAAGGCGTGGCGGGTGACAGCTAGTAGATTATATAGAGACTTTATTTCAATTGGAAGATTTCTAAGACGCAGAATTTTGTAAACATTTACAAAACTATTTAGCATTTCAAAAAGTCTGATGAACGTTAAAATATTTTTTTAAAGAGTTTTGACATAAATTTTATTAAATAAATATTTCAAAAAAAGCTTTAAATAAGATACTAGCTGTTGCCCGTCACGGCTTGGCCCATGATTGAATTTATTTTATAGGTAATAAAATCTTTTTAAAGAGCAACGAAATCTACTTCCTTAAGAATTACATTAAAACAATGAAGTGGTGTGAGTGGAGCTCTGAAGGAAATTCGGAAAACCTGTTCATAGAGAGAGAAGGTTTCTTAGTTAGAAAAGGCCCTGAGAACTTATGAGCAAATAGGAATGACCGTGTCAAATTTAAAACCCGTGGGCCTTAGAGTAATCATCAAGGCCTGTGGGGCGGAGCCCCAAAGAATTTCAAAAACTATATTTGCAAAATTGTTTATTTTTGAGTAAATATGAGCAAAGAGGAACGTCCGATTCAAATTTATACCCTGAAGGCCCAAAAGTAATTTTGGAGCGGAGCCCTAAAGAACTTCGAAAACTATATTTGCAACACCGTTTGTCAGTGAGCATCCATGAGCAAAGAGAAAAGTCCATGTCAAATTTCGACCCCGGAGGCCCTAACGTAATTCTGAAGTCCAGTGGTGGGGAGCCCTAAAGTGCTTAAAAAGCTTTATTTGAAAAACAGTTTCTTAATAAGTATCTATGAGCAATGAAAATTGTCCATGTCAAATTTAAACACGTATAGGCTAAACAGTAATAATTGTGCGCTTCAGTGGGGCGGTCCCCTAAAGGGGATGTTCAAACACTTTTTATTGAGCACCTATGAAAAAAAAGATCACTCCAAATCTCAACCCCGCAGGTATCTTAAATTGCATTTAAATTTGGCCATATGGATTGAAATTTCGAAGGCACGTGGGGCGAATTTCTTAAGAAATTTTGCAAAATCGTTTCTTATTCGTTTCAGGATAACGTTTGGTAGTTCCTGAGATTCCGTGATGAGTCAGTTAGTAGTTACTCCCCGGTCAGGTTTAGCTCGTTAGCTAAGCTCACACGCCGCAAGTCTATAATATCCTCTACTTTTTTATTACCAATCTACTCTCAATGCTTTAAATGAGAAGAGCTGTATACAAAATGAATCTATCTTCTTATTTCTATAAGGGTTTCATTTTCTACGTCCCTTTTTCTCTCGAAATACTGAATCGATTTTTAAGATTGAGATATAGCGCGTGGGCGAATGGTAATTAAAAAGGTAATATCATTTCGGGCTTCACCCCCATGCTACTATTTCCGAATCAACTCATACATGAGCATGTAGTCCAGTCAAAATAGGAGTAGTGTAAAAGTGGGGCTGCTGGGCCATGACGTCATCACGATGACGTCAGCAGTGATGACGTCATCAATGACGTCACGAATGACGTCACTAATGATGTCATATGACGTCACATGACGTCACATAAATGACGTCATGGTGACGTCATTACCGCTGACGTCATCATGATGACGTCACTGACGTTAATTAGGTCAAGGTCATGCAAGAATACAAAAAAAATTTTTTTGCACTTTTGCGATTCCTCAAATTTTGCTGAGAAATTGAAATTTCTCGAGGAATCACAAAAGTGCAAAAAAATATTTTTTTTATTCCCTAGCGATCAGACTCTCGACCTAATATATCCGTCAGGGGTCATTGACCCGTCCCAGCAGCCCCACTTGAAAAAAATAATTTTTTATATTTTACTTACCCACCGAGAGACTTAGAGCCGAAGAATAATTTCTTCGAACACCCGACATTGCGACAAACGACAAGCGATCCGAACAGCACCGCGTCCGAAGACGTACTGACTTGGGTGCAGGCGGTTCCCCAGGTACCCGGCCCAGTGGTGGGGATAAGGAGGTGGTGGGGGTAAAGTGGTCAGAAGGAAGAAAAATTTATTTTTTACAAACAACTCGTCCCAGCCGGTCCTTTACCGGACCTCCGTAACTCGGATTGGAAATATTTCCTGAGAAATATTTATTTATTTTTTATTCTTTCTCAGGTGATCTTGGAACTTGTGAAATTTCAATTAAACCAAAAGTGAAAAAAAATTTTTTTTGTTATTTGAAACTTTGCCGAAAAAATTAAGAAATGTTTGATATTTGGTTAAATATTTAAATTTAAACTCAATATAAGTAAATTTAGTGCAAAAAGTGAGATGTGCACACCACAAGAGTTGAACAGCAACTGAGCAAGTCTCTTCGTGTATCTGAGGTACTCGGCAGGGTGGTGGGGATAAGGAGATGGTGGGGGTAAAGTAGTCGGATGAAATGGAAAAATTTTTTTTTTTGCAAACTATACAACTGAGTTTGTTTTTCAGCAATAGGCATAAGAAAAAAAAAATATTTTTTATCCACAATGCTCAACATGTTGAAACGTGTTCAAGGTCAACCATTTGAAGTTTTAAAAAAAATTATTTTTTTTATTTTATTTACAAATTACAAAAATCCTCCTTCATCCCCATATGTGCTGTCTGGACTTGTGCTTGATGTTGTCGAAGAATTTTCTTCACAGCAACATGTTCCTTGTGTATTTTGGACTACCCCTTCTGCTTCATCCATACTGTCGTCGATGAGTGGACAGTCGTATTCCAAGTTCATTTTTATTATCATCCCTGGATTTTGAAGAAGCCGCATATGCAATTTTTCATAGATTTCTTTTAGGTATTGAATACTGTCAACAAGTAATTCCCACTTCATTGTGTGTAGTGTAACCTTTAGCGTAGCTGAGTTGGAAATGAAGCCAGACTTGCATGTAGGATTAGTATTTTGGAATCGTGGTGGTGGGGGTAATTGATACAACTAGACAGGTTGAAACATGTTCAAGGTCAACTATTTGGAGTTTTAAAAAAAGAAAATTTTATTTACAGAGTAGTGTTGAAAACCGGCAATTTGGCTGCTTTATCTGTACACTCGATGCATCTTAGACAGTATACAACTGCGTAGACCAAGTAGAAGAAGATTGCAATCAATAAGGCCAAGATTATGAAGAGATCTAATTTTAAAATTTTCTGAATTAGCATATGGTCCTTCCTGATCCGTCTTTCTTCCATTCTTCTTTCCATCATCTCCACTAGATCCACATGCTGGCATCTCCTCCTCCCCAGGCTTTCCGCTTCATCGGCCTCATATATTGGTGGTGGAACATCCATGATTGCAGCTTGAAAGATAAAGATGTAATGAAACACATTGGTGCTGCCTCTCAGGTATCCAATAGGAAAAGTGGTGGGGGAAAACCTGAACATGTTAGAACATGTTCAAGGTCATCCAATTTGTGTTTTAAAAAAATTCTATCTTGCTACAATACTGTAGCAAGATAGGTTTTTTTATTTTGTTTTTATTTTATCATTCCTTTATTACAATACAAAAATATGCATATTGAAGTACAATGAGGATACAAAATATAAATATTAGTCAGGAGAAATATTCCAAGTTTGGACTGGCTTGAGTCTTCATGGATGATCTAGAGGAGTAGGCTGAAGAAGTTGATGATGGTGACCTAGGCGGCTCGTCATCCCTGGGGACATGAGGGCATTTTGTGTTGCAAGCAAAAATTTGCATGTTCAATCGGTATCCCTGTTCGATTAGTGATTTAAATTCTTGAACAATTTCGTTTAATTCTTGCAGATTTCTTACAAATACTTCTTCATAATTTGCACATTTTACAGTCAGAGCCATCTTGATGTTTTCCGTATGATGTCCAAAGGCGGAATGAATATTAGCATGGTCGTTTGAAGGTAGTATGAAATAGTGGTGGGGGGAAGTTGTTTACACGCTGTCTGATGAGAGGTGGTTAAATTTTTGCCAACTAAACATATTGATTGAACAAATGGCGCAAAGTTCTTTAGGTGTATGGTAACTTAAAACTGGAGCCACATGACCATATTGTAAACATCCATCATCTTGTAGGAATTGTGCCGGGTTGGATACAGCGGCCCTTCCACAACTTCGACAAAATTTTGTACCATCACCAAACTTGTACCAACCAAAAGTGTTGTAACCTCTGTTGTCTAGCTTGTACTGTTTGATAAAAATTTTAATTTGTTGAGGAGCGTTGGATCGTAAAGTATGGCTAAATAGCTGTTGATCTTCAATAATTTTTCTTACACAAAGCTCAAATAGGGTGCTCATTGTTTGACAGTTGCAATCAAACTGAACTTCTTTACAGTCTGTATGCTGGTAACCTGAAATGGTGGGGGAAAACACACACACACACACACACACACACACACACACACACACACACACACACACACACACACACACACATTGCTGTTTGAAAAAAATTTATGTTTAATTTGTGCAAAGGTCAAAGGTCAAGGTCACCCCAGAGCTTTTAAAAAAAAAGGCAACATATCAATATGTGAAAATTTTTTTATGTTTCACATATTGATATGTTGCCTTTTTTGTGTTTTTTTTTTTTTTTTTTTTTTTTTTTTATCTTTATTTAAAACAGTACAAACAAGATTACATGACAAAAATATATATAGTTAAAAAATACAAACAGTTACAAGAAAGAAAAAATTATTTATTTTTTAACACTGCTGCTTGTCTGCGATGTGGATGGTAAGCTCGGTGGAGTTGCTGCCGCTGCATCCGTGGGACACCAAGTAGAGACATCCCGGTTGAATGGAGCGTAGATCTTCATTTTGTAGTAGGTGGACAAATCTCTTCGGAAGGTAAATTTGGAATTTTGCTTCATCCCCCGGAGTATATGGTGCTTCGCTGAGACTGCAGCAGATTGCTTCGCCGACAGTAGTTTCCATTTTCTTCAGTGCATGTATAATATAATGTTTTTCATCCTTGAGTTCAGAACATTTTTTTACCGGCAAAATTGTAGACTTGGAGTGGGCGTTGAATTGTTCTACCAAAGACTGCAGAAACTGGTTGGATGCCATGGTTGTTCTAGAGGTCCTCGCTGTCTTCTTGCTCTGAGATGTTGTCGTCTCGGAATCTCGAGTAATACTCGTGCCAGGTCTCGGTCTGCTCCTCGCTTTTATAATCGCCGTTACCCCCACCACCATCACCGATTTCTCCATCTTGCAGGTAAGTTGCTAATTTTAAAGCGTTTTTTAACGCACAGTGCCTGTCCCTTTCATGTTCCATACTTTGTGTGCAAATACAAATGTTTTCAGCAATAAATTTAAAATTTTTATTAATTTGCACATCTTTAACTGGAGTAGATGTAAATTGTTCTATCCATCTTTTCTTTTCAAGTCCTTTTGTGTAAATATTAGTAAATCTGTTTGAAAATTGATGCATAATATGATACAAGTCTGAATAACTGGTAAAACCGTCATACCAATCGATGTGATGAAAATATTTCCAAGTCCATCGGTTTGTTGTTGCGGCTTTGGTGGTTAGTGAAGAAAAAGAGCATGGTGGTTTAAATAAAAATGTGTAAGGAATATTTTTATCTATATCGTAAAATACGAGTTCTTTAATTATAAACCGATCATCGTTACCACGAAACGCCTGAAATTCAATAATACCCGGCTTGGACTTGATTTCTTCTTCCATGTCCATTTGAAAGGTCACCCGTCTATCCATCACGGTGTCAGAAGGTCAACTGTTTTCCACACCACGGTAGGCATGTATTTATGCCAGGCCGTACAGTTGAAGGCGCGTTGGTGTATATTTAACGTGGGCACCATCCCCGGTAGGCCTACACCCACAAAATTTTGAATTTTTTATTGAAAATTTACCAATTTAAGTGTAAAGTGTTGTGAAAAATTTTAAAACTTTATTTAACTTTCCATCTGGTCATTTTTGTTGTTGTCATTATCATCACTTTGATCCTTTTCATCACTGAAATGTGTTTCTTCATCTGATTTTACAAAATTATTTTTTTCTTGCACATATTGTTCCAATTGTCTCCACATTTGAACTTCATGAGGAATTCTGTTGAATATTGAAGTGTCCACAGGTCCATACAAAATTGGTGCATCCGGTTGTTTGTCCAAAGTGTCTGTTAAATAATCTTTAATAATTGAACTGGAGAATACTAGCTGTCTTAAATATCTTGTTATTGGTTCAGTTGCACATGTTAAAATAAAAAATTCTTCTCTGTTCAGTTGAATTTTTATGTCATGTTTGGTCGTATCTCTGAATCTCATTTGATGTTCACCTCTGTGTTTAATAATATCAATTTCCAAGTCTGAATCCAATAGTCCTACTTTTGTTTTCCTGCCAAACATGTTGCTATTAAAGTAACATTCTAACAAATGGAGGTGTTTCATAAAAGATTCCCAAGCATTGGCTGTAAACAAAATCATTTTTGTTCCGTGAGTTAAAATTACTGTAGGTGAATAGTCGGTTGATTTCATAACTCCAATTAAAACACTTTTATCCAAACTTGAAGAGATTGGATAAAAAATTCTTAAAAATACTTCCATCAAAATATTTGGTGAAATATTTTCTTCCACATTTCTTTTCCTCTTGGACAAATATTTTTTCTTTTTACCTTTTTCTTCTTCTTCTTGATTTGTGACGTGTTGCTGTTCATTCATATCCAAAAATTCTGAAATTTCCTTTTCTATATTGCATTCCGTTGTACCACTTGTAGAAGCCATATTGAAGATGATGCTACCCATACGACGTCAGGCAACAAACTGATCAGGAGCGGCCTGCACGCTCCGCTTTTATACTCGCGGAATGTAACAAAACCGGTTTTTTTATAATACATTTTTAACAATTCCAGTTAGAGGTGTGTATGTTACAATTTTATCATGTAGAATTAAACAGTATGCAGTTGTATTTGCAGGTATAGCCGCATTAAACTCCATTTCAATCTTTATGTCAACACTTGATGATTTTACTGATTCATTTTGTTTAGAACAATCAATTACAACTATTGTGTAACCATCTAAGTATTCTTCTGGTGATAGTAAAGGTGTATTTGTTTTACCGTAATATGAATTTTGGAATCTCGCATACATATCGTATAATATACTGTACTTTTTATTAGCGAATGACACATTTAAATTGTCGTAGGGGAAAAATTGTGAATTCAAATAAACTTTAATATTTTTTAAGTTGCAATGATCAAATTTGCCTGCATGTTTTGTGATGCTGTCTCTCCTATCTGTTTGTAAACCAAATATAATATACCTGGCTCGTTCTACGTAATTAGATGTTTTAACAGTCCAAGTGTGACGATCTGTAGTTGGCAAGCTTGGATGTTCATGGAATTCCCAACTTCTAAAAGGAATTACAATATCACGATCAGCCTTTAACTTCCTTAATAGTAGCATTCTATGTTCGTCAGCTAATTTAACATGTGGAACTCTCCATACAATTTTGTCTAATGTTAATTTCCATTCTAGGTTTGCATCCGTTGTACCATCTGGAGCTTTAATAATGTCTTTATCGTTAGAAGATCGCAACAAAACTAATTCTTGTTTAACATTTAATATTATTTTTCTATAATCTTCAGCAAATCCAAGCAACAAACGTAATGGAATATGAAAATCAAAATATCCCTTTGTATTCGGAGTGATTATGTCATGTTCAGGTAAAACCCATCCAGCCGGTTGAAGTAAATTGGTTTCATTAGGTGATATAGATGTTACCCCCTTTAAAGTTGTTGCAATACCTACTTTTTTAGTGGAATCAACTGTTACACCTGATATTTCATATCTAATTTCATCAAACAGGAAAGCCATAGGGTTATTTATAAATGGAACTGTTGTACCAGTAGTAGTACCGTCCTTTTTTGTTACTTTTCCTTCGATATACAAGTAACTTTCACATGGTAGTGTGTAAATGTCTTGATGTTGTATAGGAATACGAATTTCATCGTTATTGTTCAATTTTGATGAAGTGTAAGGGTTGTGGGTGTGATATTCTTTTTCCCATAGTGTTTCGTCGAATGTCGGACCCTGCGCTATATCCAGTATATCCATAATCGGTTAATTTTAAACCAATCTTTTCTAAGAAACGAATGTTCTCGCGTGTTAACTCCTCCACAGCTGAAGAGCTACTAATGCGGTTTCCCATAGGCTGTCCACTTTTAAATGATAAACCCATGATTTTTGTATTAAAGTGTCGATTTTAAATGTAATCTAACTGTAATTGGCTCTTCTCGGAAATCTATCAAGTTACCGTCTTGATCCAATACGTTCAACACGATGTCTGAAATGAAAGTGGTGTTCAACGGCAGATATACTAGGTTTTGTGGCTTTTCAACAATTTTAAATCCTGGAGGTACACTCGGGTAAAAAGTATGTATTATATGAGTATTTGCTCCATCTCTGTAAGCTCCCTGTATAATGTTACAAGTTATATCTATACTATTAACTTTTAGTATAGTTACAGTTTGTTTACCGGAATGTGTTTGATTTGGTTCTAAAATTGGGCTATCTTTGGGAAATCCTAACAATTCACCGATTGATTGTTCCTGAGTAAAATCTATATAATATTTTGAGTTAATTTCAGCTTCATAGTATTGTTATTACCTTTTAATGTTATATTGTCTTTCCCCATTTTATTTTGCAAAAATTCATTAATATGATCAATTTCATAAGAACCTGTGGGTAAACTGCAAACTTCTAAGTCTGTAAACTTCCCACTGGCATCTTTTCCTTTATAATAATGCAATAAGTTATTTTTACCTTCCGTAACATTGGGAATAGAGTTGTAAGTTGTAAAATCCAACAGTGCCGCTTCCCAAAATCTTCCTTTTTGCAAGCGTAACGCTGGAAAAAGGATACTTCGTAAAGTGGACGATTTTCCTGTTAATGATACCGTATAGGATGACATGTCAATGGTGACTGATACTTTTAGCTAGGAATTCCAAACATAAATGGCCACATATTAATGTGTTATCAGGTTGTTCTCTTTTATAGTTGTAATATATGTTTTTAGCAGATTTAAAGTAATGCTCGAGTTCTTTAGGTGGTGGTAAATTGCCAAAACTATCAAAGTAATAAATATTATCACCTAATTTCTTATAACAAACCCAATGAGTGCCAGGACCTTCAGAATTGTCTAAATTTACAATACCGGTTTCGTTTTTCCACATTTTAACTGGTAAAGCATCTTTCATAAAGACACCGCGAAAAAATGGTATTTTTAAACATGAAATGTATTTAAATAATTCGATATTTGTTAACGCTTTATGTGGTATTACTAATTGATTTCTTTTATTTAATATGCACGATACGGTCTTAGGTATAGACCTGCCCCGTTTTTTACCATTGACCATACTGTTGGTTTTTTGCTACCCTTTCTGGTGGAACGTCGTTTTCTTCTAATATTCCCTCCATGTTTTGTCTTTGCTGATCTCCTTTTCACTCTTCTTCTCCTTTTTCCACCTCCTACTGCTGTTTTAGCCTTCATACCTGTTGTTACCGCTAAAGCCGCTGCTTTTTCTGCAATACTAGCGTCACTAGACTTTACTCGTTGCCAAGCTATATCCGCGAGCTTTTTATCAGCTATAGATCTATTTTTTGTATCGCTAAATGTGGAATATGCTATATCGTGTTCTTTACAAGCCTGATCTAACTTATTTATGCCTGGATCGCCTCTTTCCAGTCGTTTTTTCAATTTAGTTCCTGGTCCGCAATACTGATAACCTCCCGGTATGTGAAATTCGTATGGTAAAGCGTCTATTGCTCTATTTACGACAGATCCTACTGGAATTCGATTTAAAGCTTTACTTAACAGAGAAACCGCTGTGGACGTGATACCGCCTCCTTTCCTTACAGTGTCTCGATATGGACTGATATATTGAAATGTCATAATGCACTTTTATAATTGAATTTCGCAACTTATGTGTTACCTCTACGACAAGTTGAACATAAATGACTTTATTTATGCTTTTGATCAATTAAATACTAAAAGGATCCTAAAATGTTGATCCTTAAGGTTGTGTTGTTTTAGTAAAAAAATACTTATAAAAAACTTCTTGTTTTATCCATGAATTTCTCATTTTTTCATCAACTTGATTATATTGTCCACTTGCAATATAATTGTGCATATCAAACATTATATTACCTATCACTTTAACAAGAAAATTAATATTTACAGCGTCATCTACATAATCAGGGTCTGCAACTCTTGTTAATCGTTTGTTATTGCAATTCCACCATCTATGTCCAGTTGGCTCTAATTGTATTATCTGTTCAAAAGTAACAACATTACCAGGCAATGACGCGGGAGCTATATGTATCATTTGTTTTCCTTTACCATCCCAAACATTATTCCTTAATACATGTCCATCAAGAACTTTATTCTTTTCTTCAAGTAATGTAAACTTTTCATTTCCTTGTACAAACACATCCCCCTGCCGTGATACCACTTGGTCTTGTTTTACAAATCCAGATGTCTCTTGTTTTAAAGTCTCTTTCATTTGACCCACTGTTGCACCATCTGATGGCGCCGAACCATCTTTAACATTTGCTAAACAATTATTAAAACATTCTATAACCCCTACATCACGTATGATACAATGATCTTTAATATATTTTAGATTTACAGCATCGTTTTCAGTTTTTGGATAACCTATATCATTAATAACAAATTTATAAAAAGAAAATCCATCTTTTGTCTTTTCAGGTATCAAGGAATGTAAATAGCGTCTATTCACGCTGTCTTTTTCATCTTTAGGGTCATCTACGTTGGATATACGTTTATTGTTAGCACTATACGTTTTTCCATTGAATTTTAACGTATTTTTTAATTCAGATGACAAATAACCTTTGTTTATTGCATCACCGTTTTGATTTGGTATACCAACATTGATAATTCTATGATTTTCTGCATCATATGTGTTATTGTGTAGTCTTAATGTTGGTGATAGCTTTTCCTTTACTATTTTTAAATTTACTGCATCGTTTTCGTCCGTGGGATCTTTTATGTTTTTTAACCTTTTATTACTAATATCATAATCTCCTTCAGGTGTTTGTGGTAAACCAGCACCTCTTTTTAAGTTATTCGCGTAATATAATCCATCCGAGGAATACCGTCCAAACTTGTCGACACTCATGGTGCAACTGAATAGCATTTTAGGGGGTAACGCATTCTTATGAGATTACCCCGCGGTTTCTAAGTTCATCCACTAAAGCCACCCATTCGTTTTCCAATCCAGTATGACCCGCTTCTTTGGCTTCATGTATTAGTTTCATTCTATCTACCAATTTATTGATATTATTGTAATAAATTACGTTTGTATTGTATAGTTTCTTCATCAATCCTTTACCGGTGACTGATTTGCTTCTTTTTCTCGGTTCTGGGGAACTTAAATCTAAAGTGGATGCTACTAATCTTCTTTTTACAGGTTTTCTTCTTATAATTGGTATTAATTTGGAAACAAAATCTTTATATTTTACAGATTTATTTCTATATATGGGTGCTTCAGGTAAATAATTTCTTTTATATGCATTAGTTTGATCCAAAATTTTGCTATACACTTCCAAATCATCATTTTTTACTAATGCTTTTAAAGGTTTATTTTCAAATAATAATTCAAATAGTCCCCTTGTTCCCTTATATATTTGATCACCTACGTGAATATTATCATGTTCATCGACATCTAATTTGCTATTACCAATCATTACACCTTCTTTGGACATTCTTGCTCCATAACTGTGGTATTTTTTAGTAGAATCAGTTCCAATTAACAGTTTTAACAAGTATTTTCTTCCTAAAGGTCCTTTTGTATGAATATTTTCACCCAATAAGCTTATGTTTGATGGTTCTCCTTCTGTTTTTTCTTCTTCACTCGCTATAGATACCACTTCTTCTTCACTACCAGCATATACATCTTCTCTTTCTGCCGTTGTATCACTAAATATGGAGGCTTCCGGGTCCTCATCGCTAATATCTTCTAATATTACACTTTCCCTTTCATATTCTGTTATTGGAGCAATAATATCACCTTGAAAAGAAGGTTTAGTCAATTTTTTGTTCAATTGTTTCAAAGGCTCTGTAATAGGTTTAAAAGTAGATTCGAGAAATTTCTCCCTTTCGCTGATACCTAACTTTAACGCTCTGTTTTTTGCCCGAATAGAATCACTAAGTGATTTAATTTCCTTTACTAACTTTTCTTGGTTAACCATGTTTGTAGCAAGACGTGCTGTACAAGAATGATTGTGTGATATAGTGGTTAGTGAATTAATATAAATTTATCGAAACCTATCCTGTATCGACCGTTATTTAGTGGTTGTTCCTTCATAATTGTCAAAAATCCATAATTTTCAGCCCAAGCCTTACCACATATGTCTTTAAACCGTTCATATGACATATCCGCATTGACATGATCGTAATATATGTGTTTTAGGTTAGTTTCATCCTGTTTGAATACAATTAACACATTTGCATTGTCTCTTATCAGTTGTTTTGGTATTTTACTATAAGTCTGACCTATGTAAATGCTATCTATATTGTTATGTCGCCCCATAGCGAAATAGCTCCTGATAGTGTTTTGGTTTTCACAGGATACGTCGTCAAATATAAAAACTGAAAATGGTTTAGCTTCATGCGGTTGCATTACGCTTTCACTTGCATCAAACTTATAATATTTCACTTCTGGCACATTATTAAATATTTTTTCTAATAATTGGTATTTGGGTTGTTGTAATGATTTGGAAAAGACATACAAGTTATTGAAACGTAATCCTTTTGGGTTTGTAATCAAATTGAATACTACATTTGTTTTACCACAATTGGATGGACCGGTTACAAGACAACGCACCGTGTTTGGTAACAAAACACCATGTTTGCCACTGTTTAATTCTGAATTGTCCACCGTGAGTTCATCAATATTATTAATAGGAAAACTATCCTTTTGCGGTATTATCTCCATCCTTTGTAAAGGTTCAACCTAAAATGATGCTCCATCATTATATCAGATCCTTTTTAGGTATCCAAGAATCTTCACTCTTATTAAATCCTAACCATCGCACTTTAACTTTATCTTTTTTCCGTTGTAACACCTTTTCAACGAGATATACATCACCTACTGAGGATTTTAACATTTCATGTCCATAAAACCCTCCTTCGAGCAATTGTCCTTTATTATCTTTTAAAATGTAAGTTTCCGGCACTGTAGGTTGTACCTTAAATACGGTAAAAACCTCATTTGTCCAATTAGGCAGATATCTTTTACTGAATACACCTTTGTATTTGCTTATTCGCACTTTATCACCAACATTAAACACTTTAGGCTTTAATTTTTCAACTTTTGGTTTAGTATTTATTTTTATACGTTTTAATACGAGTTTTTCATTTTTCCTAGTCACTTGGTTTGGTTTCATACCAATTGTTCTATGGAACTTGTTATTGTAATCTTTTATTAGTTTTGGTAACATATCAATCCATACGTGCGATCCTCTGTTTGAAAACATCTTGTACATCGCACCTTTTAAAGTTCGATTGAATCTTTCTATGATTGATGCTTTTACCTCTGAATTAGTCGAATAATGGTTTATATTGTGTTTCTTCATTAAATTTGAAAATTCTTTATTGAAATATTCTTTACCATCATCGGTTTGTAAATGTTTTATGGTATTTTTGTCTCTCTGTATCGCAGTTTCCATGGCTTTTGTTACACTCTTGCCGGTTTTATCTTTTAGCGGTAAAGCATCTGCCATTTTTGTAAAACAATTGATAATAGTCAATATATATTTAAATCCTTTATTTTGTTTACTATAAGGAATCATTTCGATTAAATCAGCTTGATATAGATCATTCATTCCTTTTATAACAGTATTTCTTCGGGGAAATTTCCTCCTAGCCGGTTTATGAAGTTCATGAACAATTTTTTGTTTCAAATCCATAATTTTATCCTTCCTCATTCATGGATGAAGTAAAAATAAATTTTTATTACATTATACACATATTTAACTGGGTCAAGGTCATTCAAATTGATGTAAAAAAATGGGGAACACGGCGTTGGACTTGCCGTGTTCCCCATTTTTTTACGGAAGGAAAAGGAATTTAGGTCGAAGAAGGACGAAGAGGGACGAAGAATAGGTTAGTTGTCGATAGGGTTGAGAGAGTAGTGGCCAAAAGGAAGAGTATCAATTTGGTTTTCCATAATGTGACGTTTGTCATCTTTGTTTGACAATGCTTTTTTCACTTCTGTAACACTGTACACTTTGTGTTTTTCACTCCTTATGGTGTTGAATTTAGCAGTCAAGGTGGTGTCGTTAAATAAACAGTTTTTATAGTGTTCAAAGTTTACATTTTTCTTCAAATAACTTGTCTTCACACCTTTTGCTTTTTTAGTGGTAGATGTTTCTTCTTGATGTCCTTTATATACTTTAAAAGAATATAATTTGGACATTAGTGCAATGATTTCTTCCATGCTTGCTCCATTGCATTCATCTTTGAATTTGCCTAAAACTTTCTTATTATTTTCATTAAAGTTCGGGTGATTTCTTGGGTAGTCGGAAAAATCAAAATCATTCTTGTGTATGAACGTCCGAAGATCTTCATACATATCTTGCGTCTTGATCCAATAAATTAGTGCGTCCGTATCCATGTAGGCTACTCCGATATTTTCTCTTCCATAATGTTGAACCATTTTGTTGTAATGAAAGTCATACATGTGCGTTTTACTTATATCCAATATTGACATTCCTATGTACAACGGTCTATCCATTACTATCTTGGTTTTCTTCATGCTGACTGCTACCAAGTTTTCATTAATTATCATACTTGTTCCAAAATTCGGTTTCTGTACAAGTTTCTGCATCTGTCTGGGGTTTGTTACTAATTTTACAATTTTGTGTTTCCTTTTGTTTTCTAAAGTTTTTCCAAATATTGCATTGTTCATGAGCTTGTAAAAATCTTTTTCAAAAGCTGATGTTGCTGCTGCTCTCCTTGCAGTGTTTGAATCAATGTATGGTTTTAAATAACAAGATTGTGAAAATTTTAAAACTTTATGAATTTTGGTAATAATCAATCCTAATTCTAAGGCTTGCTGAACAACTAAATAATGTGCTACATATCGGTTTTTGTTGTTTAATGTCATCATTAATTTGGGCCATTTTCCTGTCGGTGATACTTCAGTTTTAGCCAACAGTGGCAAGTCATAATGATGATCGTGTAGGTGGTCTGGATACTGAAAGTCGCAGTCTAAGATGTAGCCGGTGTCACCTTCTTTGGGAATATCAATAATATTTCCAAGTGAATCAGGGTCTACCCATTCAAAGTCGCCATACGGAAGGGGTTTGGACATCGCCCAACCGTACAAATTATTCGCATCAAAATAGCCAAGAAAAATCGAATCTTTAGTTTCATCATAATTTGGTAGAAATTTATTATTAGCTTTCACATGTCGAGTTACAGCTTGGGTTAATCCGCCTCGAACACCTGATTCTATCATTAAAACCATATCAATGTCGGTTAACAGCTCCAACTTGCACTCGGTGGATTTTAGCATGGCCTGCCATGCTAAGCCGGGAGATGTAAACGAATGAAGGGGGTCCAGTCCGTAAGCGGTGAAACAGGTGTTCCTAAATTCTTCCATTATGTCACACAATAATGTTACATCTAGTTTTACATAAAAGTCAGAATAATCACCCAAGGTATTCATTCCTAATTCATTCCAGACTTTCTGAGCATGATTATAATCTTCAATTGAAATTTCGGTTTCAGTTAATTTACTTTTAAACGCTTCGATAGGTGGTAGTCTTGTTTCTTCAAATTTTTCCATTCCTGTAATATAATCATAAGGAAAGACTCCTTTCCTTAGCACCAAGTCCATTTTATCTTCTGGCACAATTTTTCTTGTTTCTTTTAAATCCTGTCGTCTTAAATTTTTAGTTAGGTTGGCAAGGCTAGATGACATGAATCGAAAAGAGTCCACGAATCGAAGCTTTATCTTGCCAACAGTCTTGGAAAAACTAATATAATTCTCTAAAGTGTTGGCCAATACATCAATTTTCCCATCATCCCTGCCCAATTCCGGAATAATAAAATGTGAATCATAACCACTAAGGTTATGCAAAACGACTGGAATGAATTTCGGAAGTTTATAATTAATATTACATGAATTGCAAGCAGCCCCTCTGTAATAACCAGTAAGGTGATCGTGATCATGGACTTTATGGTTCTCAACAGTAAATTCTTTTTTACACAAGTAACAATTAGTGGCATTAATATATTGAATTTCCTCCTCTTCATCTAGAGGAATCATAGGGACAATATTACTGTACACTTCTTCAACCTTATCAGCTATATAATACAAGTTATCTACAAAATGTTTAGCAGTATCCTCACCTCTGTACAAAATTGGTGTTGGACTTAAACCAAAATTTTTCAAATGTTCTTCTGACAGTGTGGATTTAACAAGCAAACAAAAACTGTTAGGTTTATGCAGCTGGTATTTCGTCCTACTGGTAATTTCCCCTTCTGGATGTTCTTGGGGTACCAGTGTAGACTCAAAGTCTGCATAAATTACAAATGGTACCCTATATTGATGGCTAATCTTTTCAAATTTTACAATAGAGCGAGTAGGTGCAGGCAAACTAATTTTGCATTCAAAATTTTCATTACAGAGTCTTTGGTGTTCTTGTAGCCACTGAGCACCTCCTCTTCTTAACTCCTTATTTACAAAGCAAAAGCACCTTTTACAAATTGTTTTTTTACATTTCCTCTTGGATAACTGTTTACCTACTAAAGCTTCAAAATCTTTTATGTACACATAGTGTGAAATTTCACCTTTTGTTATTAATAACAAATCAGTATGGTTCCTAAGTTCAGTTTTAGTCACCCTTAAGGGGTACACATTATTTGCATCATCCAAACCAAAAATATTTACACTAACACCAGGATTGTTTTTCTCAAACTTAGAAATATCAGAAATTTTTACAGGGTAAGATAGTCCTACAAAATTATACCTATTATTTACATTTACATAATGTCCACTTACTCTACAAGGGCGCTGCTCTGGCAAAATATATTTACATAACATAGCATACTTAAAACACTCATTATCTTCATTCTGTACATTTATACATGCTTTAGTTTGTTCAATTTTCTTCGGTAGCTTGATGTAACTGCTACCCCTCATACCGTAACCGTGCTTATGTACTCTTAAATCTAAACCCTCTACGGATGTAAACATCCAACCTGACCCTCTACCCTCATGTTCCTGCATTTTTGTCAACAATTCTTCAATACATTCGTCTACAATTTTATTTACATCCGAGGCAAACATCAAAGTACGGTTTTTTGTTATGAAACCTCGAAGTGTGGTTTCACCATCAGATTTACTAAATTTTGCGTCCAACACTAAACCAAATTTAATAAAATTTAATTTTGCCAATTCTTCAGTTAAAGTTTCACTAATCAATGATTTTGCCTCGGTTACAAAATTTTCTAAATCTAGTTGCACATTATTTATTTTGTTATGTATTACCGTGCGTCCGGGAAAAGCAGTTGTGTATAAGTGTCTGGTTCCTCCTTGTTCTGTTTCTATATCCAAATCCATGTCCGTGTCTAGATCTGTATCAGTGTCCGTTTCTTCTTCTTCTTCTGGTTCCGCAACAGTTCCTCTTCTAAGTCCTGACGGTCCAGCACCTCCATATTGGATAACACTGGGTCTTCTGCGTTGAATCTCTTGAAGTTCACTTTGCCAATTGTCCAGGTTGCGGTTAAATTCAGCCAAAATGTCATCAATCCAGTCCATGTCCATTTCGTTAGCAGTTTCACTCGCCGGGTCTTCCATATGTAATTCTTGATGTATAGCTAAAATGTCTTCATCTGGGAAAAATTCCCCACAAATATGGCAAAGAAGCATTTTAACACTTTTTTACCACTAGCGTCTTTAGATGTTACCTCTAGAAAAGTTCACCAAAGAATGAGAGACGCTCTTGGCCGACCTCCTTTTATAGCGGGTGGTGGGGGGTGATCTTTGGGAAAGACCCGTTCTGCGCATGCGCAGAACAAATCTGCACATGCGCAGAACAAAATGTATTATATTTATTTAAAATTTGCTATTTAGGACAAATATATAGGTCAAGGCCACCTTAAATCTGGTAAAAAAGAGGGAACACTGGATAAGAGATGGTAGTAAGACCGACTTTCTAACAAATACTTTCAATAATATGTTAACAGGTTCAAAAGTTAAATATTTTTATTTTTTACTGCCCAACTTGTTCAAAATTAAAACTTTTAAATATATTTGTTTGAGCAAATGCTCTTGGCACACTTACCACACGCCAAAACTCAAAAAATGTACAGAATTAAGACTGATCTCGCGGGGAAATACTATTCAATTGAAATTTCGGTATCCTAATTTACTTTTGAAAGCTTCGATAGGTGGACTAGAAAAATTTGATGAAACATGTCTACCACCAATCGAAGCTTTTAAAATAATAATTTAAAATAATTTTAAAACTTCGATAATTTAAAATAATTTTAAAAGCTTCGATAGGTGGTAGACATGTTTCATTAAATTTTTCTAGTCCACCTATCGAAGCCTTTAAAAGTAAATTAGGATACCGAGATTTCAATTGAATAGTATTTTCCCCGAGAGATCAGCTTAATCCTGTACTTTATATGAGTCTTAGCGTGTAGGAAGTCTGGCAAAAGCATTTGATCAAAACAAAATATATTTAAAATTTTAAGCTTAAACAAACTAGCGAGTATAAAGATAAAAATATTTCCTAACCATTGACAACCTGTTAACATATTGCAGTGTTAAAGTATTTGCTATTGAGTCAATCTTACCATCACCTCCGATCCAGCGTTCCCTCTTTCTTACCAAATGAGACTGAGGCTTGACTACCCGTATATATGACGTTTCCCCCACCACTAATGCTCTCCCCCACCACAATCAATTCTCAAAAGTGGGTCAAGGCCATCGGAAATTATTATTTTGAGCGGAGGATAGAGCATCTGCTGCTCTATCCCCCGCTCATATTCTTTTTTCTTCTTTTTTTTACAGTTTTATATTTTTTTTGGGATTTTTGTAAAATGCAAAACAAAAAATTATTTACAAAAAGTTATTTACAAAGGTGAAACTTCATCACTGCTATCCTCGTCATCACTACTCCCCAAAAATAATCTTCTACTACAAAATACAAGTCTTTTACACAATGACATTCTGTCCAATATAGCTCCAACTTGAGGGGTGTTCTGATCTTCCATTTCTTCTTCTTCTGAAGACGAGTCCAATGTTTCATAAGCGTGTAAGTCAATATCTGTTAAATTATTTTCTTCTTCATCCAATTCTTCCATTGAACTTTCATCTTCTGTAACATTTTCTTCTTCCTCTTCCCCATTTGTTATTTCAATTGGTATGTCTTGTAAAATTTCGAAAATTTGTCTGCAAGGCACATTAGTGTTGTCCAGTGGAGGCATCTTAGTGGAATGTTTCACCTTTGCAAACAAACTAGAGTTTTATATAGATATGTAAATTATTTACCCCCACCACCATTTGTCCATAAACTAAAACTCACAAACCATGTCCAAGTCATTCTCAAATTAAAATTATTTTTTGAAAAATATAGCCATTTTGGCATTCACCCTATTGTCAAATAAATATTTCACAAACTCAAAATTTGTTGTTTGATCAGTCAACATGGTAGACAGAAAGGCTTCAACAATTTTTTGCGATCTCTCATCCTGAGGCTCGCATCTCACATTTTCAATAGTCCCTTTCCTTGTCGTGTCTTCTATTAGCTCCACAATCTCTACCAAGTCCTCCTCCAGCAATATAAATTCAACGCAGTGGCTCACCATGATGCTGATCATTAGAGTGTTCTGCAAAGAATGAGCTCAAACTGACGCTTCTCACCACCTATATCACTTTACCCCCCACCACTTTTCAACAGGCTCCACCTGGTTTCTGCTGTATGTATGCCAATCGTGTAAATAACAAGCACAAATATCACACTTTTCTTGTGGTATTTCATTTCTTTTTATGTTACAAATTCCAGTCATCAACATATAGCCACCGTTTTCTATAAATTCCATCATGTCCTCACAAGCAGCAAAACCACACTCCTTACAAAATTTAAGATTTTCATTTCTGAAGACATAAGCAAAATAATTTGTGTAGCCATTCCTTTCAAAGTCAAACTCCTTCACTAAATTTTTAATTTTTGGTGGTGCACCAGACTGATGCACAACATAACGGAACAATTCGGTTTCATCGGAAATTTTCATTAAACACAATTCTACAAGACTAAAAGGAGCCATCTCTAGGGTGCGTCTCTTAGCTATGCTGAACTGAGACTGAGCAACCTCCTCAATACCCTACACCTGGTTAAACTTACCCCCACCACTTCTTTTTAAGTAGGTCAAGGCCAAATAAAATTACCCTGTGAGCGGGGGATAAAAGCACTAAGTGATATGTTATTCCAGTATCACAGAGTGCTCTATCCCCCGCTCTGTTTTTTTTCCACATACCAAACAGCTAGTCCATGTTCAAGTCCAAGTCGCACAAAATAAAATAATTTTACATTCCCAAAATTTGCTCCCCACCATCGTCTACAAATTCTGGACTTGCAATAACAAGTCGTTCAGAATTCTTATTTTCCAGTTGAGCTTCTAAAAATTTAATTTTTCGCTCCAACTGCTGGATATAATTCGCAGCCTCCATCAAAGTGTCCAGCTTACTGGCGCGCAATTTAACTTTTGGCACCACCAGTTTTAACCGGAGCATCGCCACTCGCTCCTTGTAATTGCGCTGATGGTCCGCCAACCGCTTCAACTCCTTATTTTTTATTTTATTCTCCACCGTGCCCTCCATCAATGCATGTCTTAAAATATTTCCTCCTTCTTCATTGGATGGTCCAGGTTCTGGTGAAGAGTAATTTTTGTAGTCAACCAGCATTGGAGCATATACAAATGGATTTGCTCCTAAAATTTTTACCACCCGCTCGTGGTCAGGCTGAAATTTTCTGCTGGGCGCTTCAAATGAGACTTCTGCAGTGTTTTCACTCATGATGTGTAGCTCGGATGAAAGTACAAAGCAGAATGAACCAAGTGAGTAGCGCTGGGAACTCAGTAAGATTCAGTAGTAGTGGGGGAAACTGGTTGTCACGTGACCTTTCAGTAGTGGGGGAAACCGGTTGTCACATAATCATGTACTGCTTTACCACATTGCTAAACATCTGTTCGGTTAATAAAATTAATTTGTTATAAATTTTCTTCACCGTCCAGGACACTGGTTTGGGACGTGTCTGAATAATGTTTTTTTTTTTTATTTTTTATTTATAAATAAAAGAAAAAACATTATCCCCAGGTTAAGATATTATATAAATGAACTATTTTTTTTTTTAATAGCTCATTTATATAATACCCCCCTCCCTTATTTCAAGAGGGTGAAGAAATAAATTTTGGAAAATAATTTTGAAAAATGTAATTTGGAAAAGAATGTTTGGAAAACAAAACTTTTGTCAAGTCAAAAGTTTACATTTACTCCTGCAAACGCCACACAGTCCTACGTTGACCCATGATCACCGTTCGTATCAAATACCCTCTCATGGTCATAAATTTTTCTTTTACTAAATGGGGAGCAACTCTCACATGAACATTTTTGCCCTCATGCCTCATCAAAAAGATGTGAGGCTTTACTTTAAGGTGTTTTCGAAAAAAGTATTTATCACCAAGATAGAGCCTTCGATAACGAACCATAGGAATCTTTGTTTGCGTTTTAGGAGCAATGTTTAGCGAAAAAGGCCTTATTATGTTCCGGGTGGAAGCTGAGTCACGTTGAAGATGATAGCGGCATAACTCTTCACCGCTAACAGCCCACCTGGCACATTTCTGGTTAAATTTCGCTAAAGTTTTCCAAACAAATGTACACTGGCGTTTCGGTGCCGCCGCCTTTTTAGACTTTATTGTTTTACGCAAACCCGGCTTGATTTTATTCAATGGGATACTTACTTTAATTTTTGGTTGCTCCACTTCAAGTTGAGGGTCTTTAGATGTCAATGGAAGGGAAATAAATTTTTGTTTGGGTTTAGCAGGACTTGTTACAGGAGTGTCTTTAGATGTGGATGGAAGGGAAATACATTTTTGTTTGGGTTTAGCAGGACTTGTTACAGGGGTGATAGGAGTTACAGGAGTGGTTGGGTCAAAGAAAGATTTGAAATATGTAAGGATTTCTTCAGTGGGAGATGCGGGTGTTGGCGGTGATGGAGGCTTCTTTGGACTCACAAAAATTTCTTCATCAGAACTGGAATCCAAAGAAATTACACTCGGCCTAGCTCCACTCAGCACACTCGTCACTGTTGTCGTCGTCGCAGTCGTCAGCGCAGTCACAGCAGTCAAAATTGTTTTCACCAAAGTGTTTCCAGTAATTGTAGATCCAGGTCTCAAGTCCACAATAATTTTTTTACCCAAGGCGATAGAGGTTGGCAGTGGTGACAGGCTTGGCATCGAAGCGGAAGACATTGAGGCAGAGGTACAAACAGCAGGCGAAGCGGGTGGCAATGAAGCGGAGGTCGAGACGGCAGTGGTGGTAGGCGGATAGTTCTTGAAGCGAGGCATGGCGCGGAGCAGGAAAATGATCAACTTACTCGTAGCGATACTGTAAGCAGAATGAAACAGCTCGCAACCTATTGGAATATTCCAGCGCGCTATGTGGTGGGGACAAACAAGTCTGTTATGTAATACCCGGATCTACTTATGCAAACACATGGCCAGACGTGTCAATGGAAAAGTACCAGAGGCCTCCACCTCCACCTCCCTCGGGGGGGGGGGGGGGGGGGGCAGTTTTCGTCCGGAGGAAAAAATTTTTGGTCAAGGTCAAAATCCAAAAAAAAAATTCCGGGGGGGGGGGGGCGCAGTTTTCGTCCGGAGCAAAAAATTTTTGGTCAAGGTCAAAGTCCCAAAAAAAAAAATTTCGGGGGGGGGGGGGGGGCGCAGTTTTCGTCCGGAGCAAAAAATTTTTGGTCAAGGTCAAAATCCAAAAAAAAAATTTCGGGGGGGGGGGGGTCACCTACCCCTAGGACTTTAACTCTTGGATACCTGCTACCCTTACTCATGTGTCAACATCAAATAATATTTTGTTCCGCCACAGTGTGGACAGCCAACACTTAGTCGCATCTCGCTCTAAGTCCTGAGGAGTTCTCAGAACTCAGGCAAAAATCCGCCTAAGTCATGGTTGACCTACATATCGTGTGGAACAAAATATTATTTTATTCACACACACAAATATGGGTCAAGGTCATCCAAAAGTTAAAAAAGAAATCCCCCCGATGCCTAAGACCGCCGGCGGTCAGAGGCATCGGGGGGATCTCAACATTTAGGGGGAGGTGATTTAATAAAAAATTATTTATTTAATTTTGAGTTTCCTTAAGGGAAACATGCTACAATAATTTGGAAGAGGCCATGCTAACCATGACCGAGGATCCCGTCTTAACCCGTAGGTACTGACTTTTGCCTAGCACACCGGTCAGTGTCAGGATCCGACGCCTCGTGCTAAAGGATGCCAACCACCCATCTAGAGTGATGAGGTCCAGTAGCGCCCCTGACCGAAAGAGGCCTAAGGGTGGATCCCCAGGGGCCTACCCCCAGGCTCGTTAGGCGCCATGCTATTGTTGGTAACAAATAATTCTTGAGGTTCTGAACCTCGAAAAATTTTTATTTTACAGAGACTGTTAAGTCTCAAAAGCCTAACATTTAAGCTGCCAATTTACGGAGGAGTACCTCCAAGATGCGAATTTAGAAAAATTTCTACTTGGGGACAACCTGTGAAGATTAGTACAAAGAAATATTTTCAACACACAACACTTAGACTAAATAAATCCAACACCAAGACCTAGCAGAAGCAGCAAGCGCAAAATAAAATATTTCTTAACACTACACATGCCATGCCTTAGACTAAAAGAATTCCCAATATAATGCGGCGCCAACATTACATTGCGAATCCTGTAGGGCAGAGCTTCAACCACTCAGCTGAAGTGTTTGAAACCAACTGCGAGGAAGCAAAGCCTCAGAGAACCGAAGCTGAGCCGGTCAGGAGTGGGGGAACCGGATCTGGTTACGTAAACAGCCAGACCTCGACACGTACTTGTTTGTGGCATTGGACAATCTCCAAGAGCCACACCTGAATACATTACTAACCGGATCTCATTATACAACACGTGTCAAGGTATGGCAACGCCTCGGGCTATGCCACCTCCTCCTCCCTCGGGGGGGGGGGGGGGGGCACTTCTCGTCCGGAGCCAAGGGGGGGGGGGGGAGGGGTCTTGGGACTTAGAATATTTTCAGTCCAAGTCAGGTGTACTATAGAATAATATTTTAGCTTGCCGGATTCGGCACAGCCGGCAGAAACGGTTACATAATGCTTATATAACAGACTGGTTTATTTGTCAGCTGGCCAACTGTAGCTCAACAGAAGGTAAGTCAGTTTATTGAAAGCCAACAAACACGCCGCACCTCGCCACCGCTCGACTTTTCTGTGAGTAAATTTTTATTTTTCCTTCTTATTAAACTTAGCAAAACAGAACTTAGCCTGTTTTTCACAAAATTAATTTTTGTTACACTGCTACAATTACGTTTACTTAACAAATTATTTTCCACTCATTATTTAATATTTTATTCCTTACTTGTTAAGACTTAGAAACTGAAATGTTGGAAGACTGTTTGATACAAAATTAATTTTTATTTAGCTATACAGGTCTCCTAATATTTTCATACACTTGTATTTTGCAGGTGTGGCTAAATATTTTTTGCTCACAATTTAATTTTATTCCACACAAGTGGATTTTGAACTTTACTACAAAACTGATCCATACCCGTCTCCTACAAAATTATTTTTCATTTGGCTCTACCTCTTTTAGTCTTACATTAAATATTTCTTGGAGTTAAATTTTACACAAGTCTCTCGGTTAATTTTTCTGCACAGTACGTGTTGCTCCTTGGACAGTTCCCAGCAAACTGTTTCTACACTTGTCAACAACAGTCTGCATTACCCCCACTATAGCCCTGTTCCCCCACTACTTCCAGCTAAGGTACAACACTGGACTAAGTGTTTCAGTTTTATCCAAACCTTACTGTGAGACACATCTATGGCTGAAACTTTGCGAGAAAAATTATTAAGAGTAAAATTTTTGCTGGCCAAGCAAAATAATTCTGTTAAGGTGTCCAAGACTTCCACTTTAACAAAAATGAAACGTTGCTTCAAAAATAATCCAAAATTTTACTCAAGGGACACAAATATCACTATGGATGATAAAATGTTTCAGAAACTTTTAGACGAGCTAACTTTTGCCAGTAAGGTTACGTTGGTGACTCCAATTCCCGACCAAGTTCCAACATCACCTGAGAAAGAATAAAAAATAAATATTTCTCAGGAAATATTTCCAATCCGAGTTACGGAGATCCGGTAAAGGACCGGCTGGGACGGGTTGTTTGTAAAAAATTAAATTTTTCTTCCTTCTGACCACTTTACCCCCACCACCTCCTTATCCCCACCACTGGGCCAGGTACCTGAGGAACCGCCTGCACCCAAGTCAGTACATCTTCGGACGCGGTGCTGTTTAGATCGCGTGTCGTTTGTCGCAATGTCGGGTGTTTGAAGAAAATTATTCTTCGGCTCTAAGTCTCTCGGTGGGTAAGTCAAATATAAAATTATTTTTTTTTCAAGTGGGGCTGCTGGGACGGGTCAATGACCCCTGACGGATATATTAGGTCAAGAGTCTGATCGCTAGGGAGTAAAAAAAATATTTTTTTGCACTTTTGTGGTTCCTCGAGAAATTTCAATTTCTCAACAAAATTTGAGGAATCGCAAAAGTGCAAAAAAATTTTTTTTCTATTCTTGCGTGACCTTGACCTAATTAACGTCAGTGACGTCATCATGGTGACGTCAGCGGTAATGACGTCACCATGACGTCATTTATGTGACGTCATGTGACGTCATATGACATCATTAGTGACGTCATTCGTGACGTCATTGATGACGTCATCACTGCTGACGTCATCGTGATGACGTCATGTCCCAGCAGCCCCACTTTTACACTACTCACAATTATACTCATTCCGCAAACCAGAGTTCTTTATTGCAAACTATAGTATGTTTCGACACCTTTTTTCCAGCGGTATCACTTTTATAGTTTCTCATTAAAATTCCATTCATTTATCTTGCAAAATGATAGCTTTCATAAAATCCATTACCGATTTAAAAGAGAATAAAATTAGGTTCGTCTATTACTTTAACATTAAAGACACCTATTTTAAGAGAGTGCTCGACATTGGAGAGCTAAAAACGATAGTTCGTACACTTTTTCTGAAACATTTTTGTGGAAACACGATTAACACATCAGCTGTTGAACCTATGGCCTCATCATTCGCCCAATCCAAGGCACAGTTAAAAAACCTCATTCAACAAGTTGAAGGATTCGTAACTGTGTTATTGACGTTAGTTCTCATCCCTCATCGAAACCAGTTTCATTATTATCTCTATCATTATATCAGAATTTATCCTCACATAACAGCCTTCCTTTCTTCCCAGCAATCGACGGGCGTCACCTAATAACGCTTCCACCGGTGACCGCCGGAAGCTATCCGGCTAACAATCCAACAGCTTATTCAGCCCCGCGGCCTGGGAGGGGCCCCAGACCTCATTATCTGAGGGCCCCGGGCCCCGAGTCCCTTACTGGGTCGTGGGCACGGATGCGCATTGCGCGGGCCCACGCCTTCTGTCTCGCTCTGTCAAGTTGCGAAATTGCGGAGGCGAGACCACGTCGCTTGCGTCACATCGATTAATCCATGTTCGACGGTCGATTAATCGATATTGATTTATTGTTTGTTTAATGTCCCGCTACCGATGTTGAAAAGGTTATACGATTATCGTACCGGATGCTATCGATTGTTGAGTGCTGCTGGGTTGACACACTATCGTACATAGTAGTGATATGATCGAGCTCGATGTGTCTCAAGAATATGGATTAATGTAATCAGAATGCAAGGCCGATAGAGTGAAACGCTTATCGCTTTGTGAGTCGCTGATGGCATTTAATGTACTCGTCGTTTTTCCAATCTTCCATAAATGCATTTTAGTTGTAGAATGAATATGATGCCAAGTGTGGGATTGGTACTAAGATCGATTCTTCATCTGATATCGGTAACCAGCAATAGCAATAACCAATGACATTGTTATCAACCGATTCTTTTCCATAGTTAGGCCTACTATGGATCACGGCTACTATAAACACGACAGTTGTAAGAATAATATTCTTCGTTGCTCAAATTAATGCATTAAAAAATATTGATCTAATCCGAAAATAGCTATTTGTGTAATAATAGCGTAAAGTAAGTCATTGCCACTCGAGAATTAATTGTAGATGGCCGCACGAAGCGTCCGCTGAGTGCGGCCAAACATTTCGAGAGCGGCAATGACTATTTGCGCTCGTAATACACACAAGATTTTTCCTACCATTATAATCGCTACAGATTACATGTTTTATTGTATACAGAATGTCATTTAGATTTTTAGATTTATTTGTTTCTGTTGGAACACACTGTTAAATACCAAACATAACCTCAAACTAAAAAGGAAGCAATTACTAAACGACAACAATGAACAACAGCTGTGGCATGGTTTGTAATAACAGCTGACTTAAAATTTCTGTTTGATCTAGCGTGCGGTAAAGAACATTGCCGCTCTAGAGCGGGAAAGAAACAGAAACAGGAAATGAACTGTTTTGCATCGGGGTTACAGGTGTGGCAAATGTGATTATTTCCATGCAGTGGTAGGAAAATATTTTTAGCTGAGTTTTTCATCAGCCTACGTCTTCACTTCCATATCCAATAAATCATTACTCACTGAACATAAACGTCTGCAATTTAGATTTTCAGCTTTCTAATCGTTCTAAATGCCACTCTCTTCTCCCACATTTAGGGTCGTTTACACACTTTTCCTCCCAGTCAACACTGGATTCCGCTCTAATCCGTAACATCATCCTAGCTTCCTGCACTATTACTCTAGACAGTTGAGAGTAACACCTGACCATAGCTCAAATCACACACGTAACTCCAGGACGGGGACCAGTTTTCTACATTTCTTCGATGACATCTGCACGTAACTTTCTCGCCGGGTTCGCTCGGTTGTACATGCTCTTGTACCTCCATTTCCATGTACGAGTCTGCTCTCTAGTGTCCACTTCTCAAACCAGTTTCTCAGCTTGTTCTGATAAGCGGCATAGTCTATGACGCTGGAAACTTGCCGTTAATTCTGATTAGGGTCACGTGTGTTTATTTACTTTAGATTACTTCTGAGGCCAACAGGTTGGTATCTTTGACACAAGGAATGCGTGTAAATTGCTGTACGTCTGGTTGGTAATTAATTATTAACTAGTTGATAACAAGTCTTTAAACGACCTATCTGTTCTAACACCTTTCAAAAATCAAGAATATGCTGGCAATGTTACAATACCTCAGATAAAATTAATAAATCTGCGATAATTTTAATTGTTGTCTTACAGTGTTAGAGATTTTAAAGAGTAAAGTTATTGTCTCTTACTTCCTGAAAATTCACAATAAAAAATAAATAATTGATAAATATTGTGCATTTCACATCAGGATCATTAATTATCTTTTGAGTCATTGAGAAATAAAAGGAAACCCGGTTTTGACCGGAATTTACAAGGATATTTGTACCACATGATCTTTGATTTCGACTTATAAGTCAGTGGGTTCAATTAAGGTCTGGAATACCCAATAAATTCGAATTATTATAGTTAACTGTTTCCCTACGTATGAGTACTAAACATTGAGAAAATAGTACTATAACTTAGTAGTTCTTAAAGAAAATGCTTTCATCACAGAACAGAGAAGAATCTAGAAACCTACATAGATATTCCCTTCTCTGTGGTCGCATGTAAGAAAAAAGAAACACTGAAACTTATTATTTAATTCAGGAATGTTAAACACCAAAAACCTTCAATGGCAATTCCAACAAAATATAAACGTAATCAATTCATTCCTAATGTGTCGGTCGTTATCGTTAGAGACTACAGGGCTGGAATACCACCTGGTGTTTTTGGCGTCAAGGAACACTGATTTAGCGAAACAAAGACAAAAGGTGATTTAAAATTCAATTAAGTAATTAAATCCGACTTAATGAGACCGTGATCAAAGAAACTGTTCGCCGACCTCGGCCTCGCCTTATATGACACGGCGGTTCCGTGATACTGGACACGGTGGGACTAGATGGACGATTGTTCCAAACCTAGACAATCCCCTATTTAACTATTCAGATTAATTACCTAGGGAAAAACATTAAGTACTGTCTAATATGAAGATCAGATCCTTTATCCATTGACACGATTCATGCTTGACTTGCTTCAGAGCCATTTTACCTACGAAAGTAATTTGCATTGAAATCAGAACGGAGTATACTATAAACCGATTGACACGAAATGAAAACATAACTTTCCTAGTGTATTTGTGTTTTAAGAACTTAACACTACTGTATGTTTTGCCTAATAAAAAATAATTATTTCAGAAAACCTAGAGAAATTCTTTGGGAGATTAAATCTTGCCAGGATACAGTAAACATAAATGTCTGCAATAGTCCTAAATCATACTATATAGTTATTTTCTGGTTTTGTTATTATACATTATGTGATAAATTATTTTCTTAAAATAAGTTGAGATCGTTTAAATATTTGTAAGCTAACGATTTCATGGAAAACAAAATATATTTTCTGCGTATAATAGATTCCAGCAAGTCTACATTGGAAATTATAAATAATACCAATTTTACGTACTACTGACATATAAAACGTCCAATTAGTAAAAATAAAATTAACAATAGTTTGTCAAAACAAATAAAAGAAAGGATTACGACAAAATACCCTATACAGTGGTCGTTAAAAATACATGAACATCCGAATGTCCTCCAAAACGCAATTAACCTTTCTACATTTCGTTTTCTTCCAACGACGCACAATCAAACAAGAAAATTACAAGTCAATTACGAAGCACAAACTACAGTAGAAAACCGGCAGGAACTATCAGCCTGGTAGTTAAGAGCAATTTCGTTCGCATGGGACACACAAATGGGCCCCGGGCCGTCCGAGGAGGAAAGTCCCGTGAAAGCCCAGATGTCAATGGCGGCGAAAGCGATGCAGATCCTATCTTGGGCACGCACTCGTACGGTCCTCTGGCCCTCTAGTCCTGTGGTCCTGTGGTCCTGTGGTCCCGTGGTCCTGTGGTCCTGTAATCCTGTGGTCCTCAGGTCCTCCGGTCCTCTGGTATTCTGGTCCTTTGGTCCTCTGGTCCCTCGGTAGCAAGGTTGCCATTGGGGATCATGAGCAGATTTAGTTCTTGATATATGGGGTTGCGAGCTGTCCGTAAGGTAGGCCTAATAAAATGTTTGAATGCCAAATTCAAACACAAAATAAAAATAAAATGTTTTGCTTTTGCTAAAAAGGTGGTAAATTTCCTTAATATAACACTAACCGTTTTGATAAGGCAATCTTCATTACTTTCATAAAAAAGAAAAAACAAGTTGGTGCTGTATTTTAACTTATACATATTATGACTATAAAAGTGTAACAACAATGAAGATAACAAATGGCTTTTACCCTGTCCAATAAATTACGTGCCCATGCAATTACTGCATACTGCAACAATACTGCATATAAATAAACAATCATAACCCCCATTGTTGTTTATACAGTGGTCGTTAACTCAAAACCAGATGCGCAGCGGAGAACATAACGAAGGTCCGGCGCAGCGACCGTGGGCTGCGGTGATCATTGTGCCATTGTACTGCGGTTCAGAATGTCAATGCATGCTCTCAAGTGCGTGGTAAAGTTTAACAGAGCGATAAAATAAACTAATATCTTGTAAATGAGTTGCAATTATGTATTGTTGTGAAAATGAGGTTGCGAAGAAGCGGGAAGTAACTGATGGTGTTCTTATTACCTTTGTAGAGTAAAGTCCTTCAATAGTGGTTTCAATCTTCAGTGAGGTGTTGTAGTGGTAATTTTCCTAATTATGTTTTAACTTTAATGAATCAATTAATTTGAATTTTAGGACTTGTAAAGATGGCAAAAAAGTTTCCCCGAAAGAAAACAGCAAAAACATAGTTTAATTGATTATTTACAAAATATGTTAAAATATAATATTAAAAAATTGATGTTACAAGATGGTAATAATTATCTTAGTTTATGACTAAACCTTTTGGTAATTTGTGTGCATATAACTTTCTTTTTTATGCATGGTTTACCATCTTAGACTTGTATTTTACTGTTTACAGAATGTTTATACTTTATTTTCTTAATTTGTGAAGAGCTAATCGTAATAAAAACGATTTTTTACATATAAATCAAATAACGATATATTTTATAAGTTACCAGTAGCGCGAAAAACGAAAAGGTTACACCTTATATACACAACCGTGAATTACAACCACCAACAAAATTGAGTTACATTCAATCTAGTACAATACAAAAACACATTAAATAAATCTACTATCTTGTTTTTAGTTCAGTTTTAAAGAATGTTATCAAATGAAAGTCTAAAGGAATTAAAAATAAATCAATCAACCCACTCCTGTTATCATTAACGTTATCAGTGCTACAACACCCCACAGTTAGCCACAAATCAGGTACAAGTTATACACCTTGGTCTGACCTGACGTGCAGCCCACACCGCTGTATTAGTCATTTATACCCAGCTGACATCCAACTTCTTATTGCAATATTTATTGGATTTTACACATTCTTTGTGTATCATGCTGGAATAAATTTACGTTTACTAAAGGTGGATTACTTGATACAATTTTTAACTTAAACTAATCCTAATGCAATTGAAAATACTGTAGGTAAAATCACTATGGACATTGGGTGAACAGTGTTATGAAGGAATTTTTTCAATTATCACTTGGTTTTGTTTTCCCTCCCCATTCTCAAAACAATAATTTGTCGTTGGTCATTATTGAATACATTTTACCATAAGCTTTTCAAGAATCATAAATTCCAAACACAGGCTTTACATCTCTTATCCATGACCTTCTCTGGGAGCAAGCCTACCCCAAGAGTTGATCAAACAGATAATCTACTCTGTCTCAACTCGCTTCCAAACTTGGCAGAACGTTTCGTTACCTCCATAAACATAAAGGGGGAGTAGAGTGGCATATAGTTGGACATGAATATGCAACATGCTGCAAGTGCCTCTCGTGCACAACAGTTGAACAGTTCTCGCTCTCGCACATTGCTCATAGGTCACAAGATGCGCCTTGCATCCTAACTAACTGTCTCTTCTGGGTATTGTTGTGTTGCACAGCTTGTGCTTCGTGACTAACTTCCTAAACACTACACGGGGAAGTTTAAATATAGTATTTGGCATATTCGTTATATGGTGTAAGGGTGTTATCTGAACTAACAATTGATGAGTTTTTCTCTAGAACGTTTTATTGTAAGTTAATATAATGTTTAGTACTGAATCGTCTCAGAAATATTTCGATTGTCTAACATACCTAGAGTTCCTTACATTTCCTACATTACAATCCTACTACTGTAATATTATAAATGTGAATGTCCTGTTGTTTGTTAAACTTCCACGCGAAAACTACTCAACCGCTTATCATGATGACTATTTACACATATTCTTGGAGGTATCTGAAGTAACATAGGTTACTTTTTATTTTTAAAAAATTGTACTTTACTAAAGATTAAAAAACAATTCATACAAAATCTGAAAATCCATTTTTTATTTTTTTATTGGTTGCTAAGAAAGAAACTGAATGAAAATTTCCAATATTAGCGGATTTTGCTACATCGCGAGCGAAGCCGCGGGGAAAAGTTAGTATTGAATAACTTTGATTTTCAGTTAATCCTCCTTCTTTAATGATTTTATAGGATTTATTTCGGTGGTTGCTAGTAGTTATTTTATTTTTCAATCATTCTCAGAGTCCAAATTAAACGGATTTAGAATTAACATAAACACTGCTTGGCACCTCTTGAGTGATATATTGAAAAAGGTGGCTTAAGCAGAAATTGTGGACTCCCAACGGAAAGATGTAAGTTGACGTCAAAAGCACTAAGTGGAATTTTTAAATATATTGTTAATTTTCTTCGATAACAACAATCAAAATTTGGAATTTGTATCTCTGCGCACATTCAACTTTTTTTCTATTAAGGAAACACATTTCCCGTCGTTTTCCAGCCATTGGAAAGACAGGTAGAACCTCGAAAGTCTTCGAACCTTATCCTATACACCATTCATCTTGAACCTCCACGCCTTTACGTTACAAAGAATGCTGGCCCTCGAACTTCATTGATCAGCCAGGCTGATTCTTCAGCAACAATCCCATCGGCCGACCGCAGTCTTCCGCGGGCTTCAGGGTCACAGGACAATAATCGCAGATTGAAACCGGAGAAAGAAAGAAAAGAAACAATAGACGTAATTAGCCCCAGTCCTTGCTTGTGGCCATGGTCAAAGTCAAAGCACCCCCTTATATGGGCCATAATGACATTGCCAAGGCCATACTCCGCGGTCCGGGTAGGCTTAGGATCGACTCTCGTGATCACCTCACGCTGATGACGACGGAGAGTGGTTGGTGGTTCCGCAATTACGATCTCATCATAAATTAAGCTCGCGGAATGAAATCGAGTGGTCCAATGGAGTGAAGATCTCAAGGCGAGTGAGCGAGATGGAGTGATATTGGGGAATTTGGGGGCTTTGGTGATGTATGCAGGTCAGTTAATTTTAAGTCGGTAATAAATTAAAATATTGTGATTTTATGTGCGATTTTTTGCAAAAAGTCGGTTGAAAAATTAACTACACAATGAAAAAACTACAAAGTGTTTTAAGTTATTCTTCTTGATATACAAACAAAACACTTGTATTCGTAATGTATAGGATATACACATCTTTTGAACTATTTTTAAATATTTTTTGTATTAATTGACCATAATTTAGTATTACATTTCTTTATCAATCTATAAAACTAGATTTTTTTATATAAACTTGCATTAAAATACTGAACTTTTAGTTTTGTTACTTTAAACCCTCGCCTTTTTGAATTTAGGGACAATCACTGTAAAGGTATGTGTTTACGTTTAAAAACTTTTTAAGTTGGATTCCTATCTGATAGCATGATTACATCGACGCACTTTTGAATTACACCAGCAATGTCGATGGTTTGGATTCCCGCTCGACAATGCTAGTTTTATTAGCACAACCCGCCTGCATTGTAACGTCCACGATTTACTTCGTATAATACGGTTCCACACACAGTTACATAGCCCCTTTTGAAAAATTAAAACCTCACTGCATGAACAAAATAAAGACATAATAAAACAATAGGGTGATGTCAATCAAGTGTTGCACTCTGTATTCAGAACATTCCCGCCATACTGCACGGGTAATGCCGGCGCAACAATACTGGCAATACAGGCACGCGCAGGCGCACAGGAACATGCATATTAATGCGACATGCCATAGAGTAATGTATGCGGCATCGGCGTGGCGTGGTACTCTATGGAATCACAATCTAGCGGAGCTCTGTATGTACAACGGGTAGGTATTCCGAGGCGAAGCTTTTAATCAAACATGAAAGCGGAATTGTTTTCTAATGTTGAGGTGCAGCAATACTACAGCGTGATTCGTTTTAAGGAGGTTTATTTATTCATGTTGCTTTCTCAGTGGAGTAGGCCTTCTGTCCGTTCTACAAAAGATTTCGGTCTTTTGACGTACTTCGAGAAAAAGTTAAGGGATATTTCGATACAAATATAACGTTCCTGAAACGCATCCGTAATTTAATTATCTGTACAAGTGGATATTAACGAGTCTACCTTTATAATCATGGGCATGAATCGGGTTCGAAGTTTTAACCTAAGAATTCATACCAGAAAAATACTGCAATTTATAGTCCAAAATACGGTAAACCAATTGAAAACATTTACAAACATTATTTATCAACGGTTTAAAAAAATAGGCGTACGCAAGCAAAGTTGTATTTTTCATTTTTAAATATTAGTAATTTAATATACTTAAATTCAGGTCCTATTACTAAAGTCATGATTCAATGTATAAAAAAGAATTTTTAAGAATACATACTACAAAAAAAAAAAAAAAAAAAAAAACTCATCAACCGAGTAACTGTACTTTTATGTAGTGGCTACACTATTGTGTAGTTACATAAAATCTTTTGAAAAATAATAATAGTATAAATGTCATCATATCTTTTTCTCTAGAAGGTTTCATTATTCAAGCACTGTTTGCCGAAGGCAACAAATTTTTAAGTTCAAGGATTTTCAATGTTTTAGCTGGTGCTGATTATGAGAATATGGGCCATCAAACATAGATTGGAGCTACACCCATGACTAGGAAAATCCTTTGTTCGTCCTACACAGCCCTTCAGGATTCCTTATAGACATAATGGACAAAAATAAGCTGCTATAAAATGGAACAAAAATAATCTGATGAACCAACATTACATACATTTTCATTTTCCCAAACAGGCTTTCCGGTACTAGTTTTGAATATTTTGTACAACTATATAAATATGAAATGTTACTTAAAAAATGCAGGAGACGACTTTTAGGAACAGTTTTAATTACAAAAATTGCAAATTTAGATCTAACTACGTTTGTTAAACGCTTAAAATAACTACTGATAAACTAATGAAAGGCGCTAGTATCGCGGGCGGTGGAAGTTGTCCGCTGTCCGCTGTCCGCTGTCCGCTAGCCGTCAGCCGCCAACGGTCCGCGGCGGATGATACGGTGACATTCCTGCATGTCCGCGGCGCTCCGGGGGCCGGGGCAGAGGGGGCCGAGAGCAGCGGTTGTCACCGTGCTTTGAGTTACTGTATCTTTCCAGCAAAATCTCAAATAACGTGGAATATGGAAAACACATAAAGGGATTTGGGGACTTAATAAATTTGAAATATTACATCCGACAGGTTTTCGATGCACGCGAACAGAATTGCTGGGAGATAACAACTTAGTGAGCAGTAATAATGTTGACAGACGTAGAGTTTTGTGCCCCCCCCATTTTTGCTTAAGTTTTCCAGAAGTACATTTTTTGTAAGTCTAATTCCATTTTTAGTTGTTACTTCATCATAGTGAGGTTAAATCTTGTGGATATATTTTGTTTTTCTTTTTTCAGGGACTGTATATAGATTCGTTCCCCACCCACAGACGTTGACCCAGTGTTGATTCTCTTGTAATGTGTTCTCTTCATAAAGAAAGATGTATTCTTTCATTCAAACTAAACACAGTTCAGAGCATACTAGCCTTAAGCCTGATTTTTTTTTAAACTTTTGGAGAACAAAAGAAAATATAATTAATCTTTTTATTCATATGGCATGTTAAGTTTTGAAAACGTTTAATGTGTTTTTAAGTTCAATGATAAAACTTATTTCAACTTTGTGTTTAAATGTCTCCAATTTTGGGAATGCTCGATAAATGTTTGAAAATGAAGTAAAAATCTCAATCCCTCAAGAAAATCAAACAAAAACGTATCCATTTGTTTATTTGCAACGTTCCCTCAGCCATTGGCAGCCCTGAGAAACGGCATTGACGGCAATGGTGGCAACCCTGGCGTGAAGAGCAAATCACCATTCGATTATTCAGAGTATGAAAGGAAAATGAAAGGCAAGAGGGAAAGGAAGAGTGACGCAATTGGTGATGCTTTCTCTGTCTCTGCCGGAGTCTGGAGGCTGTGGCACTAGGATGGTGATTGTCAACTGTGGGTAACTTCATCAGCTGGCATTCATATGAGCACTCAACTTGCTACAGTTATTGAAAACGAATTATTCCAGTCTCTAGATAAACATCCTAAAAGCAAGTCTTATGATCGGAGGATCCAAGATTCAGAAGTAATTGTCAATGAGTTGGTGTGGTGTTTCATCGTCCTATGACAAATGCTGAAAAACATTAGCTTTTTGAACTATCTCAGATAAACTTTAATCTTGTACATTCAAAACTCTTTATCGTCACAATTTACAAGCTGCACTTCATTTTTATGTTTGCAAAAGGAATATTTTTTATTGTTATACTGGAGGGACTTTTCAATTTTAGTACCTTGAAATATTTTGCTTCATTTTACCTCGCTATATTTATTACTACGTAGTGAAGAAAACCAATAATGCACACTCACATTCATCACACCCCGCAAACATCAACTTCAACCGAAAATGGACCTTAAAGAACGGCAAAACCTCGTCAAGCCGGTCGAATATCGGTCAGCAGACCACCGAACGTCTCGTGGAGGCTGTTCTTCCATTCACTTTAAATAAACCCGGCATTATCCAGTATAACTTGATTACCATTCAGGATCGCCGGTAATCACAGGTCCCAGCTGATTTATTATGCATACATAACACGAAGCCCAGCTGTTCTCCCGGCCGATCAGCTGATCGTACTGTCGTCTGCTATTTTTATCTTTAAATCGCCTTAATTAATTGCTCTACATGCAGAGCAGTTTGTTTGGACTTATAAGGTGCTACAGGCTTGTAGGAGTTGAGGTCGCGTGGAAGAACAAGGTGGATTGGTATATTACAAGTGGTAATGTCATTAGAGGTGATAGGTTTGTTATGGCGTATATCCTGGTTTTAATGGTGTTATTGCGGTAACGGACTTAAATTAGATGCAGAACCAACTGTATAATATAAAATTGGTTTTATAAGGTAGTAAACAGATCAGATGGAATAGAATAAAACCGTTATAATCCAACAATACTATGTATACTAATTCTGTATAATCCAACTGTTGATATTAAATATTGTAATATCCTATCCTATCCTCTAATACTATTAAGTCATATTTGTATGTAGGGCCTATGTATGGATGTTTACACGTGGATCTAAAAACGGCTCGAACGATTTTCTTTAACTTTGTAAAAAACTTAGTTCTGGAATAAACATAATATAATACAGGTCTCTATGCAAGGAAAAGTCGTTTTTCTTTATAATCTTTCATGGAAATTTAAAAATATTTTAACATTGGTCTCATGGGGTTAAAAATTAAAGAAAAAAATAATAATGAAAACAGCTGACTCAACTGTCGAAGTGCAGACCACATGTTCCAGTATAATGTGGTTTTGCGTGACAGCCATAGTTACTAAATTATAAATGGCACTACTGTATGATAAAAATCATTTAAAATTTTAAATCATACCTCATTCTGCTGATTATGAATGTTTTGATACATAAAAGTCTTAAACAACTATTTGTATGATTCATTTAAATTATTTAAAAACAAAGCATCAGTAAGAAATGTGAAAACAGCTATTAACTCAATAACTACAATCCACGTGTTATAGATTCAACCTGTGTTTTAAAAATTATACACTAGAGTGCAGTACCTGTAGATCTAAATTGAAACAGAGTGAAAGGCGAGTGAGTGAAGCGAACGAGCTCGCCTTGAACAAGAATTAAGCAGCCTTTTTGCACTGCTCATTTGACCGCACTGTCTGTAACTGGCATTACTATAAAGAATATTACTGTTTGAGTTTACCCAGCAAATGCTCGGCCCCCAGATACTAGCTAATTTAAGTTGATTAACTTAATTATAAAAAGTACTTCTTATATCAACAGACTTACATTACATGATAACATTAAATGATAACATGTAACATTAGATAAAGTACGGACACAATTGTTAAATTAATTAATTCATAACTGGCAAATGCATCATTAGTAATTTCAGCACGTATTCCCATGTGATATTTTCAAACTGATAATATATGTAACAGCGTAATCTACAAATCTTGCTAGGATTTATTATATTGCCCCGTTTCGCACGCATCCAGTCCTCCAGGAGGCGTTTTGAGTGGGAACTGTGAGAAATAGACTGCGAAACGATCCTGTTTCCCGCATCGTATAGTGCCAGAACTGGGTAAACGATTTAGATATCAAGTAGGTCCGAATGGTTACTTCCTGGAATAACTATTCCTGGAAATATTGCCGTTCTATTAAAATACAGATTAAAAAATCATCATTGATTTTTAGTATCACGTGTTAGAAGCGTTTCGTTTAAAAAAATTTAACAAACGAACTTCTGACAACAGAAGGCCAAGATCAATATAAATTAAATAACCAATAACGTAAACCTTTACTTAAACGTGAGTATTTTTCACTAGGTTGTCTAATAGATTCATTTTATCTTATCTCTTGGTTTTTATGATCAGAAAGGTCAGTCAGGTTTTAAAAGGTTGATTTTTTAATGCTTCATAATTGATGCAACGCTTGAACACAAAATTACAATAGGCCCTACTGCAGAAGAAGCACAAACATACCAAATTTAAGTAAGGATAATGTTAAAAATGAAATGATAGTGGTTGATTCAACTAAATTGGAACATGTATTTTTTAGCGATTTTGAGAAATCATTGGCAAATGAAAGATCAATTATGGCACATGTGGCTCATAGAAATGTCACTTATATTTCGAAATAATAAGATGGTTTGAGAGGAAATTCTTGGCCAGTATTTCAATTTCTAACTCATAACTCTTTTATGCACTCTTTGATATATATATTTTTTTTTTTGCAAAATTTCGCTCAATATTAATGAATATGTTTGGCAATTTAAATAATATTTATGATGAAATCAAAATAAAACCACCGAAGATTTGTTAGAAAGATTTCTTTTACACATTAACAGACAAGGTGATCGAGGTTTCCATTCGAATGGTAGCACGACGAAGACAAATAACAAAATTTGTTAAACAAATCCCGACTAAATGGTAATTGAAATTGAATGTGAACGTGCACGCTATCTATAATGGCGAGCTAACGCCTCTCTGACACGCATGATATTACTTATTGAATGATGAAGTGAGAAGAAGTAGAACGTAGAATGCAGAAATGTGTGTGGTAGATTCTGGACTCTCTTAATTCTATCTACTTCTGCTTTCCGTACAAAACCTTAACTTTTGTGAAATACTTAAGAAATGAAAAACTAACGTCTACAACTCTCAAAAATATATTTACACTTATACTGCGAGGAATAAAAAGGTAAATAGATGAAAAGATGGAAAATGGCAAACGATTTCGATCGGTCACACCGATCATCATCAGGCCCAAAGAGAGAATCAAAATCCTCAATCAATTTCTCTCTTTGGGCCAGATGTCCTCCAGATAATGATTGGTGTGTCCGGTCGAAATTGTTTAACATTTTCCTTTTACTTATATTTACCTCCTTTATTCTTTGCAGTATAAGTGTAAATATATTTTTGAATGTTGTAGACGTTTGTTTTTCATTTCTGATTACAAACAACACGTATCATGCAAATAAAAAGTTTTGAAACATTTTACGAAAAACTCACACGTTTAAGTTTTATTAACAACTTACATATTATTGTTAGTTTATAAACTGACAAGTTAGTGACACGTCTAACGGAATTATTTACGATTTGCTTGGTTTTTTCGCTAGTTTTGCTTGATGAATTGAGATTGTCCCTTCTCCTATAATTTAAAGTGCAACACACGAACAGTTAGCAAATTCAAAACAACTATTCATCTCTTACCCTTCAAGTTACATCAGATTCATCACAAATGCACCTTTCCACTAATTAACATGCAGCAAATTGGATGCAGACTGGTACACCTGTTTTGCCCCTAGAGTAGCCGGAAAGGCGACACCAGCGCGGCGTAGCGGTGTAGAACACAAGACAGTATGGCCAGTGGTCCGAGCCGATGCCCTCAACTGATCACGTGACACCGGCTCCAGCGGGCCTACGGTCTACGGTACCTCGGTACCTGCACGGCACTGGCTGATAGCTGCTATAGAGCTCTGCGATAGCCCAGGCAATGATGTTTCGTAATAAAAAATAATTAAACCCCTTAAATATTCAACTAATGTGTTTAAAGGCGAATTTAATTTAAGGAAAGTTTGATGAATGAATGGAATAATTTTGCTTTATTGTACAGAATAGACCAAGGCCCACACTCGAGCTTTGAGCACAACTATATTTTATGGAGTTTTCGTAGTTAAAAAAGCACTAATGATAATGGTAAAAATTGAGCTAAGTCATCCACTAGTTGGAGAAAGTTGAACTAAAACATATGTTTTGATGCGTTGTTGCCAAATCTATCTAGAAAAATATTTTTTTCATCACACTGTACGGGAAACAGCTATATTCATCACCAGCTGAGAGTGTAGAAAAACCATTTTCCCTCTCTCGTGAGGGAAAATCAGCTGTTGATTTTCCCACACTAGTAATTAGTTATGATTACTGACACAAGTAGCGCTAGCAGTGCTAAGAGTATATTATTCCCTAAATCAGCTGTTCTCAATAATGTAATCAGCTGTGTAAAACAGAATCACTGTTTTCATTGTACTGCGGAAATCAATTGAGCATCCATAGGTGGTTTCTTAAACTTGTATTATTTAATTAATTACTATTATTAATTATCTACAGTGTGATGAAAAATATCGTTCATAACTCGAGTAGAAAGTGTTATTCCGTGCCTTGATCGAAATTCCGCGCTCGGCTAAAGCCTCGCGCGTAAACTCGATCTCGGCCCGGAAAAGACACTTTCCACTCTTGTTATGAAATATACTATAAACTATACAACATATTTTTATTCTATCCATGGTAAACATAAACACGAATGGCAATATTGCAGTGCGAGATGGGGGGAAACAGCTAGCTTTTAAAATTTAAATCGGACTATTTTCATGCAACTTTTTTCTATAGAAGAGACATCTATTTCATATTTAGGAGCCACAAGAGTCTCTACAGATAAAGACATTGCACACTTATACGATTAAAAGTTTTTGCTAATCCATAAATTAGTGGTATAAAATAAAATAATCAATTGCTGTGAACATTTTAGTGTTATCTAGAGACTTTAACGGTGGTGCGAACGAAGGAGGTCCCTATTAACATTTTTCTGCAATAGCTAGTATATATATATTTTTGTAACTCATAACATATTTCATCTGTACAGTAGTTTCTTTAAATGTCACACTTTTGTTTCCAAATATGTTGAGAAAGAAGAAACGTGCCTCGGAATCGAGATACCAAGTGTCACTGTCACTGTCATGCACGATGCTCCCGGGCTCATTCGTCTACATCTACAGACATTGCTGCAGCATCTTAAAAACTTTAATTGACTACCGGGGGATTAGCCTTGACATCTTCTTTCTAATTAGGTTGACTCTCCTCTTTAAAGTTTTCTTTTCTGTTTAAACTGATACGTCCTTGATATAGTTGCACACAATTTCGAATTATTGTGAAGAACATGCAACATTTTATTTCCAAGCAAAAATTCAGCTAATTTTAAAAATCATTTAAATATCTTGAATGAGGAATTTGTTTGAATAACTCTTGAATACAAATTATCATAAGCCAATACTCCTAAACACCTCTGCCAGTGAGTGGCCAGATGAGCAAATTATTGTGGGATGAATGTCCACTTCTCTGACCTTCCGCCTTCGACTTCTTACATATTTAAATTAACTTTGAGCATGCAAATATTAAACAACTCAATTTTCCTTCCCGTCCTTTTTCTACGAGGAAATATACTTTAACGCGTACATAAAAAAAACAGTTTAATAATTTAATCGAGACCTACACGTGGATATTATTAATTCATTTCAAGTTATTAAATATAGTTCCAAATACTGTAACAACTATTTATTAAGAAAGTTTACTTAAGAAAACTCATAAATGCTTGATAACCTAACAAAAGTCATTGATTTGGGAGAAATCAATAAAAAAGACTATGAAAGCTTTACACCAACAGATAGAAAGGCACGCCTATAGTTATAGTTTAAATGGCTCATAGATTAAAGATAGGCTTTTGTAGAGCGAGCGTTGCGTTTCTTCTCTATCGCAAACACACGACAAACGCCCATGAAGGGCGTTATAATCTCTGGAAGTAAGCTCATTCAGTCGCAGGTTACTCATCCCATACCAGATACTACAGCAGAAGCCTTGAACGTCGCCACAAGGTAACAACTTAATCAATGACTATAGAACCGCAACTTGCCAAGTCCATATCGGGCAGGAGGAAATCGAAAAGGGAGGTGAGCTTCCTATGTAATTTTCTCGTTTGTCGGTAGTCGCTTTGTATATTATTCTCGGTGATTGATGATCAGTGATTTGTTTATTATTCTTTTCAATTTAATGCCCAGTGATGTATCGGCCAAGGATGTTGGGACGTATTTGGTATGTTACTTGCAGCCAACACCTGTTGATGGGTTGTCTATTGAATTTCCTAGATGGTCAAGAACTCTAATTATTTCTCACGTGAGTGATTGTGTTAGCTATGCTGCTGGTGCCAAAGAGATCTCCCTTCTGACGGAAGACGCTTCCTTATTGAAGGGCAAATCATCCTTGGGCTAGCAAATTGGAAGAATGGTATTGGGGAAGTTTCCTATCTTGAAGTGTAATGAGTAGTAGTTTAGATTACCTTTTCACTGGGAAAATTGATTTACGTAGACTAAGTGTAAAAAGCCTATTTAGAAAATGCGACCACAGATTAAGTTAAAATCTACCGCCAAACATAATTCCAACTAATGGACGAGATCTCAGTATTAGTTTTTGACTTTTAATTGACTATCTCATGGAATTTTGTGGAAAATGTCCTATGGTCAATTGCATCCAGACTTTGATATTATTTTGAGAATGATTTGGATTGCACAAGTTTCCTGATAGATTGCTCTCTTATGATAAGAGAAACGGGGCTGTAAAATTTAAAGTGATAACTTTTTATACGGTTTTGATCTTATTTGGAGAAAATATCAAAGTGTTACAAAATTATCAGTTTATATTGTTTAAAGGTTTACAACGTTTAGAGAAACCTTCGCGATTTTCGATATATCGATACCGAATGACTCCACCGAAGACCAGTCTCGGCGGTCATATTACGGAGCCACAACCGGATCACAATAGTCGATTTCTCTTCCTTGTAATCTCTCCGGAGAAAATTGCTGCGAATTGCTCACCTCCTTGTCTTGTCACTTTCGTTTCAACGGCTATTGAGTGTAAAAGATGAGGTTTAGTAGATCTCAGCTAGCTCATGACGTAGCCTAACGATTTTGATTCAATAAACGATAACAAAAATCAAAATAAAATACTTTTTTCACATTTTTGTACATACATACAGGAATAGTGACAACAGAGTAGCTGAGACATAAAAAAAAAAACTAACATTTCAAATGCAAGTAATATACGGTACTTTTAATTACTACACAAAACTTATATTAACTTATATTACCTTAACTTTTATGTTGAAATAATATATTAAAAGAGTTTCCGGTTGGCACCTTACATATACATTTTATATAGGCCCAGCTATAATTTGATACAGTACCTCATTGGTGCCTTCCTTCACTGGGGTACAGTGAAAATATTTTCGGGAGTATTTTGAGAAGTAGGCCTAAACATAAAAATCTAGTATATTCTCTGGGACACATTAGTTTGATGCATTTTCGAAGTTAATGCAATAATTGAAATCCGTAAAAACTGAACAACAAAACCAGGCACTCACTAAAAATAAATCGACCAAAAAAAAGAATGCCCTCTTTTAGTGGAACAAACCATACTCTTAGTCACGAACAGTCACGAATACCCATTTGTAAATTTCAAGGAGCCATAATATCCATATATAGTAATTTAACATACGGATTTTATTTAGTTGTGGTGTTATAGCAAAATCGGTCTTTCAAGTAGTCACTTGCAATAAAAATATAAGTTAAATAAATTGAAATTACATGATTACGTTTATGTAGACTATCGTCTAATCTCAACAATACTAATATATCCGAGAGTGAACAGTTTGCCCAACAGAACATAACTGTAGTCCCGACAACAGTTACTCTGTGTCAGCAAGGGTTAAGGCCGCCCATTCGCGGCTCGTGCCTCAGCAATTACACCGAGTATACTTTCTTCCGACAGAACTTTCTGCCCAAGGTCCTCACAGCGGCGGCGGCGGCGGCGCGGCCCGCTAGTTAAGATCCGCGATAGGCCTGGATAGGTGTGGGACCACCGGGAAGCTGGAAACTGGGTTTCAAGGTTGGAAAGATAACAGCTGGTTATTTTTAGAAGTGATTTAGAATTCTCACCTTCTGTATTTGTGTTTGATCAAAATTTGTTAAATAGAATGATTGAATAAGTCAATATGTAAATGTTTTGTAACTACGTTTATTGTTGATCTTTAACAACAGTCTTGATTAGAGCTATTTTTTAACAATCTTGAATACGATTTCCCTAACAATGATAATACCTTATTATAGCTGTAAACTATTTTAAATGCTGAGGACTCTTTATCTTAATATTGATTAGCCTATTGAATAATTTTGGGTTTGAAATACCTACTGTCTAACCATTTGAAATTTTGCGTTCTTAATTTAAGTAAATCTTTGCTTCTTTGTTTTTGAAACCCAAACGAACTGTTAGAATACAAAGTATTAATGAACAAATTATTGGTTAAATTAAAGGTTTGTTGAAATTAAAAAGATAAAAACCATTATTAAACTTTACCTCAAAAACATAAAACTTTTTTAAAGCAGTTGAATTACGAATGAGCTATGCAGTTTATTTTCCGTTTTAACCATATTATATTCCTAATTTTTCCCTATTTTTTCACCACTTCGAACAAACCACTTGATTCGTAAATAAGAGTGGACCTTGAACATTAAGGGGGCCGTTCGGCACCGAAAATTTACCCGAAAACATGCAATCGTATTTCCAGCCTTCGGTTAGAACTGTTCATCGTAGACTTAAGCTGTTTGCTTTATATGGTAGTTGAAGAGTGGTTCTAGTGGAAGGCTACCTGCTCTTTTCTAAAAAAAATTTTTTATAACTTTTATTTGATGCTGAAATTCACTAATTTTGACATACATTTTCACGTCATAATATCACAAATTATTGAAAAAACAGGTAGCCTTCCACTAGAACCACTCTTTAACTTCAAATAAATCGCAAAGTAAAATATTTTGGTCGGTAAACACTAACCGAAGACGGGAAATACGATTGCATGTTTTGCCCTCGCGCGGGAAAAAGGCCACTGTTTCGGGTGAACCTAGCGGCGCGGCAACGAACTACGTGAAGGAAACTACTACCAGTCCTGTTTAATTTTTCTGTTTCCTTTATACTATCCATCTTACAAATTTCTTCAAGCAAAAGTAGTTTTCAAGTTATAAACAAACCCAACCTTTCACTCCACCGATCTGTCGTCGATCTCCTAGCCACTGTGGCAGCCGGCCACGCACGGCACACCGCCGCTCCGGCCAGTCGTTCTCACTTCTCATACGTGCGGCTGATGCATTTAATAATTCGGCGTGAAGTTGTTTTTGGTAAATAGCAATCCGAAAAGAAGGGTCTTTCAAGCCCTCAAAGTTTGTAATCTCCCCATTTGATTAAGGCCGGTATTACACTATCATAGTACTGTGCAACATATATCTATTATCACAGATATTATATTAGCTATGATAGAAACAAAATATTATTAAAACTGTTTGTAAAATACACTCTACACAACATTGTACAATTTTTTCCCATTATTGTAATAAATTGAATAAAACAAACTGTTTGTTTGTGTTTATTATTTACGGGGTTTACAAAAGAGAATGTACCAAATATATCCAGGGTATTCAGAAGGTAAAAACAGTAAACCAAAATGGCAATACACTTTGGATAACAGAGAGAGACTCACGTGATCTAACTTCGGTGCCGCGATTAAAAGGAAATCTTCAATTAAAGTCTCTCCTCTTGTAAAATACCATTATACTCGACATTCTACGCAAACTTGGCAGCGGACCACAAGGTTGAAGATTTCGGAAGGAATCCCTGGCTTGAAGAGTTGTGGAAGACGGTTCAGGAATAAAAGTTTCCACCGGTCTCTTATTTAAAAGCATAATAATACTTTATCAGTTTTTACTCCCGAATCCTGATGGTCTCTTAGAATACGGGAAATCAAATGTCCATTCAACTCATCGTCTTTGACTTTTCAGGAAGCAGTTGGATCCAAAAAATTAAGTTTTGCACTTTTGACGGAGATGAAAATATTATACTAAAGAAGACCCATAATTATTATATTCAACTACAAGTATAAGCATTGGAAATTATTGTGTTATTGTTGTTTGGACACTGAAGGAAATTGCAGAATGTACAACTGTCAGAGATGACCAAGAATAGATATAGCGATACGTCCAAAACTTCCAAGATTTAACATGGAGCATTTGAGGATTTGCTTCCAGTTTGATTGAATCTCCGAGTACCAAGTTTATTTTCATCACACTGTACGGGAAACAGCTATATTCATCACCAGCTGAGAGTGTAGAAAATCCGTTTTCCCTCTCTAGAGAGGGAAAATCAGCTGTTGATTTTCCCACACTAGTAATTAGTTATGATTACTGACAAGTAGCGCTAGCAGTGCTAAGAGTATATTATTCCCTAAATCAGCTGTTCTCAATAATGTAATCAGCTGTGTAAAACAGAATCACTGTTTTCATTGTACTGCGGAAATCAATTGAGCATCCATAGGTGGTTTCTTAAACTTGCATTATTTAATTAATTACTATTATTAATTATCTACAGTGTGATGAAAAATATCGTTCATAACTCGAGTAGAAAGTGTTATTCCGTGCCTTGATCGAAATTCCGCTCTCGGCTAAAGCCTCGCGCGTAAACTCGATCTCGGCCCGGAAAAGACACTTTCCACTCTTGTTATGAAATATACTATTCCCATCCGCGAGCAAATTCAGCATGCCAAACGAAAACATAAACTAAACAACCCCGTAGTAGCATGATGCATACTCAGCGTTTTTCCAAAGAATTAGAGAAGTTTTATTTTTCCCATAAACACTGTAGGAATGAGTATGAAGGTTTACTGCCATGGGATGTTAAAAAATGTAAGTTGACAGGAAATGTAATGGCTAGGCAAGGTAAAACATAAAAAATTATCAATATTTGGCAATTTTTATCCCCATAAAACCCTATTGGGGTATGAGGGTTTGTCGACATGTGAGTGTTGTAAGTAAATATTATTAACACCCTAACTCGTGAATGTAAATAGAAAATTTTACCGACTTATCTAAAAAAATAAGCTATATACAGTGTTTTGTTGTATCCCATAAGAATAACGTGAGAAACCTACTCTGGGATATTCTTCTGAATCGGTTGAGCCAAGTTAAAAATTTAAAATACTAAATTGTTTGTTTTTAAGCTCTCTTAAATGGTTTCATTGAAAATCATTGGATTTTGAAAATTAAGGTCCAAAAATGCGATATACCCATTTTGACCCCTTTGAAACTCCATAAAACCCTCTTCCCATAAACCGATTATGCTGGTTTGCGTTATCATGATAATAGGCCTTGGTCTTCATACAGAATTCATATGGCAATTCATACAGAATTTCATCAAAATCGGAGATCCCCTTTAAAAGTTATTAATACCACGGACACACAAAATATATATACATAGACAAAAAAATGAACAAATGGTGTTTTTGGGTTCTGGGAGCCTCACAATGTAAACGTAACATGGTACCGGGCTTAGGTCTTACTGTAGCTACTACCGTAATAGAGTATTCCCCATAGGATAATTAACTAAAATTATGTGGTTGTATGATTTTATGTATACATCTTCTAAACTGCTATAAAACTTATTATTTTGTCAGTGAGTAAAAAAATAATATGCCGTTTTTTATGTTTTTATATACTTATGGAAGTATTTTTATTCATGAGTTTTGATGGAACTTTAAGATTAATTCACTTTTAATAATGTAGGCTATTTTTAAAAAGTTCGTGTATTGAAAGACCACCTTGGTAGAATAACAAGGTGGCCCGTGCGCAAATTGCGCATTTTATGATTCTGTATGAGTGAAACTCACCTATAGTACGTGAATGTTGATTTTGAAGTGACAGAGATCTATTTTTTTCTTTTTTTACATATGCGGCTTTTAAAATTTATCTGAAGGTAATCAGCTGTTAAATTACAATTCACATTAAAGAACTTGCAATAAAAGTTGGTCAACATTTTAAAGCGCCCTCTAGAAACAAACCAAAGGGGAGGGGGGCGAAGCCCGAAACAATAAGTCCTTTTTAATTACGATTCGTCACTGCGGTATATACTAAGCTTTAAAATGACACCTTAATCTTAAAAATCGGTTCAGTAGGTCGAGAGAAAAAGGGACGTAACAGACGAAACCCTTATAGAAATAAGAAGATAGATAATATACGGTGAACTTGTCTTCCTAAAACTATAACTATTGACGTTATATACTAACATGAATAGACTCCTCATAGCATAGGCGTGTTTGAAACCTAATTGACGGTGGTGCGATCTTCTGCGGCGTACATGAAGTACAAGTGACATATGATAGATAAATCAGTATTATCACTCTTCTCAACCAAGGATGGAATATATATATCTTTATGTATAATACGTGAAACCGTTTTTTGTAAACTCCTCCCTTATTTTTGAACCAATTTTAATGTTTGAGGTTTCAAAGAATGGTCTCAGTTCGTAGTTTTGCGATACGGTTTTAGATTTTTGATATTTTAATTCAAGTACGCGGGAAGCCCTTTAAGTGCGATTTTTGCCCATAAGATTTAACATGGGAAACAGTAAATTGAATTGCCAAATAAAACAGCTGTTGATAGTAAAACAAATACACACATGTTAAAAACAAGCTGAATAGAAGCAATTGCACCAATATAAGCACCAAATCTCACTACTATCACATTGGGAAGTTGGAGAATTTATGAAGATCGATTAATGCCAATCTAAATACCAATATCGTGTAATCTGATTTTCACTACAATTTAATTTTCATTCAAGGTAACTTGGTAAATTACCGTAGAGCAAGGTTTGACCACCAGGTACTTGTGATAATTGCAGCGCATAGCGCTGCACGGCCCCCCTAGTATCTAAATTATATACTCCCGAATGTGTAACTCACCCATCGGGGTATCAGAAATTCGTCAAATGTAGGTAAAGTAGATCTCCTATATATCACTTACTACAGAGTGATTCCCAAGCGAGAACTAAACTTACCGACCTGTATTATTGAGAAAATTGCCAACATACTGGAAGTCGCGGATTACCGAAACACCCTTTTTAAGAAATTTTATAACATTAACCAATTGTGCCTTTATAGGAAAAGCGGTCCATCCACCGAGAGTAATTTCAATGTACAGGGTGTATCTGAAATTACCTCTCCAGACCGGAAGTCACTGATGTCAAATACAAACTCTCACTTTAAATAATTTTTTTTAGTTTTACACGGTTTTTAAGAAAACTTTACAATTTGATCTTGTACGCGTAATTTTAGCAGTTTATTGAATATTTTAGGTTGAAATTTAGATTTTAAGCAAAAATGTCTTGGCACAAAAATGTCTTAGACTCTTTTAAATGCGTTTCCAACAAAATTGTCAGTTTGGTCCAAAATGTTTTTTTAAATTAAATTTACAACATCACGGAGATTAATGAACATGTATTTAAATGTTTAGTAAAACTAATCACGTGATAATTGATGTTTTATGATGTCATATTATTTTAAATGAGGTTCTTAGACATTTACATGTTTGGTAAGTTCTTTTATAGCCTATGTAAAATGTTCAGACATTATATATGTTAAATTTCCCCCAGTTAAAAAAAATAATGTCATGCTATTTATTATTCTAAATCAGTATGATTAGGGTTTTTAAATATTAAATTTTAAAGTTGCTTCAAAATAACGTCTGGTCCCCTCTGTATTGAAATCAGTGTCAATCAACAGAGCAAAATATGTTTACCTACATCGGCACTATTTGTTGTTTTTTTTTTGTACAATTTTAAAAGAGGTGCAAGGTTGGTATGGGACACCCGGTAAGACAGTATCATATTTGCACGATAATCCTCCCAAAAATTGGTTCTTTATTTGGGATGGCACTTAATTTCTAACGAACTCATTAGGAAGTACATCATTGACTTCACTTGATAGCATGCTAATTTAAATTTTACAATTCAACAAAAATTTTTACTAAAATAGCAGATTACACAATTGATATATCTTTTAGTGCGTACTAAGTTAATGTTTAATTTAAAAAGGTGGCAGTACAGTATTTTCATTTAAAATAAAAAAAAGCTTTTTTATTTCCTGCCCCAGAAAACTATCTGATTTCAAAATTTTGCGACCAAACTTTTTTACCCAAAATAAATATGACATTATTTTTTTCTACTCTAGCGGCCAAATTATAACATCCGAGGCAATCTTCGCGAACATCTTTCAAGTTACTACAAGTTTGGTTCTATGAATTTTTGCCTCCCAGTCCACACAATTAAACATAATTAAATGTTTATTTATTTTTGCGGGGAATTTTACCCCATGTAGATGTTATTTTACAACTACTATAATATTTTACTCAGAACCTTCACTTTGCACATAGACATATCTTGCACAGTACCAATATAAATTAAATTATCAAACTTAAAAATTATCATGATGATTTTCAATATCACGTATTCTTCTTTTGACTGTGAGTCGGAACGAATTGCTATATCAAGCAACTGATTATTTTACTTTGATTGTTATTTACTGACCTGGTCCTACGGCTAATATATACGTCCTTTGATGTGTATGGTAATTTTAATATTTTAACCATTATATAACATACTTTTGTTAGTAACTACTGTATTATTGTATTTAGAAGCTTGAAGTTTTTTTTATTTGCCTTGACAGTAATATTTTAGGAAATTAGGTAAATTTTAAAGTTTTACAAAATTAAAAACTGAAATGAAGGAATTGTAATGAATGCCAATCTATTTATTAAACTACAAATATCGTTCTTTTGCCTTCCGGTTTTGTTGTACAACCTACTTCCATCAAAACAGATATTTTCCCCACTTCCATTCCTTCTGAAATACACTCCAGTCATAAGTTATCATAATAGTATCTCCAATTTTTTTTACACATACAATTCTGATCGTAATACCTAGAATAATACATAGTTAAGTATTATTTCAAAACTCTCAATTTTTTTTTTTTTTATTGAAATGAGGGGAACTAAGAAGGGGATTTAAACGAAGAGCCGTAGGTTATTCAGCGAACACAATGAGTGGTATTGGAGTGGAGCCCTCAACTAGCCTCATTGTATGAGAGTTTTATAGTAATTTTTATAGTAATTACGGAATTGGGGTAACCAATTAGGGGGTGGACCCTACATCCAGCATAACCTAGAAATATTTACCTAGAATATTTACATATATTACGTAAATTATTATCATTTCGCAGTTAAAATCTTGTTAGCGAATTTTAATTACGAAGGGGTACTAAAACCGATTCATAGGAGTTTTTCAAAGCTTTTTTTACTATTTATTGTGAATTTTGTGTATTAAACCGTTTTGTTACTGTCTTCAACGTATAGCTCTTCCGTGGAACTAACTTATTACATACTTGACTTTTAAGTATTCTACAAATTTAGGGCAACCCCTAAGGGGGCATGGGGGCGGAGCCCCCATCGAGCCGTAGGCGAGTCTAAATTATATACTCCCGAATGTGTAACTGACTCACTCATCGGGGTATCAGAAAATGTCGGTAAGGTAGATTAAGCGATCTCAGTAGATCTCCTATATATCACTTACTACAGTGTGATTCCCAAGCGAGAACTAAACTTACCGACCTGTATTACTGAGAAAATTGCCAACATACTTGGAGTCGCGGATTACCGAATCACCCTTTTTAAGAAATTTTATAACATTAACCAATTGTGCCTTTATAGGTAAAGCGGTCTATTCACCGAGAGTAATTTCGATGTACAGGGTGTATCTGAAATTACCTCTCCAGACCGGAAGTCACTGATGACAAATACAAACTCTCACTTTAAATAATTTTTTTTAGTTTTACACGATTTTTAATAAAACTTTACAATTTGATCTTGTACGCGTAATTTTAGCAGTTTATTGAATATTTGAGGTTAAAATTTTCCTCATTCTTCTCTGAGCATTTTAGGTTAAGCAAAAATGTCTCGGCACAAAAATGTCATAGACTCTTTTAAATACGTTTCCAACAAAAATTGTCAGTTTGGTCCAAAAGGTTTTTTTATTAAATTTACAACATGACGGAGATTAATGAACATGTATTTAAATGTTTAGTGATAATTGATGTTTTATGATGGTATATTATTTTAAATGAGGTTTTTAGACATTTACATGTTTGGTACGTTCTGTTATATGTAAAATGTTCAGACATAATTTTTTTATTAAATTTACAACATGACGGAGATTAATGAACATGTATTTAAATGTTTAGTAAAACTAATCACGTGATAATTGATGTTTTATGATGGTATATTATTTTAAATGAGGTTCTTAGACATTTACATGTTTGGTACGTTCTGTTATATGTAAAATGTTCAGACATAATTTTTTTATTAAATTTACAACATGACGGAGATTAATGAACATGTATTTAAATGTTTAGTAAAACTAATCACGTGATAATTGATGTTTTATGATGGTATATTATTTTAAATGAGGTTCCTAGACATTTACATGCTTGGTAAGTTCTGTTATATGTAAAATGTTCAGACATAATATATGTTAAATTTTCCCGAGTTAAAAAAAAAAATTCATGTTATTTATTATTCTAAATCAGTATGATTAGGGTTTTTAAATATTAAATTTTAAAGTTGCTTCAAAATTACATCTGGTCCCCTCTGTATTGAAATCAGTGTCAATTAACAGAGCAAAATATGTTTACCTACAACGGAACTATTTTTTTTTTGTACAATTTTAAAAGAGGTGCAAGGTTGGTATGGGACACCCGGAAAGACAGTATCATATTTGCACGATAGTACTCCGAAAAATTGGTTCTTTATTTGGGATGGCACTTAATTTCTAACGAACTCATTAGGAAGTACATCATTGACTTTACCTGATAGCATGCTAATTTAATTTTACAATTCAACAAAAATTTTAACTAAAATAGCAGATTACACAATTGATTTTTCTTTTAGTGCGTACTAAGTTAATGTTTAATTTAAAAAGGTGGCAGTACAGTATTTTCATTTAAAATTAAAAAGCTTTTTTATTTCCTGCCCCAGAAAACTATCTGATTTCAAAATTTTGCGACCAAACATTTTTACCCAAATTAAATATGACATTATTTTTTTCTACTCTAGCGACCAAACTATAACATCTGAGGCAATCCTCGCGAACATCTTTCAAGTTACTACAAGTTTGGTTCTATGAATTTTTGCCCCCCAGTCCACACAATTAAACATAATTAAATGTTTATTTATTTTTGCGGGGAATTTTACCCCATGTAGATGTAATTTTACAACTACTATAATATTTTACTCAGAACCTTCACTTTGCACATAGACATATCTTGCACAGTACCAATATCAATTAAATTATCAAACTTAAAAATTATCATGATGATTTTCAATATCACGTATTCTTCTTTTGACTGTGAGTCGGAACGAATTGCTATATCAAGCAACTGATTGTTTTACTTTGATTGTTATTTACTGACCTGGTCCTATGGCTAAAACATACGTCCTTTGATGTGTATGGTAATTTTAATATTTTAAAGTTTACGTATATTTTAACCATTATTTAACATACTTTTGTTAGTAACTACTGTGTTATTGTATTTAGAAGCTTGAAGTTTTTTTATTTGCCTTGACAGTAATTTTTTAGGAAATTAGGTAAATTTAAAAGTTTTACACCATTAAAAACTGAAATGAAGGAATTGTAATGAATGCCAATATTACATTATGTATTTATCATTGTATGTTCAATATTACTGGATCGTTATGTTATTCCCTGGAATTTCAACACAACTAATTGAAGGATAGTAACTGAATAGTATTTTTGTAAATAAAAGGGGTTTTTGGCAAGTTTTATCCACTTAGTTAAGATTTCCAATTATTTTGTTTTAATGGAATTTTTCGTTGTTTTCGATGATCTACTGCACATTTTTATGCAGTTTATCCATTTAATTTTTTCATACATTTATTTATACGTATTTTATAATTTTAAGTAAATACTTATACAATACCTACATAATAAATTTATTCACAACTCCATTAACCTTTATAGAATTCGGGGGAATTAGGAAGGGGGTTTGGGGAAAGAGTCTCTGAAAACGAGCCGTAGGCGAATATATTTTCATTCCTTAGATTGAGTTAGTTGCATAAGTTCAAATTTAGGTTATTTCTGCAGTCGTGGGAGTTAATTTATTTTATAAATAAATGACAAACTCATTTATTTTGCTATTTTGCTCATTTACAAACTCTTATATTTATATGTATTCTGTTCATCATATGCGACTTAAACAACAATTAACGAATTTCTGGGCAACCCCTGAGGGGGCATGGGGGCGGAGCCCCCATCGAGCCGTAGGCGAGTATATTGTATAATACGTGAAGCAGTTTTTTGTAAACACTATACTCTTCCCTTTTTTCTGGGCCAATTTCAACGTTCGAGGTGTCAAAAGATTTGTCTTAGTTCGTAGTTTTTCAGTAAGATTTTAGATGTTTTAGATTTTAATTCTGAAGCCCACAGGAAGCCCTTAAAGTTCGTTTTTAGTCCATAAGATTAACATGGAGAATAATTTGTATTGAATTTCAAAATAAAACAGCTGTTGATAGCAATGTATCTAGAATAAACCGAGGTAGGTGACACCAACAGCTGATTGAAGCTAATTGAAGCAGGTCCTGCACCGTTGACGTCATGATGTTTCTCTTGACACATGAGTATTTTGCTTTGAATATTTTAAGTGCTGCACCGTTGACGTCATTGGTTTTGTTATTGTTTTTGTTGATGTCACCTACCTCCTTCTAATTCTAGATTTCTTGGTTGATAGTATAACAGACAAACACATGTTAATGAATTTTTTATGCAAAGGGGCGAGGTTTTGATTTCCAGGTACACTGGTAAATGCAGCGCATTGCGCTGCACAGCTACCCTTATAGTATTTTATAACTGAGGGTTATGTTTGTGTTGTGATAAGTGTTTTTCCAGGACTGTAAATCCAGCTGAATAATTACAACATCGACTGCAACGCATATGGCGCGGCGTACACGAACATACTAGGAATATGCTCCGATGTCCGTCCCGTACAAGAATTTTTTACTCACTTTTTGAGTTATTAGGTGACGCTTTTTATGTTTTTTTTTTTTTTTGGAGAGGTAAGAAAAATGCATTACGCACACAGGTGGCAAGCCTGTAGTGTGGGACCCCCCTAAAAACGGGTTTACCCACTAAAAAACCTCGCTTCTACTCTTTAGGATTCTAACCTGGAGTTTATCACATTACGTAGGGCTAGGCCTAAATTTGGCTTATGCCCGTGGGGCTCACTCCTTATCCAGCCACTCGATCAAGGGATCTGGGCCACTTCGCGGTCCAGATCATGTTTCTTTTCCAGGAGGATGCCCCGCACGAACTGTGATAAACAATCCCAGTTGCCCTCATCCTCCAAGATCTTTTACCAGACCGAGTCCACCGAAAATGCACAAAAAATTTGTGTGGCCTTCAGGTGGGACCCTTCCCAATGTGTGTTCTGCAGCGGAAGAATGTGTGTTCCGCATCGTCGGGAACGCCCGAGCAATAAATAAAGAATTGGCCGCCGTTCCACCCATGCTTGGACGTGCTTGATAAGTCGCGCAGTCCATTGTCCTCGGGTGTCGTGCTCCCAGCTGTGTTGCCACTGCTGGAAGGTTCGGGAGCGCTCTGCTGTTCTTGCCGTGTCCTTGCCAATCTCGACTTGTCTCTGATAAATTGCCTTCCTCTCTCCTGCCAAGAGCTTGACAGGGATAACTCCGGCGACCACCAGGACGGCAGGCTCGGACACTGTCCGGTAGGCGGAACACACCCCGAGCGCCGCTCAACGTTGAACCCGGGCGAGTCGCAACCTGTACTACTATTTATCGAGAGCGTCTGCCCACACCTCTGCTCCATAAAGAAGCAAGAACTGAACCGCGGACATCAACAGACGTCTTCTGTGGAACCCCGACATTGGCCATCAGCCTACTAAGGTAAGTGACTACCTTAGCGGCCTTGTCCGCCGTACGGAATATCTGATCCCTCCAGCTTAACTTTGTGTCCACCATAATCCCGAAGTACTTAGCAGCACGAATTGATTGGACCACCTCCCTTCCCACTCGGAACAGAATGACGGTGTCTATCCTCTTCTTTGTAGGGATCACAATCTCCGTCTTACGGAGAGCAAGCGAGAGACCGTGATCGGACATCCATGTGTTGACCTCACGCATGACTCGGTTCAACTTTAGTTGGGCCAGCTTAACGTTGCGTGCGACAATGAGAGCTGCGACATCATTGGCGTACCCAACCAAAGTGGTTTCCTCAGGCATCTCCGACCTCAGGAGGCTGTCATAGGCAACATTCCAGAGATCCTGGCCGAGTATTGAATCTTGCGCGGCACCAGAAGTGACTTCCATCGTCCACGTTCCGTCCCTTGTGTCGTAAATAAGGCTTTGAGAGCGGAGATAATCCTCAATGAGTCGCAACAGATATGCAGGAACGCGAAAGGTGTTGCGAAGCGCATCCAACATATCGACCCACCTCGCCGAGTTAAAGGCATTCTTGACATAAGCGTAACAAGAAGCATTACTCAGCGAGAGAAATGGTTGTGGCTCTCGACTCTCTTCACAGCTCTCCATGGACTTCGGTGATAGCGTCAATCGTTGACCGTCCCTTTCCGAAGCCATACTGACGGGGGCATGAGTCCCCGGCAGCTTCCACGGCAGAGGTCAGGCGGGAACGGATCAGCTTCTCGAACAGCTTCCCAGCCGTGTCCAACGTGTAGAAAGGCCTGTGGGACGACGACAGCTCGGGATCACCTTTTCCCTTGCTGGTCAGTACAAGTCTTGTGGTTTTCCATAGGGAGCCGGAAACACCCCTTCTACCAAACAGGCGTTGTACATTCTCAACAACAAGTCAGCATTAATTGAAAATACTATCTTTAAAGCCTTGCTGGGAATCCCGTCTGGGTCAGGAGCCTTGTTGCTCTTTAGGGTGAGAACGGAGGTTTCCATCTCCTCTAATGTGAAGAGTGGAACGTCATCTAACCGTCCGAAGTCAAACGGCGTACATCCTAGGCCTAGCCTACAAATAAATACGTACAAAGAATGATTTTAGCTAAGACCTCAAAACAAGCAAGTAACTTAATAATAATTATGCTTACAATATTAAAGGTAAATAGATTGTAGAGCGAAAAAAAACAATACAATTTAAAATCCATGATTAATTAATCAAAATTAATAAAAATCAAGTAATTTAAGTATTGTAGAATTACGCTTACTTAACACTTAATGAATATTTTGTTACCTGAGACATAGGCTACAATGGCACAACACATTCTAATTAGTTGTTCAATTTAAATCTTTCTCCCAAATAGATATTAGTTGTATCCCTTAAATTAGTTAATCGCATAATTCCGTACGACACCAATTCATTCCACATCAACATGCCTATCTTTTGGTAGACTATAATTTAATAACTTCAACAAGTAAACATCAGTGTTGATCTATTTAATTTAACAAACAGGTCTGTCAAAATATCAATTAAATTTTATTTAAAAACGTAACATAACGGCGAGCAAATATAAACAAGAAAAGGTTATGTTATGTTGTTTTCAGCATACATCGACAACTCAGCTTCGATGGGGGAAAATAAACTGATCATAGCAACTACATTAGTCAAACCATGTAGCCTAAACAACTAAAGTTCTGTCAAAAATTCCGGAAAATAAGCTTTTTTAATACTTGAAAATAATTGCTCGATTATAGTTTATTACCTAGTTTAAAATACTTAAAATCTAACCTAAGAATTTCATTGAAATCAAATTAGTAATAAAAAAGCCTTTTGGGGGTCAAAAATTCGCCTAAGAGAAATTTAAAGTCGATCGTAAAGAATTTTATACTCTATGTTCCATATAGTAAAAAATTCAATTAAATGTCTGTATAAAAAAACATTGACTGAGAAGTCCAATCTGGTTGGTTTGTATAAATAATGCTAACAGTATAACGATATGTTTTGAAATTATCTAAAAAAAAAAAAATAACAATTCCGACACTTCTAAGTAATGTAATTATGATAATATAATAATTTTGTTCAGCGATAATTAATGGATATTGTGGAAACTTAGACCATTCGAAAAATAAACTGTACTATATATCCGGCCCTAGTAGCGTGTTGGATCATAGCCACCTCTAACCTGAACCGCGGTTAGAGGTGGCTATGGTTGGATACCCAATGCCTTGTAGAGGTTCGCCCGTACGGTTCGGGCCAGTGTGCAGTGATGCGCGCTGGCCCGAACCACTTTGGCCACTCTATTGTTCGGGCGTGCCGCCAGTGTCATTCAATGGGAAATCTTTCGGGGTCGGTGGGGGCGGGGTTGACCACGGACTCAACGACCGCTCCTGATTTTCCATTTTTTGTGCCTCCCGATATCTTGGCTCGGGCGTCGGTAACTCGTGCAATCTTCCTGCACAATTACCGACATTTCGACGAGCCCATTTCGTTTTGCCGAACGGCCCCCTTAACCGGAGGTTCAGTCTGGCAGGCGTTCCCCAGTCAATGAGGTTCAGACTCCTGCACGCTCCTCGGGCGATTGTGTCCCTATGCAAATCAGTGTTCCCGGTTTGGAAGTGGGTTTAATGACATGCAACCTCTGACTGAGCGGCTCCTCGGGTCTTGGCGGCGATTTTTTTTTCTTAAATGTTTTTCACGCTTTAAATCACAGTTCACGACCGTTTCTCTTTAATAATATTACACTTCCAGAAATGGGAAATCCTTGGAAACGATTAGTTTGTTTGAGAGTGAGTCAGTTTGCCTCGAGGAGTGTTTGTGTTATTGTATCTTGACATTGTTTGGAACATTGTTTTTGTTCATGCCTGGTATATCGACTTACTTTTACTCACCAACCGAAAGTAGAGCTATTTTGTTTGGACCACACATCGAGGTACTCACCTGAAAAAATATAAATTTGTTATACAAAACTTAGTTTAACAGAATATTTTATACACTTTTGAAATAACTACATAAAATATATTTTACCTGCTAGAAAGATAAAAATATACTTAAAAGGCTAAACATTTTAAATTTTAAAATTCAAAAATTTGTTTGAGGTCCTATCATTTAAGGAATTGTTTTTAACTAAAGAAAGAGTAAAGATTTGGAAGAAGGCATATGATACTGCACCTATAATTTTTTATCATTCATTTGACGACTACTACAGCATTTACTAATAATAAAGAAAAGTATAAAATTAATAAACAACATTTTATTTTGTATGTTCACACTGAGATCAACAATACTGTTAATGTTAGTATATTGTATACAAGATTGAAATACCTGAGATATTAAGTTTCTAAATCCTTCCAGCAATGCAAGCTTAAAAATTAAAGTGACTAGAAGCTTCATGGTTACAAAATTTGCGTTTATCGAACACTTGTTGCTAATTACCACAAACTATTTTAAACTGTATAATATTTCTACAGCAGTAGAAACCGGACTTACCGAAGTATATGTTTGTGTGTAATGAGAAAGGACTAAATGTTTATCTTAAACACTTCTTAAACAAAAACAAATGTTTCGTCTTAGGGCACAAATTACATTGGCCAAACGAAATATAGAAAAAATTTTGAATGAACAGTTTTTCAACGCTTTAGAAATTAATCATCAATATCCCGGTGGCCTTTCTATGAAAACTTATAAACATTTATGAACAATTATATTGACAGATAATTACCACTGTTTTTGGCTAAGAAAATACTTCTCGCAAAATTAAAAATATAAAACTTATTTTAAAACTTTAAAAATTCTTGCGTTGCCGGCATTTACTGCCTGTTTCGCCAATAATAAAAACCACTTTACATCAAAAGACAAAGCTGTCAGTAAAACACTATATCATCACCATATTCTCTATTATTTTTATCTGAAACAAATACAACATTTTACCAAAGAAGTCCTTTCGATATGGTTACAAAAATTTATACAAAAGTACGAACTGACGTGTATTGATGTGTACACAATTGAAAAGATTGTTTTACCAGAAGTAGAAGATGATATACAGTCTATATAAGGTGAATAATTCAATTGTTGTGTAAAAAGCAGAATATATTGTAATTTATAAATCATAACTTACAATTGTATTACTTATATGTTGTGTTGTATTGGGAAGAAATATACAAGAGGAACTGTAAATTTAAATTTTTAACTTAAGCTATTTTGTCTTTTTTCTGTTGATACTGAACAAATCATTTTCCTTACGATGTTAATAGTTTTTGAAGAAGTAATAATTGCTTTTAGAGTAGTAGCTCGGAATGCCTACACAGTATTTACCCTTAGTGTCCCTACAAATGCAGTAAACTCCATTCCTAGGCGGCTCCTTGGCCTTGGGTTCACGCCTCGCGCTGTAGCCGTCATGCCGCCTTTTTTGGCCGTGAAGATACTTCTCTAAATTTTATTGCCAACAGCAAACCTTATTCGCTCACTTCATAAACCTTGACTTTCTCCCGCACCTTAATCTCCTCTGACTGCGAATTGTTGTCAGGTTTTACTTCCTCTTCCTCCACGACCTTTGGGTGTAATTCAATGGTTTTTATGATGGGTGAAAATGAGAAATCTGCCAAGATTCCAATCACTCTATTAAACTATGAGCAACATTGATTTAGATTGTCGTATTATTTATGAGAATTATTATTGACCTACTATTGTTACTTGTGTGCAAATTGGAACCATTAGATAAACTTTTATCAGTACTTCTGAAAGGTTCGCTTAATTTATTAGATATCATCGGTCTATTATCAAGTGGGTACTTGTACTAAAGTTGGACTATAATATTAAATATTTAATCAATTTAAGTCATGTTTGCCAATAAATATATAGATCTACTTTTCTTATATTTAAAATCATAAAGCACTGAGAAGTAAGCTTAATTTGTAAGCTTTATTAAGTAAGCTTTATTTGTTCTAAAACCTATTCCATGCCAAAGAAACCTTACACATATTTTCCTGCGACTACCATCAGAAAACCCCCTTCAGAAACTCTTGCCAAATGACAACAATTTGGCTCTGGCCTCCTGATGAAGATACCAGCACCTCTGACGAAAGGTCGTCATAAATCACTTCTCTAAACATCACAATAAACCTCCATCCTTGATCCTCAGATCAAAACACCCGTATGAAGGTTCAGGATACAGGAATTCTGAGCAGCGAAGGACGAGGTGCAGACAAATGACCAGTTTCATAACACCTCTCCATATTTGGCGGCTATTAATTTCTCAGAGGCCAATTTCGGTGGCAAAAATAGCATCATCGTGGTAAATATTAATGAACCAGGTTTGCGAATTCCTCCTTACAGAGGCTGAAAGTGATTCTTTTCTTCATTGATATAATTTTTTTAGAAACTATACTGCAAAAACAAAAGTACCTATACTGATCAAACATAGTTTGTTATCAAGGAAAAAAATGTTGTATTTAATGCGCTTCTTCTTTGTTCAGTACAGACTCAAATTTTTGTCTGCCATGTTTTTGTCCCTTTCCCATAAGACGTTAATCGTTCCTATAATATTTTAAGTACAACCCTTTAGTTCCTGAGATATTTTGTATTTCCAGTAAGTTTTTCCGTTGAATTTAATTCACGTTTTGAGGGTTTACAACAGTAAAGCTGATTGCCAGTATAAGAGTGCGAAAGTGTGAATGTAGCATAATTCACTTATAGCTCAGGATAAACATGGAAGCGATCTACTGAAGAAATAAAATCAATGTCGTCATTGAGTAGTAGTAACCTAGTGGCTAGGTTACTACCTTAAACACCACTACTTACCTTAAGCACCATACCGGATACTGTTAAACCTTAAACACCCCTCCACCAAAAAAGGATCTAGGCATGGTTTCAAACCAAAAGTAAAAAGAAAAATTAAGTCACAATGTCCGCCAGAAGTTCGGAAGCTGAGTGAATGTTTCCAATAATGTCTAGGACCACAAATGCCGATGCTAAATGGGCGTATACCGCAAAAAGGCCTTAGTCAAGTGTCTGCCCACAACTGCAGACGCAAAGTTATGTATTTAAAAGAATTAAGCCTATACAAATGCAGAATTTTTTTTAAAGCCTTAAGCCAAAGTCCTCCCTTCATACGATTACTGCAGTCCACAGTATTTGGGCGGGACTCTAGCAGATAGGGGGTATAACAGACTCTGAAATAATGACAGAGATTCGTGGGTCTTAAATCCTCTCAACCAGCATGTTATATCACTATATCACTATTTTGAGTCACGGACCTCACATTGTGGGTATTTTAACCTGAATATGAATGAGAGATGAGTGTAGGATGATTGTGGCGCGATCTTGTAGTCTTGTTACTGAATAAAGCCGACATTCTCCTTAGACAAGACTGTTAATTAATAGCCCAACAGCCAATGGTATCTAGGTGCCTACAGTTTTAACGTGGGATCCGAACCACAATTTTTACCTCATATATAAAAATTGGTCTAATTATGAGGATAGTATTCATACTAGTGCGGACGTAAGTCCTCATTAGAGAATATCGCATACACAAGCCATCGCTTATAAATGTCCACAATTCGTGACCTCCAAGTAGATGAATTACAGGACCACGCCAACGTCTCAGTCTTTATATATTTTTATACCTTGCACTTTTAGGTTCTTATCACCTCGTCCTACACAAAGATCCTTAAACTATTTAGACTTCTACAAGGATAACATACAGGCCTCTAACAAAAAAGACGTCAACGCTTCAGCGCTGCAGTAGCCATGCTGCGGCCGGGTCACCGTGTTACATTTCGGCCGCTGTCCATTGTTAACCCACTTTTCCCGCCATAAAGGTTTATCGGTGCCGATGGCTATCTCGCGCTACTGGACACTGGACGCCGCCCACGACAGTCCGCTCGTTACCGGCCGTTACTGCCGTTACTGCCGTTACTGCCGTTACTGCCGTTACTGCTGCTGCTGCCGCTGCTGCTGAGGTCGTCAGCCCGCCTCTTGTTAGGAGCAAATGGCCGTTTGCCGAAGTGCTGTTGATGTAAACACAGCAATATTCTCAATGTTCCACTGAACTGATGTGTTGATGGAATATTCTTGTCACAAAAGCGTAAAAAAGTTGATAAAACTGTAGCAAAATAAAAATAAATTGTGTAGTAAAAGGAAATTTAACGCCAAGATTTTTACCAAAATGATCACTATCTCTAATCCATAGCTTAACTCGCGTCGATATATTTAATTATTAGCGACATCGTTCGGTTGGCTGAATTTCCCAAAATGAGCTCGTTCGCTTCTCCGAGTGGTAAAATAACGATTAAAAATACCCCCGTCGCAGCATACCTGCGTACTCAGCGAATTTCCAATGGAAATTTGGTATATCTTCTATTTCCCCATAAAATCCATGGGGATGAGAGTATGTAGGTTTGCCGCCATATGAGTTTTGTTGGTAAATAGAAGTTAAACCCTACCTAGTAATTGTACATACCAAATTTTATAAGGTTATGGTGTTCTTTTTATTTTCCCCATAAACCCCATAGGGCTGAGTATGTAGGTTTGCCGCTATATGGGTTTTATAAGCAAATATAAGTTAAACACTTCCTAATGAATGTACATACCAAATTTTATCAAGATATGTCAATAAATAATCAAGATAGAAGGTCTTGTTGATTTACCATAAGAAAAACATGGAAAACATAGTTTTTTGATTTTCTCCATAACCATTTAAGCTAGGTCAAAAATTTAAAATACTAGATTGTTTGTTTTTTTAAGCTCTTTTTAAATGGTTTAAGTTAAAATTGTGGAATTTTATAAATAAAAGTAAAAAAAAGCCAAAAACCCATTTTTAACCCTTTGAAAACCCCCATAAAACCCTGTTCCTATGGTCCGATCATTCTGGTTCGCGAACTCAACCTAGTAGATGCTGGCTTACACCCCTGTACCAAATTTCATCAAAATCGGAGGTTCCGTTAAAAAGTTATCGTGTTCACGGACACACACACACACACACACACACACACACACACACACACACACACATATATATATATATATATATGTACAAATTTATATCAATTTGAACGAACGGTGTTTTTGGCTTCTAGGGACCTCAAAACGAAAAAGTATCATGGTCCCGGGCTTAGGTCTTACCGTGACCACTGCCGTAATAGCGTATTCGCTATAGGGAAATTCGCTAATAACTTCTTTCTTGGATGGTTTGAATAATTATCTGTATTATGAAACCTGTGCTAATAAGAAGAACATTATACTTATTAATATGATTAGTGATAGTTTCCTTATTCATAATAGTTTTTGGTCGCCGTCTAATGATCTAAATTCTGATGCAAACGCTAACACCCATCACTCACTGTTTATTTGGAAGTTTCAGTGTTGTATTTTCCTATCCAAAGAAAGTGAATTACACAAAGTATCGTACCTAATCAGCTATAAAAAGTACAAATTTTAAAGAATCACATCTCTATCCCGAGTTATGACAACAAGTACCAAGCCCATTGCTTGGACGTTACACATAATAAACCTCAGCTGAAGAGTGACGTATCGAGTTTGTTCTATAAACTACACGGTCGGTGTCGCTGCAGTCAGGGCTGGGTCTTGTAGGGCTCGGCCTACGGGCGTTGTGAAACTGGAATACTGCACTGTAGGTATCCAGCTCTAATATCTTGAAAGCGTTTGATAACATTCAGTTGTAATGGTGGGATTTCACAAGCGGATAATCCATTTGAATGTTAAAATGCTTGGTTTAGAATAGCCAGATCAGCTGAAGAGAACAAGGCTATAGTTACAAGGTTATATTACGATAATAATAATGTATCGTATTGGTTTTAGAGGAGGAAGATCATCAATTAACTGACAGTTCTCCGATTTCCTCCCCTGAAAGGCCAGCAATTTCTTGTTTTCTCTGCAAGTGATCAACGGCTTAACGTGATTTCCGAACAACGGGAGCGGCCGAACAATCTTTTCGTCCCCGAGCCGGGAGTTGAAAACGGACCAGCTGGTGATATCCCAGAGCTCTACCACTGAGCTACAACCACTGCGTACTACGTATTTCTACGGGGAGATAAAAATTATAAAGGCTTAGAGATTTGTACGGCAAATATGGTATTTAGAGAGGTGAAGGTTGGCAGTAAAGAAGATGTTTTGCACATATTCAGTAATGTAATGAAAAAATTCATTTTAATCTAAAAGTCGTTTAGCGATTGAAATAGATGGATTGGGAGACCTTTATGCACACACTCGCAAATATTCAGTTTTCATAGTATTAGTTTTTTTTTTTTTTTTTTTTTTTTTTTTTTTTTTTTTTACTTATTTTAGTTTTAGTTATCTAAGATTATGTACAGTAATATTTAAAAGTTAACAACGAGAACGAAATAAAGAAAGGGTATTAAATTAGCTGACTTTATAGGGTCTATTAATGTCAAAAATGTCTTTAGGATCCTTAAAATGTACTCCACCAATAGAAGAAATTCAAAATGGTCTTTTTGGATGGTGTCACGTCAACAAGACTTGAATAAACCTAAATAAAGAACCCCCTAGATAAAGAAAAAAAAAGATTAGCCCCACTTATGCGGATAGGATGAAAATTAATCGATTTGGAAAATTTAAGCCACTTAAATATTAAGAATCATTGAGCGTATGGGTTGTAACTTTTAGGATTTTAACTTTTCTACTTTTATCCTAGTGCTTCCAACTAATACGGTTGCCTAATTTCACAGCATGAAAAGAATGCATCCACTTTATCTACATCACTATATATAGTATCCAGACCAGTTAAATAAAACTAAGCAGCAAGTAAATAACACAATATCTGAGTTACCAAGTGATAAATATTTATTTTGAAACAGACACCGTTTGACCTCGGTTGGGTCATTTATCCGAGCATTATAAAAGGCTACATTGCGTTGCTGTAGATAATTCAGGTCTAGAGCAATGCTCTGGTTGACGCCCCCGCACGACACACACACACACACACCCTCTCACGATCACACACGCACGCACACACACACACCCTCTGTCTCTCTCGCACCGCGGTGCCCTCCGACCCCTGGCGGCAGGCGTGGTCCCCGGACCTTGGGCTCGCGTCTCCGGATTACATTAGGAAGCCGAGGTCAGACGGTAGCCGTCGGGCAATGGAATCCGTTAGACTCTCTATTTGCATATGACATTTTATGTGGGATGTATTATTGATATACTAAGGATCTATATGCATAATTCGACCTTGTGGGATTAAATAAATGTATAAGTTGAATACTCTTTTTGTGAAAGAAATTTCTGCTTTAATTCAATAACAATGATAAAAATGACTATTGTTGAACATTTTGTAAAAAATTACTACAATAACTATTTTTTTGTGAAAAAAATAAATTTGTTGCGTAACACGGTTCGCAATAAAGTACCCGACATAATTTATAAATTTCAATCTAACGATTTTCTCCTTTCATTTGTTTTATAGGAAAATGCAACAAAAAGACGATAAAAAGAGGAAAAATATCCAATTAATTCCTTTACACATTTGTTAACATATTTAGGTACTTGACGTAGACTACATACATGTACGGAAAGAAAAATGTATAGACAAATTTGATTTACAATACATTACTAAGCCTACAATAACTCTACAGCAAGGTAAAAAAATCTTGTGTTGATTATCTATGTGTAACTAACAAATGATTATTTTTTTTAAATAAACAAATAAAGAAAGCTCCTTCAATTATTCTTTGTACTTAATTGAGTTCTTTAACACTTCATCGAGTAATAAATATTCTACTTGCATAACAGACGTTCACTCATTCCCAACACTCCACAATTGTTTCTCACCATTTGGCGATCAGAATGACCCCAGCCATCCGATACTACTCCCATAGCTCGTGTAGTTGTCCGGGGTCAGAGACTTGTACGTTACCGGTCCCCCTACAGGAGAGGTTCCGTAGGCGAGCGTCTCGCACTCTAAATAACAATCCCGCAATAAAATTTATCTTGGCGAGACGTTATTCGTTCAATAGTGCCGTCTCCGAGGCACTTTATGGCCCTCCAACTCCCAGTCGTAAATCCTGACCAGCGATGTAACACGGCGTACCGCAAGGTATACTGTGCTGACGCCGATGTTGTTGCGATCATTGAAACATCTAGGCCCCCCATACACGTAATGATCGGTCTCTCAAATCCGTCCAAACAGACCTCGTCGTGCGACCGATCGTTACGTGTATGGGGACGCTTCGGACCGATTGACGACGATTTTGGTCGGACGACGACTGATGAGAATCCCATCAGTCGTCGTACGACCAGCCTCCGTCGTGCGACCGATCGTTGCGTGTGTGGGGACGCCTCAGGCCGGGGACACACTATCCGGCGAAACGCACGGACGCCGGACTCCGTGTTTTCTGCCGGAACCGGAAGAGGTAGAAATACATTGTAGTGCATGGGAAATACAGGGGTGAGGACACATTATCCGGTTCCGGCGTCCGGCGTCCGGCGTCCGGCGTCCGGCAAAACTCACGGACGTATTCTCTACTTTGCCGGACGACGTCTTCCGTGTTTTCTGCCGGAAAGCAGGTAGCGGGGCATTGTACAAATGGATGAGGACACACTATGCGGCGAAACGCACGGAAGACTGCATCGGAGATATAAATTTTTAGTTTATTTCTACTATATTTAACTTAAATATTTTAGGTTTACGGTTTAAAAGTTTGAGATAAAGAAATATTTCATCAACGAAACTGAAAATTTACATGAGTTACACCTCGTAGGCTACATCTTATAAAGAAAAAAATCTGATTTCGTACAAACATCTGGTTGTTGATAATTTAATTAAGATGTGGTCGGTCAGAAGTGAAAAGAGAGTTATGAGTGTTGCATTTGGAAAATAAAAGGTTTTTGAAGAGTCCGTCGCAAAAATGAAATCCTAATTAGTGTACTAAATATCTATTGCTTGGGTGGCACTCATATTACAAAGGGGATTGTTAAAACATAATCTCAGAAGTCAACGATTTTTTAATATTATAATGTATTTTCATCGTTTTTATTGAAATATTCATCAAACACATATTCAAATACTAAACCTAAACCTTGGTAAAAAAATCCAAAATAAAAATAAAAAAAAAAGTAAAAATAAGTGTTTGTTTAAAACCCCGTATTCATAATGTTACGATTGTGTTTGCAGTTTAGAAGCAGAAACGTATATATTTCCACAATTATGTTTCCAAACAATGTTTATTTTAGATATATTTATTAACAAATCCTGATTTATCATAAACATAATTGTGTCGTGTTTGGTATCATTTTTTTATTTTTTTGTGAACTTTTCAAATATATCTATATATATAATACGTGATGCCCTTTTTTTGTTAACACTACTCCTCCCTTATTTCTGGACCAATTTTAAAGTTTGAGGTGTCAAAAGAATGGTCTCAGGTCGTAGTTTTACAATAAGGTTTTAGAATTTTGATATTTTAATTCTGAAGCACACAGGAAGCCTTCAAAATTCATTTTTTGTCCATAAGATTAACATGGGGAACAATTTATATTGAATTGCTAAAAAACAGCTGTTGATAGTTAAACACACAAACACATATGTTAAAAGCTGAATAGAAGCAAATTGAACTGGTGGAGTGTCTAATCTGAGGTTTTAACCTTTTCTCAAAATAAATGTAGCAGGTAGTTTTTGCTTGAAAGTTTTATTTACGCGTATTTGGGCACAAAAATAAGTTTTGTAACTTAACCCTAGAACATTCAATTTTGTTTACGAAAGCAATGTTGGGAATTGAAATTTTTGAGATGGATCTTATTGGTTGTCCGACTGGTATTGAAACAATAATGAAAGGTAACACATATTAAAATAGAATACTAAATTTGTGTGAATGGGTTTTCGAACTGCTGTAAAATATAAGGAAAAGGGATAGTTAGTTGTAAGTGTAATAACCTTTTTGTTTACTATTATAGTATAAACAAATTTTAATCAGAATGCTACACATATTTAAAAACCTGCGTAAAAAAGACAACATTTAAAAGTTTTTTACCTCAAGTATAGAAAATAAGCTTATTACAAAAATGGTTTTATAAAGAGAAATTTTAACCAAAATAAAAATGCCACTAAAAACAAAATGGACCACACCAACAAAGATGTAGATTCTCTTAATTTTTGTGATTTCTTTATTTAAATTTTGTAATATCATGGAAAGTTAAGTTAAAGAGGATTTAGGCATAAATAGTAATGTGGACTCATTCACTATGTCATTGACTACCTCATACAGTAGTACTACAACAACAGCCGCAGTGAGTGCTGCATAACTCATACAGGACCGGGGAGCAATGAAATGTTGATTTTTATTCTTTTGTCATTTACGTTTTTTTGTTTGATGAACTATCTGAACATCTGAACATCTGAACATCTTACGTTTTATGTTTGATGAACATCGATGAACATCTGTGAATTTATTCTAAATTTTATACTAAGGCCCCAAGACATATCGGCAAAAGACATAATCTGAGCTAATTTAGACCTAAAAGAACGAGCACAACATCTCAATACTATCACATTGGGAAGTTGTAGAAAGGCAATGAAGATCGATCGATGAAAGACCAATAATGTTCTATCTGATTTTCACTATAATGAAATTTTTTTAAAAGCAACTCTGTTCATTACCATGGGTAATAAATGCAGCGCATTGCGCTGCACGGGCCCCCTAGTTAAAATAAATATGATTTTCCGGCACACGTAAAAATATTAAAGAGAGCAACAGTGATGCCAGTAGGTGACTCATCACTGAAACAGCTGCGCGAGGACCATAATATAATACAATTCAGGAGGGGTGAAATACAATTCCTGAAATTTGTGTCTTCTTTCTGGAGGATGTCCTTTATTTGTGATAGAATGAAATCAAATGTCGAGGTGGACATGCGAAAGTAATTAAAAAACTTTGAATCGTCTTCTCTAAGTTTAAAAAACAATGAATAAAAGACGCCATGCAGTCTCCTCTGCTCCACAATCGGATGAATCCATACAGTTCTTTCGCGTTTCCTTTTTCTTCTGTGCCTTAATAGGCAAAGCACAGCTATTTTCCGTCTAGACACCATGGTTGCTGCGACTCAACTAGATGGTTCCAGACGGTCTCGTCAGAGTTCAACTGCGCAGTTTCCGTCGTCCGGCGTTTCGCCGGATAGTGTGTTCTGCTCTTCAAAATCTCGAACATTCCGGCAGAAAACACGGAGTCCGGTGTCCGTGCGTTTCGCCGGATAGTGTGTCCCCGGCCTCAGATCGGTCGACGGCGGAAGGCCGAGTGGAGCCCGCGTATGAAGCTAGCTCATTTTGAGTATAATCGCGGTTATTATGGTTTAGTTTTTCAGTTGGTTACACAACTCTGTATACTGATAATGACCACTATCATATACACGTCCATTGATGCCGCAATTGAAGTAGGTATATTAATTCGTAATTGGCGTTCGATACTCAAAAAAAAAAAAAAAAAAAAAAAAAAAAAAAAAAAAAAAAAAAAAAAATGGAGACTATGGTATCTCTGTATCTATTTGTACATAATCCAGTTTTTAAAATCTTCAGGCAGAAAAATCTAAAGTTCTAAGGACCGATTTCATTAATTATCAGCCGTTTGAAAGCTGTGTAGATGTGCAAATAACTGTGAAAACTTTTTTTTAGATTTATGGTGCAAAATAAAAACACATGTTTTTTATAAAAAATACATAAAAACGGCTTTCTTTTAGAGTTTTATTATATTTCTAGGCAATGTTTGGCTGCCTTTTATCAGTATTTCATAAAAAATGTATATTAGCAATTTGTTAAAATGAATAGTTTTACTTGAAGACATCACAGTTAAAATCATTCCTAGCAAAGATCAAGGGAGATGGTTAAAAAAACTCAGATGAAGTATTTACAAAGAATGTTGTTTGAAGAAAATTACTGTTAATAAATACGTGTTACATTTGATTTTTTCTTATCTTGCTGTAATAGGAAATTATTTTTTACAATTTCGTTCTTCAAGATAAGTGTTTTTTTATGCATTTAGCAGGAAATAAAGCATAAATGTACTATTTTTCTAGAGACCATTGTATATAATAACCACGGGTTCTATTCCTATCTAGAGGCCACTTCCTGGATGGGGGAATAACACCTCATCATGAGAATAACACCAACCATATGAGTTGGAATTTTTTTATGTAGCAATTTTTATAACATTGTTATAAATGTAACACTTTATAAAATTGGTTGCAAAATACCGACTGCGAGTTGAGGACCACACTTCGTTCCGATCGGTCGTGGTTAACCGGCCGTCGACCGATCGTTACGTGTATGGGGGGCCTTATCAGTTGTTAAGTAACTGCTGAGGTCAGGTAAGATCTAACGGGTGGATTTTATTGATTGGTAAATTGTTGTGGAAATTTTCCATTACTGATTAGTGAACACAAAATTCACGGCGTTTCAAGATCTAGAATATGATCCCGAATATGATCCCGCGTCTTCAAGTGGAAGAAATACCAAGAACATAACAAAGTTAGTTAAAACACACCAGGTGAACCTGGAGAAAACCTGGAGAAAGCACAAAAAATAAAATCAATCGGGAGACAGCACACTGGAGGCAACCACACTCCTGTATTGCCGGGAACGTAAGGACAAAGAAACGGTTAAACACAGACCATCTAGACTAGGTCTTCGACAGTAGATGTTAGTTGTAGGAAATAAAATATATCGATGATATATGGAGAACGAGATGTTCTAGTCAACCCTGAGATAACAAATTTACAGACTTTTAGGCTTGATAGAAGCCCGGTCTGTAAATTCATCAGCATAACTATTACTGAAGGGGTGCTTTTTAAATTAAATAGTTCAGGGGAGGATTTGTGTTCTCTTTAAGGTCTAATATGGTATTTTGCCGTAAAAGAATCTTAGCAATTTGGATATAATAAGTACAACACGTAATTGTATTTGTTTATCATTAAAGAATGTTAATGTTGGATTGTATTTTTTTAACTACGATTATGTGTACAAATTCTAACAATATCAATGTAATTATCATTTACGGTATTGTTAAAAACATCTGAAGGAATATAAAACCCACACTACAGCTAAATAAGAAGCAAGAATGACAACAAACGACTGTCCAGTTAGTTTTCTCATATATTTCCCTGAGTTTTTATGCTAATACGTGATAAGAAAGAGAGGAAAGATAAGCTAATTAGAGTATTAGCCACTCGGCGGCCGTATCTCTCACTTTTATCGCCACCTGTTCCGCCAAGGCAGGTGCGAATGTGATCTAGTTTTATTTTTATTGCCGCAATCTCAGTGACACCCGAGACGGCAGTAAAGGATTCACTGGGACGGTTGTGGTTAGAGCAAACCGGTATGTAAATATTCAATTTTCTCTCGAAAGCTGGTCGTTCTAAATTTACTAACGTCTTAAAAAGTTTTTATGCTGTGGAAGTGTAGCGTGTGAACTTTAAGATGGCAATTATTTCAATTTCACTTCTGCCAGTTATTTGGTTCTTTAGTGTCCATCAATAATCATGTGTAAAGAAGGCAATTATTTCAATTTCACTTCTGCCAGTTATTTGGTTCTTTAGTGTCCATCAATGATCATGTGTAATCGACTTATTTACATTCGTAAGGAACAAAGCGTGGTGACCATAACAATCAATAAATTAATTATTTACTTTTATTGCCTAGATAAATTTAAATATTGTTTAAAGTCTATTTTATAAGGGAAATCTTGTTCATTGTTGTCGAAGGTTTCTTAAAATGTTTGCTTGATAATGTAATCACAATAATTAGGTAACTCTTGACAACCAGAGAGTTAATTATATTATTTTATTTGATAAATTGTCATTTACTTAACAAAATAGCTATAATATATGATTTATTGGAAAGTATAGACCTTGTAAAGTATCAATAATATATTCAAGCTAATGGATTTGGCCACAGACAAATATGATGGATTTAGCCATTTTTACATAAGCTGTGGGAAATAGTGTACATTTAAGGACAAACATTTAAATATATTTCGAGAATTTTTGAAAGTATATTTTATACAAACATAGACTTGACAAGAAAATAAAACTATATTAAGTCTATACAAACATTACTAAATAAAAACAATAAAAAACGGTTCAATTGTTACGTGTAAATTCCTCGCATTACATCCATTGAACAGTTTCGTCATCAGTCGCATGTAATATCCGGCACATAATTGTCGTAACGGTAAACTAGGAAAACGTCATTCCTCTACGTTAATACTGGAGAGAACCTTTGGCTCTCTCGGCGATAGGACGATAGGAACGGCGGACGTGAACCAATAAAGGTGATGTGTAATTATCAGCTGTTCTAAGCAGGTGGAAGGTCGTCATGCGTGGACGATCACTGAGTCACCACACACAACAGCTGGGCTGTCTGTGTTGGGGACGTAGCACTAGTGACAATAAACCAAACAATTTAGACTGTCAAATTGATTCAATATAGATTGTTGACCAATTTATTTTAAAATAGCGTAAATATAAAGTTTTTTTCTTGTGTATGCTATTGCTTGGTTTTGTCTGTATTCGCTCAAAGTGACGTACAAAATACTCCTCCAAAATGATAAAACTGTAGCAAAATAAAAAGAAATTGTGTAGTAAATTTTAACGTAAATATTTCCTCCAAAATTATGCTATTTGACATTGGCATATTTTTATTTATCTCTAACTTACCGGTTATTATTGTTATTAATCAAACATTCAATAATAAAACGTTTTATTTCGTAGTTTCTTAGTCGCTGTTCTATGATTTTCACGTACTACAGTGATTTAAAAATGTGCAACATTAAGTAAAAGTAATTCATTGTTATACCTGTAATTCATTTGATTGGTCGATTCTTCTGCTTTTTTCATTTAAACTACTTGATCAAATAGTTGAATTTTTGTATTTGAAAACGAGGTTTTATTTTGGAAGATGTGCACGACTTTATCTGGTGTGTTGCTTAAGCGACAGTAGTGACTTAAACGGTTGGAAACAATGAAGTCCATTTAAGATTCAGCACTCGTCGTTTCCATAGAGAATGGATATTTTGATATGAACTTTGGATAATGCTTTCGGCAACAGATATTTTACAGAGAAAAGGGAATGCAAAAATAATTAATTCCTATACTGTAATCCAAATCCTATACTAAAATCATTTTAGAAATTGGAACAACAAATATTTTGCAACAAAAAATTATACTTGTAGTTTTTTTTTAGATTAAAAACACATTTTGAACATTGAAAGAAGTCCATAGTGATGGGAAGAGAGTGTCCGCTAGACAACGACCTTCATGACTCACCGGTGACTGCTACATTTAACGCGGAATGTTCAGGCTGCCGCCCGCACAATGCTGCTCGTTCTGCGTTTGGTTGGCTACTGCTACTGTTACATTTAAATTTGAGTGTAGGCTGGTGCCCGCACATTGCTGAACATTTCGTGTTCTGTTAGCGCGAGTAATCGTTAGATTAAAAGCCAGTATAAAAACGGGTTCCGTCGGCATCAGTAAATGTTACTCTTTCCTAAAAATACAAGCCGTAGCCCTCAATGCTGTACGTTCGGAGTTCTGTTGGCACCCTATTATTGCATTTAACAGGAAATGAAAATCCAGAGAAGAATGTTCAGGATTACAAGACAGATAAAAATCCTTCTCAACAATCAATGGTTGTTAAAACTTGGAATGGAAATATTATAAAAATCAGACTCAAGTGGAGTGTATCCATCTAACACTAGTTAAAAAAATAATTCCAAATCAAAATTTCATACTTAAAGTGTTCAACATAATGAACAACATGAAGACAGAGTCCCACTTTGAATATCAAACATTTTCAGCAATCCGAGGATAAAACAAACAACATTTGACCCCCGGATATTGATCATAATTTTTTTAAGCTAAGCTTTTAATTATTTTTATTCGTCCCAATGAAACCCAATCCAACCAGTTGGGTTTCTGTCGTGTCGGTTCTGTAGTTACTCGTACATTTCGTGGTCGTGGTCGTGCGCCCGCCCGAGGCGGCAGCTCAGTTTCGTTGGCCAAACACTGACAGCTCACTCCCACACCTTCAATTGGCGACGATGATATTGAAATGCCCTGAGAACCAGGTTGCACATTCTTCTTGATTCCTTCATTCTTCGTGAACATTCCATACAACGTGGTTATTGTTGCCATGGGAAACTGCCTCCGTTCGTTTACCTTGGGTTTATTGAATTTTCATTGTACAGTAGTTAATAAGTCGGACAGTTCTGCTCAAATTTTCTAGTAAAAATAATCTACATCAGTTAAAACCAATTGTCCTTATCCAACATATTTCTTATTCACTTTATTAAGTGATATACCATTACCCCTATTGGAATATGTTTAATGTCGAAGAAGTATAAACAAGTTACATTTATAGTATAAACTTCTTACGTCCATTTAAAATGTTTTCAGTTAATCTTACTATCTATATAACTTAACAATCCTAAATCTTTTGTTTACATAGTCCCCTAAGTATTAAAATTTCCTTAAAAATTACATTTGAATATTTTTCAACCAATATTAAAATAGTTTCGGGTGTTTCAAATTTAACAATTTTATTATGAGAATTGAAGTCTAATATGGCAAGTACTGAAGACTTTTAAGTAATTTGCGTTGTTTTTAAAAACATGCCTTCATAAAAAAATAAAAGAAACTCCAAATAAAAGACCGTTATATGTATTTGAATTTTAACGAATTATGAATTAAGTCTCAGTTTGACATGATATACGGTCAACTCCGTATAGTGTAGGCTTAAATCCGACAACGCCAATCATACTAAAACTTCCTTTCCCAGGGATATTTTGGCGAACTCCACTCACACGGATTGGAAAATCCCTCCTCGAATCTGATCCTTATTGATGAAGAAAACGCGGCGTTACTTCAACTAACTTTAACGATTGTAGGACGGAAGGTCCGAGGGTAATCCCTTCAATCGTCGATTGTACAAAAAAATGACAGGGGCGGACGGAAGGTCAACCCCCGGACCCTAATTAGTAAGCGGACCTAACGTCCGCCCTGTAAAAAGCAGGTAGGCGGATTTAACACTGGTCACCGTGGCGCACGCAACTTCTCTCCGTGGTTCACATAAAGTGTTCCGTGTTTTAGATTTCCATCGTCACAAAGTTATAGGCTTTTTATTTGTGACTAGTATTACAATACTGTGAAACTGAAAGAGTAACAATATTGTATAGAGAGTGAAAATTTGCTTTGAAAGTTAATTTTAGAGTAAAATAGTAAAAATAAAATAAAGAAAGCCTCGGAAAGCATTGTTTGTTTCTACATTTTGCTTGATTTGACAATACGTTTTTAAATTTAGATCAACTTGAACCCAAATCACTCCTTTAACAACATGGCTTCGTTAGGGCCTGGTTTATGGGCAGTTTTTAACTGGATTTACCACAGCCTTATTGATTAGCATGTTTGAACTTGCTAATTTAGTTTATATATTATTTATATTATTTTGTTGAACAAACCATCATAAACATAAAAAATCTTTATGTAAATTGTTAATTTTTAATATGCCGCTAAAGTACAGTATGTTTTTTAACTTGATCCTCCTCCTGAATATTAGGATGAGGGAGAGACGATTGGCATATTGAAATGTATTTTAAAAAAATAAGCTCGTGAAAACATTTTACAGTACCAGATATTCTTTAACAACGCCCCATATACTTTTATAACGTTTTAATTACTATAATTTCTTACAGCATTAACTCCAAACCAGCTGTATGTTTGTAACCCAAAAATATGCCTTGTTGAAAATGCGTAGCCATATCATTTCTAAACTACAGTTGAATTTCTTTAAGTAGAAGCGGTCCATATTAGGTGGAATATCTTTGACAATGTTTATTTATGTATATGTTAAAAACGGGCTATAGTTTATTTCGCAACACAAATATATTTTCTGCTGTCTATTTTATGGTCATCTTGAACTAGGATAAAGAAATCAAATACATCTAAGAACATATGTTTTTTATTACTTAAAAATCTAAATACTTCCTCAGGAAGGCCTGATGTATACATTTAAAAACAAATTTAACAATCTTATGTAAAAATATAAATGAAAACATAACGTGAATTAATATAGTCTATAACAATACAATATTAGGCCTATACATTGAAACAAAGTGATTTCTTGTATTTTTTAAGCGCTGCATACCAAAATATAAAAGACAACAATTCAATGTAAAACTATGACAAAAATCAATCTAACTATTAATTTAACACAATATAAATATATAAAAGGAATCATTGCATTAGGATCATGGATCACGATACGGATTGAGTATATTAAGTCGAATATTGATGTTTGATCTATATTCACTGTGTAAGGTCAAGCACAGTAAACAATACTGTCAATATTTATCACGATCCAGAATAGCATTAGGCCTAGCCGTATTGAGCGTGTATTGTTAATCACATGTTATTTTCCTACCCTCTGGATTTTGAACATGGTGATATAATCAGAAATCATTCATATTTTACGATTTAAGACTCTGTTCAGGAGATGTAATGAGTATAACATGTTTGTATTGCATTTTCACTTCAAAATTAATGTACAGTTTTTCATAGTAGGCCTACAATATTTAACAAAATTTCATTTAATGAAGACACCTATGTCCCTGTCAACCCTCGTCAAACAGAACGGCGAACGCAGGGGCGGACATTAGGTCCGGGCACGATCTGCCAATAGAGGTTTGACCTTGTGTCCGCCCCGTCAAAACAGGTAACAAATTTCCAGGTCATTTCTAAAGCCCGGACCTTCCGTCCGGCTACCAACTTTAACCGATGCAAAGGCGCTTAACGACATCCGCATCGGCGGTTGCATTTTTCACAAGTCGTTTTGTTATATATGAGAGACGGACCGATTATGTTCAAGGTGGAGTTGCTGTACCGGTGACAGTCGGCTGAGAGCAGAGTGACATTGACGACGTGGTTTAATGGAGTAATGTGGTAATTGTGGCCTTGGGTCCTAACGGTGTACACCAGGGGCGGGCACTGGGGCCAATATACTTCGTGCACGCCAGATATACACGGAAAACGTTACATTTATAAAGTTCTACAAACACTATATTTCAGATACATTGAATGGACTTTGAATCCTTGTATGAAGAAAATAAATTCATGCTCTGTTAGCTTTGCATTTCCATAACAATGTAAAGAATGAATACAAGAAAAATTTAAACTAACAAAATTTCACTAATATTTTGGAAATCCTATTTTCCATGTTCATGCCTGATGCATTTTGCAATTACTTTCAATGTTGGCAAAATGCAACTTTACATGTAGACGACTGTGATATAAAACTACAGTTTAACTAATTTTCAAAGGGAGTGATGGATATTGTAGGGACATGGTGATGGTTAGTATAGGGGAAGTTACCTCTTCGACCATATTTGCATAGAAAAAGTAAGCAAATGTCGTTGACCAATATAGGGAGATAGAAAGGCCTGTGATAGAAGTTACCTCCCCTAAATCGTTTTTCTCTAGGTAGCCAAAAAGTTATCTCCATAGACAATACACTAGTTGCTATACGATTTTTGTGCATTGACATAGTCTATTGAGCTATGCTCATCGAGCATACAGTATTTGAGGTTAAACTAAATAAAAACAATTAACATCCAACCTAAATTCAACAAGCTATTGATTCCTACCATTTCTCAACCATCTCTGTACATTATTCACACACTCACGTAACTCTAGAGTAATTACGAAACCACGTCTCACCAGCGCGGCGGCGGCGGCGGCTCGGCGGTCATTATCATCACTGGACTTGCTTTGTTTACATTGCTTCAACGCAATCCGGGCCAGAGCCGCATTCCATCTCTTTGGGCGTTAATCAACATCACCGTAAATTGGGTATGGGATTACGTAAGGAAATCACCATTAGTTTGGTTACCGCATAGCCTACAATGTCCTTGATCAAACATGACTTGTATAGATTAGACATTATATATGAAATCTTTTTTAGTGGGAATTACTCTAACTAAACAAAAAGTTTTTTAGTGTATGTTGTAGTCACAACAGATCCCACATGATTAGATCCCAAATTTATTGTAGTATAAACAAATTAATATAAATTCTCATAATAAGTGAAGATGTTTTTGTGATGACAATTCCTCCTTTTTATGTCTGAACTAATAATAACGTTTGATGCATCAACAAATTCGTCTCGTTTCGTATAGTTTTTCAAATAGAAAATGAGTCAATGGGTAGTCATGGTTTGGTTTTTTTTGCAATAAGATTAAAATCACAATTTTTGTTATTAAATTGCAAATCAAACTGCTGTCGATAGAAAAACATTGTACGACATGATGAAGAAACACGAACTAATAATATTATTATCAATCAAACTACAAAAATGTCAACCCAATCAGATTAATGTGGCCTACTTATCTGCACCGGTTACCCCCAGTTAATAGATAAATTAAGGATAGTTAATACTAATAAATTAAGGATAATTAATACTAGATTTCTTACGCTGAACCAGATCCTGAGCACCAGTCATACTCACCTGCAAAAAATGAAATCGTGTTATTCGTGACTGAACAAAAAACACAGCTTGCCAAATTAGAGCGCAACAAAACACTCCTTGTAGAAAAATAACACATAATTAACTCATAACAATAAATAAACGTTGCACATGACCTTCATTTCAAACAAAGCAGCGAGGCTAAGATGATATCGCACAATTAATTAGACATTAAGACGTATATTCCCCGAGCCGAAATGCAAACCTACAATTACACGAGTAGACGTATTTCGTAAACTATAGGCAGAGACAATGTAATTTATGATCTACTTGCTCGAGTAAGGTCGGAGACATGATAGGCAGCCCGGAGCGAGGAAAGGGACGGTAATATGTTTGAATAAACCACGCTACACCCCTGCACGAATGGTAGTCGGGTTTTATTTGTCTTTGAACGTTTAGTTCACGCTTGGCTGATGTTGGAGACCGGGGTTAATTGTTACTTTCATATCTATAACTGTTCACGATCGAGGTTATTGCGGAGGTTGGTAGCAGTGGGATTGGTGGAGAGATAGTTATGGTGGCAGACTTGGTTATCAGTAGTCACGGCAAATATTTTTAATTACAGCGGTTGCGTATTCGCAAGGTGGAAAGGTTTGACCAGTGTTGAAATGTCAGGTTGTATAAATAAATAATGGCGTTTGTATAAATGCGAAAGATTTTATTGCCTCTAATGAGTGTTGGAAATCTTTGCCATAACTCTTAGTAGACAATTCTCGTTAGAGTTTTTACTTTTATTGACATAATGGCATAAATCAAGTTAATCATTAATGAAGAACCTTACACATATACATTTTTTTTACTTCTTTGCAATTATTGGAAATTTTCTGTTACGATAAGATCTGTTACTTTAATTCACAACTGTCACCTTTAAGTTCTTATCTTCAACATATAACAAGAGAATTTTGTTTAAAGAACCTCAACAAAATCAGAATCTAAACACCATGTTGCGATTTACCCTTTGGCGCCTGTAAACTTTTTTTGACAAATGAAAAATACATTGGACATAGGGGACTGCCTCATCGCAATGAAATATTATTAAAATCTAAAAAAACATAAACAATTCAAAATTGATAAAAATTTGATATGTTAGATTCAAATCAATTTTTATCTTAATAAGTGAGCTCGGGTCTTACTTCATAGAATGAAATTTGAATTATCAATGGCAATAACTTTTCTTCATCTAAAATTTTGTTATATTAGTCTCATACACTCCACCTCACTCTCTCCCGTCACGGTTTCCCGGATTAGGACCCACGGTAGGACCATGCTGAGTCAGGTCCTATCTGGTCCAGGGTCCCTCCAGTCATGGTGCACCGTGTGGAGGTCGCAGCACAATGTCTGCATCAGAGACGCTATGTTAAACTGTTGCCACGCCGCTCCTCAAGGACGCGGTCTTGACATTGTTTGCCAATTGCTCTGATTTTCCAACAAAGAGGTTTGAGGCTTTTTGAGGAAAAATACAAGATTGACAAAAGTTCTCTACTGCTGAAATAAGGGAATAATCACAATACTGCATAGTGCTTGGTAATGTTGTAGAATGTATTCTTTGCAGCTTACATGTGGACGTTAAAGCTAGCACTTTAAAACAATTTTTAGGCTAATCTAAAAGCTTGCACCATATTTCAAATAACTACAAGAAACTCTCAGAGGTGGGTTTCGTGAAATAAACCATACGATGTACACACATCCTATATTTCGAAATGGTAGTCGCAGCAAAACAAATGCCGGTGATTACAAATACAACGAAATCTTGATAGTGAGTCCATGTTTTATATTTATTGCGCAAGCCGGCGAACAAAGGCACTATGACGCAACCCACAGTGGAATTGCCGCTTTGGTGTCTAGACTCGGTTTTTGTCATGTTCTTGATTTGAAATTCATTGCCTTCTCCTGAACCGAGCCTACGACTACCATATTGGCTTCCTATCTGGTTTTAATGTTGGGATTTTCCTTCATTCAAATTCAACAGTCAGGTGAAATCTGTGTCTTCTGTGATCGTTTGACGCATCGGAACCGCGAGTTTGCCGGTTCAGGTTTTCCATTATGGATTGGAATTATTATTCTGTAACAAACCTAATAGTACATTTTCACCAATACACCTCGTATAAAGTGTGTGAACGAATTATTGAATTACCGAATCGTTCTATTTTTAATTATTCAGTTAGTTTTTGCAAACCTACATTCAACAACATCACAAAACATTGTTGCTACTATTCAACATTTAAGATAAATGCAATCTTTACAACATAATGCCATACCTAATAATACAACCTTCAAAATAAATCTCAGCAACACTTAGGGATATATTACAGTTAATATACTCTATATGAAAAGCTATAAATCAAATATTTGAATAAGTACAGATTATAAGGGTTTACAAAGATAAATCTTTGTATTTTTCAAAGTAATCTCAATAATAGAAATATTGCGAAACATGTCTTAGTAGAAATCATGACCTCGGAACATAGACGTCAACATCCTTGTGGATTCCGCCTTTCAAAAACTTCCTCCGATTGAGAAAAGGCCAAAAAGTAATAGAAATTCTAAACTAAACTGTGAATTAACTGTTATAACCTCAAACATCACTGCTGAACAAAAATTTCAAAATAAAAAAGTGTGTTCAATTTATGATCTTGATCTTATAAACTTGTTATTAAAACCTTGCCCTTGTGTTGATTATAAATGCAGCAACGGTTGACGTTGTGGTTTCTTGGATGAATTACCGAAAGATAAAACCACTCGAATATCACGTTTCACCTAGCTGCAATCCTCTCCTTTACCGCATTCTAATGTTGTGTTGTTCTGAGTGTTGTGAGGAAACGCCAGATCAACCAATAAACTTATCTTTTATTTGCGACAAGGTTGATGAAAACCCTTCAATCTTCTATATAGGCAAACATGTTTCTTTTCCTCATTTTTTTTCTCAGCTTGTGCGCATCGTAGGAGAAAACTGGGCATACTGTTGGAAAGGTAGTGTCTTGTAGATGAGCAGAATCCCATTATAATTCACATCGGCCATCAGGGCTCCGCCCTACAGGCTTAAAAGTTTCAATGTTAATCTTATGGGAGAAGGGAGAAGGATAGTTGATTAAAAAATTAGACAGCTGTTGTAACAAATAATAACAAATCAGGAAAAAAATATTTAAATTATGAAGCATTTTAAAACTAATTGGCTCAAGATCAACTGGATTTTCGGTCGAATTTTGACCAGTAGGCGGACCCTAGCAACAATTAAATCATATCATTGACTTTATTAATATTGCATAATTAATATGCACATCATATTTCGCATAGTTTTTTCTTTCAAAAACTACTTTTAAATCTTGTTTGGCCTAACCTCATAAAATAAACCAGTTGCACGCCTGGAATGCCCTGTGGACTAGTTTCGGAACGAATGCAGGTGAGTCGTGGTTGCTATTCAAATCAGCAAAGCAGACAAGGTGACACCCATTACGGGTGACATTGCAGGACTAATTCACCTGTTTTTATCCAACCTCCATTACCTCTGCTAATTCTTTAGACTCGTGTTTTCTTTAATAGGAATATTCTACTTCTGAAGAAAATGTATTCATAAAAGCCAACAGATTGGACTAGAACTTGTTGATGGATTATTAACCTATATCTAATGGTTGTATCGCTTAGCTATGCTTGTTATTGGTTTAGCTTTCTTTGGAGTAGGTTATGTGTTATTGCTTGGTTATTCGTCTTCTAATGAATTTTAACTATACCTCTATAGTGGATGTACAGTATATAGTATATTACGTTTATTATGGGTCATAATTTGACCACTCGAAACAATAATAGGAAGAATGAACGGGAAAGAATGAATACCTTACGTGACCTAGGTCACTGAACACGGTAAGTTTGCAATGTTACCTCAAATGCAACCCCAGATGCAATCTCAGTGCAACCTCAGATGCACCCAAGTAGAAGATTTTTATGCAAATGCTTATACGGTATCTTAGATTTATTGTAAAGAGGTTTAAGCTATTTTACCAACCCATTTATCACCTAATAAAATGACTTCATCAGGAACCGAGTGGTTATAGAAGCTCTCCAGAGTTTTTCGCCGGTTCGGTCATGAGAACATTCAGTAGCCTTTTTTAGATGTCGAAAGTGGACTTAGCTCCATTTGTTCTTGGGCTCTTCATTAACAATCCTGACGAATTGATCAGCTGGTCTTTGTTACTAGAAAATCTTTTCGAATCATCAGATTGATCACACTTGTGACTCACCCTTCAGCCATGTCCAACTTAAACCCTCTTGTGTCAGATGGAGCCTGAAATAGTTCCCTATTGTTTGGTTTATTACGTTGGATATCACTCTTGAAGACACTTAAAGCCGCGTCCGCACTGGGCGAACATTCGTGGCGAACTTGTTCGGCGAACACAAAAATCAACAAACATTCTTAACGAACAATTAACCGGCCATATGATTTACATTCTCAAAGGTTAGCAACGAACAAACAAATGTTCGGAAGAACTTTGTTCGGCGAACATGTTCGGCCAGTGCGGACGCGGCTTAAGGAGCTATCTTTGGAGTTCATTTCATTTTATTTTCCATCTTTTAATTTTTATATGCAAATAGATAATAGGTCAAACTAATTTTTATTTCCAAACCATCTGCTCACCAACATTTCGATGGTCAGCAAGTCTTTAATTCCAATACTTCACACACTGAGAGTAAACATCCAGAGTACTGATTCAACAACTTTCTCCCTCGCCATTTTCATCCTTAGACATTCCGTCTCCAGCAATCCCATCACGATGGGCGGGGTAGCCACAGTCACATTCAGTCTCGGGGGTGTTGTAACACGCACCTCAGACCTCACAGGCCTTGACTGGGATTTGAATTGTTGTGTGATTTAATTGCATCGTCCGTGACGGCAAACCGTTGCAATATCAGTCATTGCTTGTAATTGCTTCGTGTCCGACGGCTCTGTACACATGATACCGGTCAGTCCACCAGTGCAATGGTAATTACCATGTGCCAGTCGCTTGTCCGGCCTGTTAAACTGGACTGGACATGTTTTATTTCTTTATCAATGATCTCTTATTTTTGAACATGTACAATGTTTTTTAGGTATAAAGGTTTGGTTTTCTCAGGGCCGTTTGTATTTTAGTTTAAACATAAGTTTAAGATAAAAGTTAGTTGCACATGCATAGTTTTAAATTTTCCTCTAGATATTTTCAGATTTGGTAAACTACATTATACTTAATTTGGTTAACTGGTATACAATTGTTTTGTGAAAAACGCTCTCAGAATATCTTATGCAGTGAAAAACTTCTTTATTCGTGTGGAGGCGTGGAGGAGATTTTCACAATGTTGGTAGCATTTGATGACCCATAATCTGGAGATGATTAATTAGTTACGGTTAAGAATACTTAATTTGAAATAGGATTTAACTCAAAGTGACAAAATATCCGTTTATTTAAGACAAATACTAGTTAATCCAGATGAACAAAAGCGTATGTACTCCTTTTTTGGTCGCCATATACAACTTTCTAAGCTTAGTTTTTTTAATTCTGTTAAAAGTGTCAGCAGCTTGCCAGCTTTCCTTCATCTTAATTTACAACCAACGTTTCATGACACTCTCAAAGACAGTTAACTTCTCAAGAAGATTATAGTAAAGTGGCGGTAGCCTAACATCACGTTATAAAACTACTACTTAGGGCCATATCATACGAGCGCTACTAACGCCGCGTTGATAGCGTCGCGCTAACGCCGGAAAAAGTGCATATCATACGTGGCGGCAAATGCGTCGCGTTGATACCGTCCCGCTAACGCTAACGCTAACGCCAGGTACATCATACGTAGCGTTTTCCGGGCGCATTTGCCGTCGTGGCACTTATTTTATTTCCAAAATGGACACTATACAGTTAGGTTGTGTCAGCTATTTGCACATTTTGGATAATATCGAAAAGTAGGCCTATTATCGGAAGAATCCAAGACGATGGTGAACCATTATTATTTTAGTTTTCTTGCATATGCTCATCAACTTCGATCCAACATTGTGCCTTCGGTTTCCTGCTATAGCCACTCGACTTAACCACGTACAGAGAAGGAAAATTTTCAACTGTATAAATAAATTTTTCGATGTCAAACATCATCACTACAAAGGTCTTTCAATTGTTTTGCCAGTAGTCGCGGGGAAAATGCGTCCCGCTGACGCTAGCGCTCGTATGACAGGGTCCCGGCGTTGCTAACGCGCGTTGCTAACGCGTCCGTCCGCGTTGGCAGCGCTCAGCGTCGGGCTAACGCGGACTCGCCGGCGTTATTAGCGTCCGTATGACATGCTCCATAAGAACCCCATTGCCGGGTTGGAGCGTTATCAACGCGACGCTATCAACGCGGCGTTAGTAGCGCTCGTATGATATGGCCCTTATACCTGCCATTCATAAATAACCCAAGCAAATTTAATATTTAAGAGGAAAAAACCCTCCGAAGTAATTTACCCTTTCACTTGTCGCGTGAGTTTTGCGACTGTAAAACAGGTTCGAGATATTACTTATACGACCGAACAGGACAACTAGGTTGACTGTTGACTACCAGTGGGCAAGGGAACATGTGTGAAAAGTCATTAAACTTGCTGGCCTCTTGGTGAACACACGCCTTGGTTAATGGTTATAGAGCAACAGGTCCAGAATGTGCACGTGTTTGACATTTTAGTTATCAATAGTAGCAGGCAATTGGTTTGTTGCAAACTTTACTAAAGTAATTTTGAATTACATAAATTGCGTAAGACGTTTTGACAGGTATTTGATCCACTTCAGTATAGATAATTTCATGCAAAACCACAACCTTGAGTAAAATTAAAATAAATAAACAAGTAGATGTTTCTTAGTGTATATGCTATTCCTACTCTATGTACTTTCCTTTGTTTATGCATAATTTTACTACGTGATTTTAAATTTAAACCGGAATTTCTTGGCTTCTAAAACGATAATTCATAATCAAATATGTGTATTTTTCCTGAGGAGAACAATAAACGAAGAATACATTACAAGTTACAAAGTCTAATTCAAATTCCATCGCGACACGTTTCAGCGTGTACATAACATTACGATGTTGCCACTGCAAATATAAATCAAGCATAATTTCTGCACGTGTTTGAAGAATACCTGCCAACTTTTAGGTTTCATGGTTTTCTGGCGGAACCACAGCCATGATGATTGACTAATGACAATCATTACCAAAGCAAGTCCTTGAAACGTAATGAGCATTTTTGAAACCTATACGATCTTAGCGTACATAATACCACAGTGAGCATTTTGCAAAGGCAATTGAGGAAGTTAATAATTATCCATATGAGCCACATACCCTTGGCATACAGGACGCATGCCCCTCTCCCCTCCCTACCCTTCCCCCTAAATGGCGCGAACCCATTATCAATTATCCGGCACTGATAAGATCTCTGACCTCAACTGCGTGACCTTGACCGCAGATTAGTGATCTTGAACGTGTAATGTCAGAAGTGTATACTCCAGGTGAAACCGATCAGAACTCTATTAAAAAGGATGTATCATTCTTTATGCTTAGGAGAAACATAGAAAGTGCTAAGGCAATTTGAAAAATTAACTAACAATTGGGATAAATAATAAAAAGTACAAAATGACTCTTATTTTAATAAGGTACTGTACTTGAAAAAAGCATTTGGATTTTTTATGTGAAACCGATAAAAATATTTAAAAATATTTAAAAAATCTCAAAAAAATAAAGGGACATATTTTGGAAGTTAACCACTCTTAGGTAACTGATTATCTAACCTAAACTAATCTAACCTAACCGAACCTAAAGATAATACTTTAAAATGTTACTATGGAGAAACGTTACCGACAGGCAAAGTTACCTACCAGAAGGCCTCTATTTTTACCGTAAGTGAAACATTTAATCAAATTCAATTTTTTACCTAATATTTCAAAGACTGACAATTTTCCAAAAATTCATAGGTGAAAACTGTCATGTTGGTAGGAGCTGTTATACATTTTAGAGAGAAGTATTCAAATACTCATATTCGTCACAAAGCAAAATCCGTAGTGTGATGATCGATTCATTACGTCCATTTACACGAATACGTGTAGTTCTGCATCGTGTATGTTGTGTTGGTAATTCTTCTTGGTTCAAAATCAAGCAGTTAGAAATTCAAAGACTGACAATTTTCCAAAGATTCATAAAGTAAAAACTGTCATGTTAGTAGGACTTGTTAAACATTTTAGAGAGAAACATTCAAATAGGCTTACTGGTATTTTTTACAAAGTAAAATCCGTAGTGCGGTGGTTGATTAATTACGTCCATTTATACACGAATTCGTGTAGTTCTCCATCGTGTAAGTTGTGTTGGTAATTCTTCTTGGTTCAAGATCTAGCAGTTAGATGAACATCGTTTTATCAAAACGCATTTCTCCACGCACATCTTGTATAATTGCACCAAAAGCGTTCCCCCGCACTTATGATCAGCTGTTCTGTTCTGCAGCCTCCCCCGCGGCTCCACCGGAAGTGCATAATCAGTGTCCGGCGCTGTTTCTTTCTCCCACTCTCGCACTCACGCCCTGTTGTGTTATTTATGACAACATTAATTAACGAGCCTGTGGACTTACATAACCGCGGTTTCGTGGCACGGTTGCCGGCGTCCGTGTCGTGGCGTATACTCCGTGTCGTGAAGCTCCCTCTGCTCTCATTGTCACACCTCTACAGCGGTGCTTCCGAACAAGCTACTGGCTGCTTCTCATTCTGTTTACTGCTACTGCCGGTGTCACATTTTGTTTACTATTGCTATCAGTTTCTTATTCGCACGGTCTGTGTAGTTGCAAGCTGTGGGTCGTGACGTTCCTTGTGTTCTCGCTGTTGTCACGCATATACGAAGATGCTCTCCTACATTTGTTGAATACGGATGTTTGAGCTGATTGTTTCACATTCTGTTGACTACTTCTGACTACATTTCAAATTCTGTTGACAGCTCGTGTCTCGCGGTTTCTTGGCACGGTTGTCGGCGACCTTGCTGTGGTGTGCTTCGTGTTATGAAGTCCCACTACTCTCGTTGTCACTCTTCTACCGCGATGCCTCCAAATATATACCAGCTACTGCCGATGTCAAAATGGATTTATCATCGCTGCTGTTTCGTGTTTCGTTTTTAACCAACCTTAACCGAGCAATTTTAACTTTTATATATTTCATGAATTAATTAGTAATACATTTTGTGTACTATTGTATTGGTCAGCATAGATTGGATTTATACTAACTTCAAATGAACCACGTTCGACTTTAACTTTTTTATTTTCCAGAGGACCTAATGAATCGCACCAAACAAATAGCCACCAAATGAGTCACAACATTTAAAAGAAAGAGCCTCATCAAAACCAACAAAAGAACAAACAAAACCGGTTGCCCTAAACAGAAGGTACATTAATTAAGACGTGTAACAAAATCGCCCGTCATGACATTCAAACAATATCTGACAACAAAGGACACAGCAGCGTGGCCGTATCTCATCGGACACTCGGCGTCATCAAAGGACCAAAGGACGGCCGGCGGACGTCCAACAAGCTCGGTACCGGCGAGTCATTAATATTTGAGGTCGTGGCATACCTCTCTGGCCGGCCGCCAAGTCAAATCCACTTTTGGTTTTGTTTTTGGTAAGCTGCAGACATTTTTCATTCAAGATTCGCCGACGACACGAAGCGATGTCAGCGCTTTTTGATTAATGCGGTGTGTTTTGGAACGTCCTGCCTTGTTATCCAGGGTGATGATGGGTGATACAGAACACTTCGGGTATGGAGAGACTGGTTTTTTGCTGAACGAACTTTGGGTTTTTGACATCCAGTTAGTAAGGGAGTTCAAGGTTAACCCATTTGGTTCTCGAAAATCTTATCCTATACTATAATACGAGTAGTGTCTGAAGGGATGTGTGTTCTACGATCACGAAATCCAGCGGGTACATTTTGCTTAAACTTTGCATTTAAGAGTGTTTTGGCCCAAAAATAAGTTTAGAATTAACCTCAACCCCAGGAAAAATCAAATTTTTCCTAAAATTAAGTTTAAAAATTGTAATTTTTAACATTGCTCTTTACAAGTAGGCCTAGCAGTTTTTATTTTAAAACTGGAAAATTTAGTTTATTCATACTATTGTTACCTTATCACTGTAATATTATTAATAGCTTCGAACTATAATGATCTTACTAATTAATGTTTATTCAATTAAAATATAATTTTTCTAATTGTTGTAAACCTGAGTTTATTAACACACATAAAATTGTTGTGAAACTTACTTTATGAAAACTAAAACAATATCCTAGGCTCTCTCAAGCCTTATCTAAGGATTTATCTCGAAGGTTGATATAAGTTTGGGTGCATGGTACGCCAAAAATAAAATAAAAATATAACAAGTGGTACGCGGGCACGAAAAGGTTGAGAACACTGCCCTAGACCTTTGTAATACATAAAATTACGATCACAATAAAAAAAACGATTACAGTATTACCAAGGCAAAAATAAAGCAGGTGTCCTTGAAAAGAGTGAACTTTACTTAAGTCGCTTTACATTATGAATGCAATGTTCTATTAAAGCAGGACAAGAATCGTTGGTTCTGAGCTTGCAAGGTTAAGCCGCTCATAAAGGTCCATACATCTGTCAATGAACGTACATGTATGTACCCATTGATGATGGTAAATGGTGCGGTTGCATCATTTTGTAGCTATATGTGCTACAGTATTAAAAACCTAAGAAATCACAATTAAAGACTACTTTAATGTAATTTTATTATGCAGTTTGGTCATGTGATGTTGAAGATAGTTTTCAAACTATTTGGTGCGTTTAGTGTGTTACAGTGAGTAGCATGGTTTAAGCCAGCTGATGATAAACTATTGGCAAGAAAAGATTGATAGCGAGCATCTGGAATGTTTTTTTGGGAATATTTGTGGGAAGAATACTTTTTTCAATCACTCAATCACTCTAAACGACAATATGGAATTCATTGTTGGGGAATTTTTTTTCTAAATTGGATCAATAATTAATTATAAAAACATGTTATTTGGAAAAGATTATCTTAGAAGAAAGGGAATCGTTGTTTAATGTATTCCAATGACTAAATATTTTGCCATTACACATTTATACAGGGTGTCTCTGAACTCCTTACCGACCTTTTAAGGTATTATTCCTCGACCAAAGACAAGTCAAAATATCATATTTAAATTGTCCGGAAGTCTTTAGTTACTCACACAGCCGCCATTTTGTTTTTTTTTCACATAATAATTTTTATTTCCGTAACGGATGGTTGTATTCAGTTCATATTTGGTATGAATCTTTATCATACCAATGTACATTTTCACGAACAAAATTAATTTTTTCCACGGTATATTTTCAAAATGGCGGCCATTTCAAATTGTCAAACTAAAATATCTCAAAATCGGTAAATTTTATAAAAATTTTACAAAACACAAAAAAGTAAAAAAATTAAATTATCTAACCAATGGTACTAAGTTTGTAAAGATATGACAACAAATAACGTAGTTATTGCGATTTTATCCATGAAAAACATTGATTTTACATTAAAATCAATACAAATGAAGCCCATTTTAACAGAAAAATCAATGTTTTTCATGGATGAAATCGCAATAACTCCGTTATTTGTAGTTATATCCTTACAAAATTGGTACCATTGGTTAGATAATTTAATTTGTCAAATTTTTTGTGTTTTGTAAAATTTTTATAAAGTTTACCAATTTTGAGATATTTCAGTTTGAAAATTTTAAATGGCCGCAATTTGAAAATAAACAGTGGACAAATTTAATATTTTTCTTGAAAATATACATTGGTATGATGAAGATTTAAACCAAATATGAACTGAATACAAATATCCGTTAAGGAAATAAAAATTATCATGTGAAAAAAAAAAAACAAAATGGCGGCTGTGTGAGTAACTAAACACTTCCGGACAATTTAAATATGATATTTTGACTTGTCTTTGGTCCAGGAATAATACCTTAAAAGGTCGGTAAGGAGTTCAGAGACACCCTGTATATTACATTAAAAATTCTGTAAGCCTTCTATATTTTTAGTGGTAACACGGTCATACCGTATAATGCACAGACATGGCACGTGCGTTAGATCTGATAATCCATTAAACAAAACAAAAGTATCATAATGAATACTAGCAAGATCTGTTTATGACCAAATAATATTTTTTATGATGTTTTTTTAGACTAAAAAATACTTGTTTTGAAGTTATAGTCTATTAAAAAAAACTACGTGTATTAAAAAAAAGACATAATTAATTGTTGAAAGATATTACAGTCAGCTCAGTAATCAAGTGTCTCTTAGCCTATATTGTTCATTGATTATATTGTAAGCTTATCAATCGTCGCCCTGTAACGATCACGTTGTCGATTGCGATTGTGGGTTGCGATTGTGGATTGCGTCCCTCCATGTCGCAAGTCGCGGTTCATTGTTCATTAGCGGCGACGAGATCAAGTCATTTGTCGGCGCAAGAGTTGCGGTCGAGAATCAATTTCTGTTGTGTGATTAATCGGTGCAGCCGTTAATGGGTTATATCATGTAATCTGGTTCGAACTGGAAAGTATTTTTCAAATAGGGTTATAAAGAAAAATAACGTGTTACAAAATAACTTGTATTTCTACGGTACAGTATACATTTTTATTCTGTTATATACTGTTATAATAAATTGATACTTAATTTATTTCCTTTTTTCTATTCACATCACTTTTTGTTTTTTGAAAAGTAGGTCTATTGCTTTTCAATCCAATAAGAAAACTATTCGGGTATATAAATAATGGACCAGATTCACATTCCAAATAACTATTGGAAGGCAAATAAAACTGTTGAAAATCCTATCCGACTTAACACGCACTTTAAATGTTGAGAATAAATGGATTTAGGAAATTTCTGTAACACAACCATTCCTCTGTATTACCGCAAGTAAGTGACTTCACGACAAGAGTGACTGGTCATTTTTTCTGTGGTTTAATTTATTACAAATATAATATACATAATAATGAATGTGTGTAGACTGAGTGCGTCATTGCGTGATGACTTGTGATTAAATGATTTTACATCAGAAGACCTAATAGAATACAGTATTGTTCTGACTTTCAATGCAGATAAATACTTTTACCCATAGGAATATTAACGAATGGCTCAATGACCAATTTCATGTGGGTTCATTTTCGAATATGTGTCGCATTTGATCACTCCATCAGTTCGTGAATAGAAAGCTCCAACCACTACAATACTCAACTGATGTTAATGCTCTCGTTAAAATTGTGATAGGAAGACTTAAAGATAGAATTATCAAATCTCTTCAACCAGATGTCTTCTGGAATGCTGAAGCAGTGGAAAATCAATCACAACTACATTAAAATTCACAAGGAGTGGTTATAATGGCATGGAGGACAAACTTTTGGAGTGGACCAAACGTCATATTACTGATTCAGGACACCATTAGTTGCTTGCCGTATATCAAATCTGCAAACACAATTTGGTTTTCGCAAAGACAAATGAAGCCCACGTCATGATGGCGGCCTCGAACTCGACTCAGACTTACTGTCTTGGTCTGATTAGGAAACCGGTTGATAGATCGGATACGAGACAATATCCGTTCATTAGGTGGATAGTTTTTGTTGTTTTTCTTTGATAGTTTGGGTCTAGCTGAAACCCTATTCTGCCTCCACTACTTGAGGCTATTGGTTTAGGAAACATATTTTTGTGTAGTTTAAATAGTGTGATAAGAATTGTAAAACATAAATGCTAAAGTAATAGATACCGTATAGTATCTAAAGGAAAAGACTAAAGTATAAAGATTATGTTCTAGGCAACTCAAGTTTCCTAGAGGAAGAGGGAAAATAAATTGACAAATTGGAAATCTTACGAATAGCCCAATGAAGTGAATAATTTCTGGACTTCGATGCTGCGGAAATGTCTTTACAGTATTCTTTTAATTGGTTGAATTGTCTTGATAAGTGTTGAAGCCTTGTGTGGTGGATTGAAAGTGCGGTGAGTTTTACATTTTCATAAGTAAAATTCGAACATTTTTTGGCATCAAAGCTTTATTACTCTTGATTACAGTATTATTAGGACCCATTAGCAAATTCAGGTTTTAATCAATGGAAACAAAGATAAAAATCGTTTCCTATTCCCCAACACTGAAACCCTTACTTCTAACTCGGGTGTTAATAGTTTGTATTTTCAAAGTTCTCTTGAGATTAAAAGATAACAGTTTTGTAGCTCAGAACTAATTGTTAATGCCAATTATTTTTTCATCGATCATCGTCGCCGACATGAGGTTGCGTGTAGCTGGGACCACCTGTCGGGATGGCAGCGTGCAGGCCGTGGCGCAATCCATTGGCGCAACGCACGATGTGGATGTGACTGCTGCAACGCGGTGATTTGGCTACAACTGGAAGCCTTTTTTGGACTCCGCTCACTGAACTCCACTTGGCAGTTATTAGAGTTTCGATTAAAATCACTGTCTTGGACATGCAAATCTCTGGTAGTACGTGGATCATGGTAAGTTCATGGTTGTCTAGTTTAGAAATTAGTACTCCTAGATCTTTCATCTTAATAATAAAAGCGTCCCAATGGTTTTGGAGATAAAAATTGGCTCATAATCAGTTAAAACTGCTTTTAAAGCGATCTCATAACGATAATATATTTCCTCTAATTTACAATTTGTTTTCTAAATTAATGGTCTTACTAATTTTTTATAGCTAGATCCTACTAAATAATTAATGGGCAAGCATGATTTTTTTCTAGGAGATTGTATAAGAAATCCTCGCATACCTTTAAAAAAGCCTTTTTGTCTTTCAGATGGGCATACGGGTCCATTAGAAACATAAGGCCCCCAGAACTACGCCTTACAGGCTTTCTAAGTGTTAGAAGAGTATCATAAATCATTGGACCACTGTTATAATAACAAATGATAGCAAATCAGGAAGATCAAATATTTCAGTTATCGAACATTTCAATAAATCATTTTAATTGGTGGAATTCTACCAGTGAGCGATCTGTAGAATTGAAAAACGCTTAGAGTGTTCAGATCACTAAAGTAAATAATTTCGTTCTAAGACATAATTAATTACTGTTTCATTATAATTCGTTAAAATAATGGAGATAGGGTATAAAACAACTACATTTCAATTGCGAGAAAAGTTTTTCCGTCTTATCAATTAAATAATTTCAAAAATCACCCCGTTGAAAGGCAGGAATCAAACTGGGTAAAAAATGTGACCAAAGAAATATAACTGTTAATTTATAACAAACATTTTACAGCATAAGCATTTTAGTTTTATAACAGAAAATAGGCTACAGTAAATCGTTTTCAAACTGCAACGCACATAAAGCAGTTAGCAGTTCTAAAAATGTTACGATTTCTTAATGCCCAATTAAATTAGAAACCAAAAAGTCTCAAATTTCACAGCGTTGTTTCGCTTGTTATCCTTTCCATCGTCTCTTGCACAACGAAGCCCCAGTCCCCAGTAACCTTGCCAACAACCTGTCCTTGACCCGAACTAATCACATCTTATTAAACCGAAATGGTTCCCCACGATGAAAACATATTACAACACCTATTCCAAAAGGTTACCATAATTAAGCAATCAGCTGATGAACGCGATCAGCTGTTAGTTGAGAGTTGACCTAACCTAAACAGCTGATGTCGTGAGGTGGCAATCAGCTGTTGCATTGTTGTCTTATCTAGCTGGCCTTGATCTCTGTATCACAGGAACACTTTGCTCATAGCCACATAGGCTGGCTTATTATCCCGTCATGTCTCTGCTGGATAAGGAAGGGAATTTCCTATTTGAAAAGGTCATGAAAGGAATCAAGAGTGTTTATTCATATCACATTGTTTTGAGCTACTTATCTTTGACAGTTGCATAAGATCAAATGGTGTTTTTATAGTGGTCTTTATAAATCTTGATTTCAATATAGCTAGGTTAACCAACCTTGTCAAGTTTCCAATTAATTTCGCTGGACGATTTCTAAACCACGCGGGTCGCGGGTCAATGTTACGATTGAGATTCAAGTTACTGACTTTCTCTCAAACAGAACTTTTCTCTTGAGAAACTCGGATAAAAACTTTTGTTTGAGGATTGATTTATATATCAAGCCAAATTAAGAAGTTTTATTGGAAATAATGCAAAATAGTTTCTTTTTCCCATTCTTTAATTTGGTTTGATATTCATAACTTGAGGAGTTTATAAATTAATTAAGTTGGTTAGTAACTTTAAATAGGCCTCTTTTAAGTAAACCGTTGTATTTGTTCTATGCCACAAAATGTCTCACGTACTTGACAATTTGTAAATGTTCATTATGTGGTGAATCTATAATTTATATTTTAGTCTATTTGCTGATTGATTTGGCATTTGAAATTGAAATTCCTTTTAACTAGGAATATGAGTCACTGACCACCCGGAGCAGTAGGGTTATCTTTCCAGTGAAAGTAAAGGTCTCCATAGCGTAAACGTAACGACCTTTAATAAATGAGATTAATGGTCTCCTTTCAAGGAGGATAGACTGTTCAGTCTCTAGGAAGTGACTTCAAGCAAACCAGTGAGAGGAAAAGCTTATCCATTCGAGCTTCTTCTTGAAGTGGGAGATAAAATTGGAGGCATACTTCAATAGCTCTTGTGTCACAGAAATAGTTTTAAATCAAACCACGCTAATAATATAGCTCAACTTTTCTTAAGAAACCTCTTTAACAAGGAAATTTTAGTTGAATGATACATTGCCCATAATGTCAAGATCATTATAGTCTCGCGCGGGGTACCACATTGTCCCGTAGCCTCGCGCGGGGCGGTGCAGGGCGTCATCGCCATAACACCGGATCATCATTCCACTCCAATCGATTTAGTTTCCTGTTTTGCCAACAACGGGTAACTGTAAACTTCCTTCCTCCCTGGCGCTGTGGCGAGATACCGGATCTGACTTCCGGTCTTGGTCGGATCACTGGAGCGGCATGCCCTATCCCGCCAAACAAGGCGATGAAGAAAAGATGTCTCCTCAAACAATAAGTGTTATATTTTTATCATTATATATCTTTGTAAATTAATGAGCTAAACAAATACGATGGTCATTTGTTTACGCCCAGCGGTAAAAAACTTGGCCATCTCGGAATTTCCTTTAAATGCTTTGGCAATTAGTTGTCTTCTCATCTTGAAAGCCAAATAGTTAACATACTTTATTTTAGTAAAAGCAAGAAGGCATGGATTATGTCTGATGTAAAGGACCAAATAAGTAGGCGAAACTAGAATACTCCAACGTTAGGTGACAACTCCAGCTGTTCCAATGGAAAAGCACCAGAAGAGTACCAAGTACATCACATTTATTTAACAGTGGGTATCAGCTGACGTCACTGATAGTGCTAATAACATTTGTTATTTGTTGTTTTTTGTTTCACCTACCTTGCTTGGTTTTCTGGATACATTGGGAACATCCCTCGTAAACAAATTAGTTTTCTGAAAACCAAAGTATAGTAGGCCTACTGATGCTGGTATTATTCCCTAATTGCCATGGTGGAAGCGCTTCTTTCCACCTCTGAATTGTCAAAATGAGCGTGCTTGTTTACCGAAAATCAATTCAATAACAAACTTCTGAAAAATTATTTTAGCCATATTTTTCCATTCAACCAATTCATTATAACAATTACATTCTGGTGATGCTGTCTGTGTTTCGGGGGAGGCGTTCTCACTTTCCTAAAATGATGTCCTTCCTTTTTCGGTACTGGCAACAATGTATGCAAAAGACAATTAAACGTCCTTAAAATTCATCTATCTCTCAACTCAAACCAACATCAATGAGTCAGAGTCATGGTTGGTAACTAGTACAAAAATTTAAATTTTAATGTTTTGACTCATTTGATATAGAATCAACGTGAGGTCATAACAATCTTGAACGAAGAATTCCCTCGATGACAAATTCACGATGGCAATCCCGCGGAAGCGATGGTGCAGGTAGGCTGTGATGGTCTCTGGCTCGCTTCCAAAATGCCTGCGTGGGCCCGGATCAGCCCGCGCTGTGACGTAGCTGCATCCAGACCGCTACAGCCACAGCTACGTGGCGAGACCGGGATGGAATGAGTCAGTTCTCGGTTACTCATATTTGACCTGGATAAAATTTTGAAATCTAGGGTGTGAAAGTGATGTAGATTGACTTGATCATTGGACTTTTCTCCTTGTCGTTGCAAGTTCAATTTGAGGAACTGTACACCGTCTTTTATGACAAAAATGAGAAAAAATTACCTAAACTAGCAGACATTAGTTAGTTACAACTAAAAATGAACTGTTAACTGCCAAGCGAAAAGGAAATCATATCTAACAAGAAGTCTAATCACCTTGTTCGAGGCATTAAAGTGGTGTTGGAGAAAAGGAATTTCTTGAATACACCTAATAGAAGGAACTGTATCGAATACTTTCAGACCTTTGGGTTGTAGCATTGACTATGTACACTGGTTGTAGTAAAATCGTGTAGTGTCCTTAATCGATCTGCGCTGATGATTGATTATCCATAACATTGTTTGAATAATTAGCGCAAAACGATAATATTATACCTATTTTTATGTTACTTTTTTACGTTTAAAGATTGTCAGTGTTAAGGAAAGTTCGAAATAAAATTGAACCATTTTTATGAAACTTTTATCAGTTTAAGCATTCTGATACTTCCTGGATGCGAACAAGCACATGGCGTACAACAAACAAATATTATGAAACCTTGACAACTGATTTCATCACCCTTGCTCACATCTTAGGATAAACATATGGACATAACCAAAGCTACCCGGTTGATGAAGAAGGATGCACAACCAAAAGACGCTCCCATGTCATCCTGATCGTCCCGCCTCCCCATTACAACAGGTAATTCAGGGCCGTACATGTGTTTACATCCATTACACCTCGCCACGGGTCGCCCGGCCGCCATTAGACCAATCACAACGCCTATTTGTTTATTCTCGCAGGCGTGGGGAACCTGGTTTGGTCCTCCGGGCCGGACGAAATTTCCATTTGATATATGCGTGGGCTTGTGGCATTAGAAGGGTTTAATTGGTAAATTACACAATCGTAAAGACTGCTTCGATTAAGCTGAGGGGTTGGACCGGTTCCCTGCCTTTAAGATCGTGAATGAAATAAATCGAGAACATGTTTTGGAATGGAGATAAATTGAGAGGAAATAAAGTTTAGTATCTTATTGATGTAGATTGTGGATTTTCAAGGCTTAAACTAGTTTAGTGTTTAGTTAAGATTGGACTAATATGGAACAGGAACTGTTTGACTCTTTTATAAATTGCTATTTCAATTGGAACACAAGCCTGATAATTTTTAGGCTTAATGGAAGATGTATCAGTTACCCTAATCCTTCAAGTGATAACTCGTTACAAAAATCTTCTGTTTAAGAAAGATTGATATCCTACTGTATTTAAGTTTTTGACTATGAAATACGACTGATAATTTTCCAAATTAACTTGATAACTGCTAAACATGCATAAAAGTCTTAAGTGTAGCAAGGTGATCATCTGTCGCCGTACTTTACTATTATAAGATGTCCAGTAAATATTAACTGAAATATTTTAAACACTGTTCAGACGATAGCGTACAATCGTCTTTCTTTAGAAGTACAGAGACTTTTGAATTATCTGCCCAAAAACAAAGTACAAAAGTTTTTGTCAAGATGGAGATAAAAAAATTAAAAATATTCTTTTGAAATAGGCTACTGTTAACGTGTTTTAATTGCTTTTCTCTATCCTTATACTATCCTTATCTATCCTCAGTCTTTATACTGTATTGCATACACGTAGTCTATACCTAATAACGGTCATACTGTCAATTACAATGAACAAGGCCCACCTTTCTACCATAGGAAGCACTGCCAATACCCGCCCCCAACCCCGCAGAGAGAAGAAGAAGAGGCGTCAACAAGACACAGAGTAAGCGAGTTCGTGACCAATTATACGCGTTTCTCTTGTCTCTTCCTACTGTACTCTATGCCCGTAAGGACAGGACAACAGCGGGAGGCGTGGGGGGTGTCGATAGCGTCACCTCTAAAGTAGCCCATAGAACGGGTTTGGAAGAGAAAATTTATTGTTTCATCAGGAACAACTTAACATACCTACTGTATTTATTTTATTTTTCTCTAAAGTAGTAATCTTGTAAAAAACATTGCCCTGGACTTCACAATTTGTAAAACTGAAATATTTAATAGACCCTATATTACAATATATTTGTGATTTAAATTTCCAATAAAGCTACTAAATAATATACATCTAAATTTACCTTCTGTTTATCACAATAATCCCAGTGTAACGCTCATTAAAAACTGGAACTTACCTGAAAAACAAAAACATTGTTAGATTTCATTGAAAAATAGGTATTGTTTTACTTATAGCATTATATGTAAGTGCAGTAATAATTAATTGCATTCATACTTTTATGGTTATTAAACATTTTAACTGTTGTCTGTTAGTTTTCATTAAATTGATTATAATGTAGGACTACCACGTCAACATAGCATATACACTGTGATAGCTAAAAACATGGCAATCAAGAAAAAAAAAATTTTTGTTACGAATGTACTCAAATGCTCAATATTTTTAACTCAAACAAAATAGATCCTAATGCGGTTGTATATATAGACTATATCTAAAAACTAACATTTAAATTTGTAAATAAATTATATAAAAAGAGTTGTTCTCTTTAGTTAGAGACTCCCTGATCAACCAATTCTAACACTACTTTTTCCGACACTCTCTATCACCAATGAGAAGAGGTCAAAGGTCAAAGTTCAAATTATTACCCAAATGTTCACGCCGAGCGCTAGCCTCGCACGAAGCTCTACATGCAAATTACCCTAAACGGCGTGCGAGGCTACAAAACAATGCCTCAGCTATTACAGCGTCATTTACCGCTCCATGTTTAAAAGTTTAGAACCACAACAAACCCCACTTTCGCGTAATACTTGCACATGACGTTGCAGCCTCCATTTGGAAAGGTCGCAGTTTAAACGAGCGCAGTCGCAAGATAATTCCGCGCCATGTGGCGTTGTCGCAATGGCAATGCTAATGCTAATGACAATGCGGGATTAACAGTAAACAACGTGTATGCTGAAATGAGCACTGCAGAAATGGGGAAACGGGTACAGAGCTGCAGATGGTAAAAAGGATTGCGCAAATTCTAGAGTACAACATGTACATGGAGAGAGTAAAAGTGGAAACTGAAGCAATCTTTTAATTTATAGGCTAAGCAGTAAAAAAGTTAAACATTACAATCTGATTACCTTTCAATTTTATTGCATAATAGAGAAAATTAACTCTAAGAAAGGATAATAGGGCTTAGCTTTACGTTTATATTTTTCTACATTATTGGGGTTTTGAAGTATGGTCAAAACCCCTTGGAAAATTATGAGTTTAGTGAGTTCGGTGTGGCTTAGGCGAGTCCCAAAAAACGTTCTTAAAAAGGCCACCCCCTCATCGCAAAAAGATCAAAACGTTTTACCTTTATGTTATAAGGTTTAAAGAAATAATTAATTTTGACCTTAAATACTTTTACACGAACTTGTTCATCCCCTCACGACTCTTTTCTTAAAACTAAAACACTCACTAGGGATATTTTTTCAATATACAAGATTTCTAAAACGACAAAAACTAAAAATTATACAAATATTTGTGCTTGAGCCAAGTCACGAGATGAAGAAGAACATGCACAGATGTCGCCAGTTACAGCGTTCATATGACACACAGTACCCGGCAGCGAGCCAGGGTCGGGCCAAGTCACGTGCGAGAGAGATGAAGATCCGCACGATAACCTTTAGGAGACGAAGAATCTTCATTGCTTATTACGGTCTGCTGCGATCATTCCATTCCTACTTTCTTGCTGTTTTCCTTGTGAAAGCTGCTACCGCACCTTACTGTAAGGTCGAGAACGATGTTAAAGTTGCAATGGTGTTTTTTTAGTTTCTGTATCAGAAGGTATTTCAAATGTGTAACGATTGTTTTCAGCTTACGATATGTTTGAAAACAATAGTATGTATCATGGACATTGATTGGCAGCGGCCGTAGCTCAGTGGTTAGAGCCCTGGGTTATCACCCAGCGGGCCCGGGTTCAAATCCCAGCTCGAGTACAAAAAGATCGGTCGGCCGCTCCCGTGGTTCGGAAGTCACTTAAGCCGTTGGTCCACCTGCATAGAAAACAAAAAAGTGCAGGCATTTCAGGCGAGGAGAACTATCAGTTAATTGCTGATCTCCCTCCACTAAAAGCCATACGATTATTATTATGGATATTGATTTATTTTATTGAATTTACAAATTTGATTTGGTACAATTGGATTTACATTACAAAATATCAAAACAACCGTAAAATAACATTACAAAAATCAATGTATGAAATTGCTTATTCTAATATAATTTATCTAATATAATGAAAACCTCATATTTTCAAATCAATCCCCCTCAGAAGCAAAACATTGTCATGTAAGTTGTCCCATTTATTTATCACATTTGTCCGGCATTACGCCTTGTGTTCAGAAACACCAGTAAATTCCACTTTGCTGCCACCCTTGATCAGACTAACAACTCCAGTGTCCGCTATATGGACGGTTACCGTTCACGTAATGCTATCATGGAGTGTGGTGTGGGTTGAGCCGAAGATAAACAATACCGTGTGACAAAGACACACGCACAACACTGCCCAGCTTGGCGGTTAGCTGCAGATAACATGCTAATAGACATAAGGATATGTTAACTTATGATTCCCAGTAGGTAATATCAAGGTGAGGTTTCCTTTGTTCTTCGTTCCACAGATATTGAAGAGATAAAACGTATTTATATAGAAATATTCTTGAAGCAGTTTTCTGAATAATGCTGAACATTGTTATAAAAGCTTTAATGAACACAGTTTACGTAACAGTGTTGTGTTTTATGTGACTGCTTTGAAGAGGAAATATTGTAAGGGTGGACGAGTGAGAAAGGGGTAAATATTAACGAGTTCCTTCAGTTTACTTCGACTGTATGCTGATTACCTGGTTAGATTTAGATATGATGTTTATGGGCTTTGTTAAAATCCAAAATTGTGTCTTTTAAAAGTGGCTATTTTTTTAAACACAGGACACATATCTGCACTAAATTAATGTTGCTGACTATTTTATTTCATAACGCATTATTTTGTAGTGAAAATAACAAACATTTATATTTTGATTGGTATATGCTACACCAACCTAATTATTGTTATACTTTTAAATTGGGAGATGAAAGTGATATCACAAACTACTTAATGCTTTCAGGTTGGTACCCTGCACTAGTAGCCATAGTTTATATTTATATTTTATCAGTAAATTTATGCGACTCTTCCAATGGTCATTGGGCTATTAATTAATGATCCTGACAAATTAATCAGCTGCCATTTGTCAGTAACAAAGCTTCACCTCATCACATCCATCACATTAATCAGTCATCACAATCGCCCTTCACTCATACTCACCTTAAATAAGCACCATGAGTGCATCGGCGATTCGAATATATAAAGAATAAGTTTACAGCAAAACTTAACATTCTCATTTGAAAAAAACCTTTGCATTCATACAAATCTTGTTATTTATATTTAATATGTAGAATCGAGCATTGAATCCTCCGAGTCATTAGACCCTAATAAATTCCTGTAAAAATATAATAAACAAATCGTTCTCTATGGAACTATACCCTCCTTATTGTATATTCCGTAAACACAACGAAAGGAAAGAAACCTTCAAAAGTGAAAGTATGGAAGAGTGCGTTTAGATAATTTCGGAGTGCTTCCAAAGTACAGTACAGTACTTTCTTCCATTTCCTGCTGAAATTGTAGAGTGCGTGGCTCAAACAGCCTAGAGGTCAGTAAGCACTTTCGCCGTTCCTTACTGTAGTGTCCTCGCACTAACCTTATTAAGAGCACTTTCGTTTAATACCATGATAGCCTTTAAAACGTGTAAATGAATACCAATTTGAACATATTGAGTGTGTGTTAGAAAAAATGTAATTTTTTTAGAAGTACATATGTAAATTGACATTAATTAAAGATGTTATACCTGAAAGCTAGTACAGTACTCCAAAGAATATTGTTCTCAATACACAGTAAAATCAAAATATATAACGAAGATGGTACATTAAAAAACTACTTTGTCATCTAAATTCGGTTGAACGTAGAAATATTAGGCCTAAATTACCGGTTTTTTAGCGAATTGACAAAATAATACTGAAGGGAGACGCGAGAAATATGAAATGCACTTCAAATCAAAATTTATAAATTATAAAGCGATGCTTTCAATTACAAAGGTAAAAAAGGAAAACGAAAATATAAGATTTGTCTATGATAACACGTGCAAGAACATAACAAATTTTACTTAAAGCTACTTATAGAAAATTACTAATAGTTTTAACACACAATATTACGAAAAGTATTGAGTGTACAATATGCCATGCTGCAGCAAATTAATAGGCCTACGCACATTTTTGTCAAACACATTTTACTACATTCTTATTCAGATCAAGCGACAAAAATGCATCTCCAAGATAATGTAACCATTTAAAATATCCCATTTCACCGGTGAAGACTAGAACCCCACACCGCCATTAATGCACGAGCACGGCCCATAAACATGTGCTATCTCGATCCTCCTAGATCTAACCTCTAATGTCCGTCTCGCAGTTTATATCTCCCGGGACTATGATTACATAGACCGCTATCTCAGTGGCAGCGGCACCTCTGCGTGTCGTAGAACAGTAGCAGTTAAGTGCTCGCCCACTCGCGTATTTACAGGACTCCCGGCGCGTTAGTCATCGACAACAATGGTAATTGGAATCGGAGATATAATCTTGTAGATCTGATAGATGCCTCTGCGCAGCCGCGGACTGTTCTGTTGCGATAAGTTGCACAAGGTGTAATCGGAAGTGAAGTAATAAAATTACTAAAGAAAAACGAGCAAGAAAATCACTTTAAAGTGCTACTATCTTAGTTCCTAAAGGTTAAACTTCCTCCGACTTATTTTAAACTTCATCATTGTCTTTTATTGGAAAAATTTATGGTTTCAATAACTGATAGTCTAAGCTTGCTGGAAGCAAGTATAAAATATTTGTGTGATGATACTTGTGATTTTGGTTTTGAATATTATTAGTTTTCACGAATAGTCCTAACTTTATACTATACTTAACCCAAACTTAGATTGAACTGATCTAAACATAGATTGTATTATAGGTTTACCAACCTTAACCACCATAAATGTTTAACAGCTGCAGATAACTATGCTTGATTCTTGTATAGTCTTGTCTTACCATAAGAGAAGTTTTTATGTGTCAATATTCTCAACCATCACCCCATCTCGTAGGCCTATTTGGTAGTTATTTGGTCTGTTTATGGTTGTGAAAAGTATTTAACTAACCTATTTGGGTGATTTCTAAAAAATAATAATGGCAAAAGTTATCGGTGGGGTTACAGTTGATCATAAATCGTCAAAATTTACTACTACATTTATTTTATTGCACTAAATAGGCTAACAAATTTTTAGTTTTGTCTTGGCTTCGTAGAGATTTAGAGATTCAGCATAGCAACCATGGTCTCATAATTTGTCTGATCCTGATACACAACCCAAAACTTAAAATATTCTTTGAGTAAACGGCATTTACAAGTTAGCAAATACCATAAAAACCATATCTTAAAAGTTTTTAATTTAGATTTCCCAAAAAAATCCAAGTGACTTTAAAGCACGAGTGGGGATAAGGTCTGAAGAACACTAGTAAGATTATTCAGTTACGTCCTTATCTCTAACAGTTATCGAATTATAAGTAAAAACACACACATTACAAGAAAGCCTCCTATAATCTGCAAATCGGCCGACATACGGTTGGGATCGTGGAAGATCCTGGGGCACGGTGGAGGGTAACGGGATCCTGGAAGATGCCTCCGAGTCGTGACAGACCGCAAAGGTCACCGCAGGCACAATCACTTAGAACGGTCTTTACTGTAATTTCATAGTCTTTACACAATACAAACGACGTTTCCTCACTACAAATACGGCATTGTCGCTCAGCTAATGCGCCATTTACATGAACATCGGAGTCGATTGAATGAAAATTACTCCTGTTCATTACGGTATTATATCTATTTATCCATGTAGTTTGCATAATACAGTATAATTAATTCTTACTTTTAACGTTTTATTGAATTACATTGATCAATGAAGCATAACATACTTTCCTTTTATTTGTTTAAAAACATTTTTAAGTAATAGCTTCATAAGATATCATTAGGTTTTCACAAAAATAATAATAATAATAATAATAATAATAATAATAATAATAATAATAAATTGCAATATAGGGTTATATTTTCCAGTTAAAGTTGTACAACCTCTTGGCAAAATTAAAGGTTTGGAAGTTGAAAATATTTTCAATAAATTAAATTAGGCTAATTATATTAAATTATTTATGTTCTTAAGTTCAAGTCTGTAAGTTAAATTACAGAATAAAAATCTGTTTTAAGTTTTTTACAGTAAAAATAATTACTGTACTATTTAAACTTAATTTAAAATTATTTTACTACACTGACTATTTTTTAACTCAGAGCTGAAATATGATAGCCAAGAGCATTGCTTTAAAATAATTACGATCATGTTTTACTTACAAATACTGATTTACATAAAAATTTTAACTTTCCAGAGATAAATACATGACACACAAGCGACAATGTCCTCCAATTGTTTCATCCACAATGCTACAATCTAGAAATTACTCTCGTCGAGACAAAGACCGATAACAACAATAGCTGGAAGAGATAAGAGGCGAGTGATAAGAGTTTGACCTTGGGGCGCCTCCTCACAGCCTCAACCCGTTTACCAGGCGCCAATTAAACTCCATGTTAACAGCCTCTGGAAACCTCATGACTTACTGTAAAGAATTATTTCATGTTTGTAAATTTCTCGACTTAAACTTATTTTAAAATGCGATGTACAGACATGATTGAGTCTTTAAACGTAATAGTAGATTTATTAAAATTATTATTTTGATGGTTTTTAATTTATAATGTTTAAAATAAACTTAATGCTAGAATAAATTAGTCATACACAGATAATGGATAAGGTATGATCCTCACCCAACTGGCTAAATGAAGATTGGAGGTTGTATTGTGATATGTAAGCAGAAGTTTCAAAGTCACAATGAAACAACGCTACAGTATCCGGAGACTTCAACAGGCGATAGAACAGATGACTCTGTAAGTGGTTTTGTTTACCACCTCAAAATTAGAGCCACTCAAAAAGACCAAATATTGGACAAACAGCAGAAATTTAGGTTCAGGTATGACAAACTTCATTAATTAGGAAGTGGTGTTTTACCGACTAAACCATGAATACGGTTTGGATGGTAAAACAATATTTCCTGTAAGGCGATTTCATTATTTTTGTATAAGCCTTTCTTATCAACTGTTACTCAAAATGTTACAAGTTATTGTAAAAAATGCTACAGATTTTAATTAACGTTTGCTAACTATTTTACTCTACAAGTGAAAATATATAAATAACATGTTAAAGAACATAATACTTATGTATGACATTATGATTGCTCGCCTTTGAACCGTAAGGTTGACGGTTCGGTACTGCGAAGAGTTAGAAGATTTTTAATGATTCGAAACTGGACCCAACTGCCATTGGTTGTTTGGCTATTAACTAATAACCCTGTCTGATTAACCAGCTGATTTTAGGCAGTAACAAAGCTACACAAGGCATCACACCCATTCTACACTCATCCTTAATTCATATTCGCCTTAAAATACGCGGCCTGGTATATAGCGTTGGCGTCTTGAAATTTAGTGATGATTAAGTGAATAATTAAGTGAAATGATTAAGTGATAATATGTTCTTATTTCTGGCAGATTAACTAAAAATATATTAAGAAGTCCTTGACACTGAGGTTTTCGATGTTTTAAATTGAACACCATGGTCAACTAGATCGGGCAAATTTCATTAGTTTTCATTTACGGTAAATGATTTAGAGTTCATATATATTCTACACGTGTTTTATGAATCTTCTCTCGTATGACATATCCGCATAACTTCTTTAATTACCTTTCATCATCGTTTCCATCAGCTTATGACTCAGCAGATTCTTTGAATAGAACAGAAAAACGTAAGCTTTTCAATCTTTTAATGGCTGCTGATTTTATGATTAATAGATTAATTTATTGTGCAATTTTTTCCTCAACCTCAAGGTGATAGGAATGTTTATCATATTGTTTTAATTGGAGAAATATATTATTCAAGTTATAACATTTAAGTGGTACAGTATGGTGCCTTTAGATTAATATGAACCAGTAAAGCATTTAATGCTTTAACTTCATCAACTGTATTAGCGTTAACCTTGAAGTTGATGATCCAAACAAATGTTCGAAAATTTGTCAAGACCTCCAGTTGTTGGCCTTTGAACATTAAAACACCTATCCTTCAGCTAAAGACTCGTAATTAAATTAAAGACATTTACCATAACACATGTTTTCTTTTTATTACTAATCCACCTCTTTATGAGTTCAACATTATTTTTAAACTTCATAGTCTTTAGAGAAATTAATATCAAATTTGGTCATAAAAGTATTTTAATGAACAATACAAATGTTTTACAATAAAGTAGAAAATATAAAAAATCAACATGAATTTTTATCGTATTCATTGTGATCCTGGATTGGAATATATTAATAATGAAATAAAATTACCTTGTCCAATCTCTGGTTATCAAAAGACGACATGTTTCGTTCTTTAGAACTTTATCAGGTCCATAGTATGCAGCTACCACATAATATTATCTAGTTTGTGATAAAGAGTGAGGTTTATTAATTTTATCATTATAAAAACTTTTAGTTTTAATGACCGGGACAACTTTTTATTGAATCATTTGACAAACCACAATGTAATAATACATTAGACTATATGGTAGTTGCATACTATGGACCTGATGAAGTTATAAGGAACGAGACATGTCGTCTTTTGATAACCAGTGATTGGGCAAGGTAATTTTATTTCATAATGAGTTCTTAACCCTTTAAAGTTAATTGCTTCATTTATTTTGATTGTAGATGGAAATATAAAACATGTGCTCTACAGAAAACATTTATGCATTTATAATCATACTTCTTAACCATTAAATGATAAGTAATGAATTATGGGTTTAACAAACCATAAAACAAGCTTTATCCGCTGTAAAAACTCACTCCGCTTTTCAATCCCAAAAGAGGCGAGCCCTAATTCATCACGCGAACCATTAGTAGACAAGTCACTTGTTGGCACCCTTGTGGACCGCACTAATGCTCTTCGATATTTGGCAACACTGGTTGCATAACACTGCACTGGTCATTGCAGCGGTTCACGCCAAACATGGAGTTGGCAGCCCTGCTGACCAGTTGTGTGCGAAGGTTGCCACAACTGTCGGGTTTAGGTTCAACTAATGCAAAGTCTCCTGGCACTACAAATGGACGTTGAACATGCAGAATGGTTTTCAATGGGTTTCTTAGAGAAAAATAGGGGTTTCAAAGTAGGGTAAGAGCTCAAGTTTAATTTAGTGAAGATGCATCGGGCATCAGTAAAGGCATGATGGATTGAGTTGTAAACTAATTAGACAAAAAAGATTATTCTTCGTTTCCCTGAATTTTTGGAATTTCTTAAGTTAGAACTATGGTGGACCCCGCAGGCATTAAAAAGTCTAGTAGTTTTAGAAAAATGGAACACTAATCTACCGTAAATCTGAATTTCTATTTTTTAATTTGAATGTAGTCAGAAAAATTAATACGAAGTGGTTTGGAATGCTAGAATGTGTCTAAGTACGAATTCTAGACTAAAACCAAGAGCTACACTTTCCGGTTACATCTAACAGCTTGTAAAAATATTCATTCACTGTCGAAGGCCCTCGTTAGTTCCAAGGAACTGGGGGGCCTCTGGCGCTTATCCCGATTTGGAATCTTGTCCCGATATTTGGAAACCCTCCAGAAGTCAATCACCACTTAGGGTCTTTGGTATGATTTAAACGCAGGTTTTTACCAAAGTTAACTTAAGTTAGTAAATGGCTCTGGTTTCTAAATCAGGACGTGCTCAAAGTAGATGACCTTTGAAAGTTTCCTGATGCAAATATTTTGCAATCAGCTAGGTTATCGATCAATTTGATTAGCTAGTGTAACTATTTTATCGCATCTAGAAACTACTCATGACGTATGTTTATCTATTTTTATATGACCATGGTAGGAAGGTTAATAAAATAACATTTCTTGATTTCTTGCCAAATTTATTGATGACTCGTAGATATTGGGGATCATTGGGGAGATCGTTAGAGATGGGGATCAAAAGTCTGTTTTTTTTCAATGTGCTCCAGGTACAGTGATGATAAAATTTTGAAGAATATTTAACATCAATCTAAATTTGTTAAACCAATACTAAACGTTAATGCGCCACATTTATGCATCACTACGATATCCACTGTACATTAATTAACGCCATCTGACAAATTAACATGTTGAAAATCCTCTAATAAAGATATGCAAAACGAATTAATTTGGTCGAACAAAAAAGTCAACAAAAACAACAAGATCGTGACGGGATATTCAGGAGAAAGAGACCCGAAGTGACGAAACCGCGGCATATGTTCGAAACCAGCGTGGGCAGCGGCAGGCGGGGTCCAACCTACTTTTCAATAAGCTTTGTTTTAAGCCATTTAAGCCCTCGTAGCTTACGCTCAGTATGGGCCGACACTATGTCATTTTCGGTCCAGCACGGCGTATTGTTGTCTAACTTGGCGGTATTGCTGTCTACATTATTGCCTCGCGTTTTGTCTCGCCATATCTGGAGGCAGGTGTTCCACAAGGCTCCGTTTTGGAACCATGTTTATTCCTTTCTGACTTAAATATCAATAAACGCAATTTCATGAAGGTGTGACTGAAGTGAGTGTTTGTCATTTGATATTCCTGATAACATCTTTTGGGAGTCGCAGGATAACAGTACTGTGATCGTCAACTTTCATAAAGTTTTGATCTAGCTGCGTTGATCACGACTGCAAAACATTCTTTTTTAAATCTACATTTTCTCTTAATTCCTCATAAATCGCAAGACTTTCGGGAAAACATTTTGTTTTCAGACACCCAGGTATCGTAATCTCTACAATACAATTACTTCATTTTACAAAAAAAAAGACACACATGAATATAAAGCCATTGGAGAGAAGTGTACCAATTTTAATAGGAAACCAAAGAAGATTCATTACTTTCAATGAAATTTTAACACAGTGAAAAAAATATTTTAACAATGAAATCAATTAAGACTTATAGTTTGAATGATTTCGTAGTTTGGAGCAATCCTTTTAAAGTTGTTTTTTTGACACCAAATTCCTCCATTAACCATTGGGTAATGGGATAGAGATTAGTTTTAGAGTTGAAGTATTATTTGGGTTTTGCTTAAATTCTAAATAACCTTGTTCACAATAAGCTTCCGAGCGATTCACACTTTTTCGTTGTTTATTCGGTCCTTGAAATTTGTAGGTTAATTGACCGAATACCATGAGGCCGGCGTGGCTCTACAATAGCAAGACGGGCAAGTGGGAATGTGAGGGGGCCGTGTGGGCAGTTCATGTACCCTGCATTGTCCATCTGCACGGCGACCTTGAGAGGTAACGTCCCGGCTGGGTATTTGGCCAGCCATGCTCCGCACTATACACAAAGCTGAGCAGAGAAGACACCTTTCTTCTCTGCGTCTGAGGCCATAACACATTGATCCCAACCACTTAAACTATCAGGCTCACTAGATATCGACTATAACTAACAGGTCAGTTGCAGGTTTAATCTGAGGTAACCCCGGTGCAAGGCAACATGATGGAAGGAGATCCACTTAAGATAGTGACAAGGTGTGGTGTGACACGGCAGCCCTACCTCGTGCCCTGGGCGACAGATACTGGATTAGATCAAGGGACCTGCTATTGCTAAGCACGATCGTGAAAGGTGAAAAACACAATGTTCTGAAATAACTCTGATTATGTTTGATTCTGCTTGCTCTCGATAAATACTCAATGACAGAGGGATTGCAGTTTGTTACAACCTTACTTTCTTAGAAGTCGTATAGCTGTAATAAAAATCTCACAATTGCGGTGTTAACTTGTTGCATTTCATCAAAACAATGGATTTAGGGACTTTTTCTTCTATTGTTGTAACTCAAGGGAAACAGCTACCAGAACAAATCCTATATTTCTTGTAAATGCATGATGATCATTACAATCAATTAAAGTTATCTTAACTGGGAAAACGTGACATCATAATGCAATCATTATCACAATCAGAACATTTATGGAATCAGCATGCCCTTGAATCTCGACAGTCATTCTCTCATTCCCGTGGCAAGTCGCAGCATCCGTTGTTCAAGAATTCTAAATTACATTATCTGTTTCATCACATTTGCTAATTTATGTCTCTATTAAGCCATTAAACAATAAACTTTCTTCATCATGTTGGGTTCCTTTTATTAATTTTCTCGTATTATTAATTTTATCTTCAAAGAATTTGTGCATCTTAGAATCTAAAACGAACTGAAATGTTGAACTACATAGCTTTAAACTTGACAAAGACCCGATATATGTATTTTCCAGTACCGTTTCCCCAGCAACGTCCAGGAGCCAACCAGGTTTTTCGATTTCGTCAAGCAAAAGACAAAAGAGCTGTCAAGCGGTATTTTCTGCAAAACACGTTGTGAAACTCCAATGATTATTTAGCGACCAAAGCAACTCGTGAAGAATAGGATTAGAAAGTGTGAATGGAGCGACAGCCATTAGCTCACTTTCCGGACTGGAGGAAAATTGAGATTGATAGAATCGAACGAGGATTCAATCACACTACAATAATAGTCAGGTGCACTATATACATGATTCCACTTACGAAAAATAAAATCCAGCTATTTAACTGTAGTTACGAATGTTTTTTTTTATATTGTCAACTGAATAATGAAATGTGGAATATTTATATTAAAAATTACAATTTAGGTTTACTTATATATGATTGGAGCTGCATGTCACGAAGTTATTCAAATAATGATGTGTCTCACTTTTTTTTTTAATTTAGTGGATGTAGGTACTTTTTACTCCTATAATTGTACAGTATTAGGAATACATTTATATTTGAAAACTTGGGTTCCGTTTGTTTTATTAATTAACATTTTAAACAAACTGATAAAAATGCGACCGGTCAAACAATGATAGCGAAAAACTTAGCACACAAGAAATTTTCATTTGAAACATATTTTTCAATTGAAACTAAATTTAAATTTTTATGTGTTTTTGTAATTAGAAGTAAGTTTAATGTGGTATGTACAATTGAATTTCATAAACAATTGAACAAATTCATTAGCTCATTGAAACCTTGAAAAAAAAAAGATTTCCCTATTCATTAAACATTTAAAGGACGATTATATCGTGTATGAGTTTCAGTAATAAATGTGTCATTTGCCCAATGAGGACCGGAATGGTGGGCCAAAACTGCTCTCATTTTCATTATTGATTTGAGGCCCATTTTTCATCCGACTACTTTTTATTTTAACTGATGATTTACTTTTGATAGTGTTGTGAAATAATACACTAATGAAAAGAAACCAAATATAAGGTTTTAATCAACTTAAAACAGAGCTAATTATCTCACATCATGATTAGAAAACTACATCATAAAAACAAATATAAACAATAACAATTTAGCTCAGCTGAGTGGTAATTTGACATTTGGATTTATAAACATATGTAACATTACATTCACCCCCTCTTATATACATAGTCACTGAGGTAGGCAGGGGGCCTTCTGACTCTAGCAGAACGGCGAAGATCCGGTGTGTGCGTCCCAGGCGGAGACCGTAAATTATCATTGGTTTGAGGATCAGGGGCAGACGCTGGCGACGACTGTGAACGATCATGATCTTGAGAATCAGGAGGCTCTCTTTGATCTTCAGTATCTTGATAATTGTTTTGAGGAGAATCATCGGGAGTGGTTATAACACATTCTTCAGGACTTGTAGGTATCTCTAGTGGAGGTCTGGCCAGATGTCGCACTGATACTAAAGTTTCTCGGCCATCGTTGTACTTGATTCGAGCATAATCGGGATTTGCTTCTAAGAGTTGTGCTTGCTCTACTAAGGGTTCGTATTTGTTGTTTCTTATGTGTCTTCTTACTAGAACAGGCCCCGGATTCATCAACCATTGGGGTTGTGTGACTCCATAAAATGATCGTCTGGGATGCTTGAATAGTCGTTCGTGCGGTGTTTCGTTAGTGGCTGTACATAACAGGGAGCGAATACAGTGCAGAGTCTCTGGAATCACGTACTCCCACTGTTCAGTCTTCATGTTCTTGTTGCGTAGAACAAGTGATATTGTTTTCCATATTGTTCCATTGTACCGCTCCACTTGAGAATTGCCCTGGGGATTGTAGGGAGTAGAACGGCTTGTTGCTATTCCTTGGGAATGTAGGAATTCACTAAGTTCTCTAGACATGAAAGCAGAACCCTGATCAGAATGGATGAATGCTGGCATACCGAAAATCGAAAAGATGGAGGTCAGAGCTTTAATTACGGTTGATGCTGAAGTATCAGGGCAAGGAATGGCAAATGGGTATCTTGAAAACTCATCGACTACTGTGAGGATATATTTGTTCCGTGTTACAGATGGTATTGGACCTTTGAAATCAATGTTAAGTCTCTCGAAAGGAGCCATGGCTCGAACTAGAGTTGTTGGTGGTTTCCGATAGAACTGAGGTTTGACTTCGGCGCATATGGAGCAACTTGCTGTCATCTTGCGGACGTCGTCCAGTGAATAAGGAAGATTTTTGCTCTTCACAAAGTGAAACATTCGCACAATGCCTGGGTGTCCTGCATCGCAGTGAATTTTGTGAAGTTTCTCCGAGTCCCTTACCGATAGGAAGGATGTGACACGAGAAAACGCATCAGCTGCGACATTTTCTTTGCCTGAACGATAGACGATATCATAAGAGAAAGGAGCTAGCTCTAAGCGCCACTTCAGAATTTTGTTATTCTTGACTTTACCATAGTGTTTCTGATTAAACATGTATGAAACTGACTTTTGATCTGTAATTAGTTTAAACCGTCGACCAATAAGAAAGTGTCTCCATTTCTGAAGAGAGTCATATATTGCCAGAGCTTCTTTTTCTATTGCTGGTAGATGTTGTTCGCATTTGGTAAGGGTCCTTGAAAAGAAACATATTGGTCTTCCTGCTTGGGAGAGAGTGGCAGCTATTGTGTATTCTGACGCATCCGTTTCTACAGTAAAGGGAATATGTGGATCAACTGCAGTCATGCTAGATTTAGCTATTTCGTCTTTCAAAGATTTGAAAGCCATTACCGCCTCACCATCCAAAGGAAATGTTTTAAGGCTTGACAGAGGACGGACTTTTTCAGAAAACTTCGGGATCCATTTAGCATAGTATGAAAACATGCCCAGAGCTCTCTTGAGACTTGCATTGTCGGTCGGAGTTGGATATTCTAGGAGCGTTTTCAATCGTTCTGGGTCAGGGCGCATGGACATGTTTTCGACGATGTAGCCCAGGACCGAAACTTTAGTCTGAGAGAATTTGCTTTTGCCCTTATTGATCGATAGCTGATACTTGTCGACCGCATCCATGAATTTCTTGAGGTTGTATTCATGTTCTGCCTGGTTTCGTCCACAAACAGTAATGTCATCCAAGTAGGCGAATGTGTCAGATAGCTCCTCACTATCTATGATCTGATCAATAGACCGTTGAAAGCAGGCTACCCCATTAGTAACACCAAAGGGAATGCGTGTATATTGGTAGAGTTTCCCATTGGCTTCAAATGCAGTAAAAGGCTTGTCTTCTGACCGAATCGGTATCTGATGATATGCTTCCTTTAGATCAATAGTGCTGAAAACTGAGTACTGAGCAATCTTAGAAACAAAGGATTCTATGTGAGGTAGTGGATAGGCGTCTAATTGAGTAAATTTATTAATTGTTTGCGAGTAGTCGACACACAAACGTTTCTTGTGACCATTATCCACAACAACGATTTGAGCTCTCCACGGCGATTGACTAGGTTCGATTACACCTTCAGAGATAAGCCTTTTTACTTCATTTTTGATGAACTTGCTTTCTTCCTCAGAATAACGCCGGGATCTTATAGCTATTGGTCTGACATCCTCTGTTAAGTTTTCAAAGAGAGGAGGTGGAGGTACCCTAGCACTTACTAGATTACATACATTGAAAGGGGGCCGTTTACCTCCAAAATTCAATTCGATGGTAGAGTGTTGGCGAAGGATATCATGTCCAATAACAACATCAGCGCACAAATTAGCTAAGACCAGAAGTTTTGCCTTGGGATAATGGTGTCCACTATAGTCGATATCAACAATGCAGTGGCCAAGAGTAGATGAAGTGTGACTTGTTGACGCCATAGATATATTATGTTTTGTAGCATATTTAAAGATATTGTATCGGTCAACAGCTTCCTGAGATATAAAACTATCGGAACTTCCCGTGTCTATTAATGCCTCAACTGGATTACCATTTATAGTCAGTAGTACAGTAGCTTTTGAAAGACATTTTTGTGAGGCAGCAAGTAAGGAAGAGGTCAAAGAGTTAACTTTTGAATTTTCTTTAGTCGATTGCCTATTCTCAAATGAATTGAATTGTTTCCGAGAGTTACACACTGTTGCCCAATGTCCTTTCTTTTGACATATCTTGCAAATGGAATCTCTTGCAGGACAGATCTTACGAGAGTGTCTAGATTTTCCACAAAAGTAGCATGAACCATTTTTAAGAGAAGAGATTTGGAAAGAGGACGGATCATGAGACTCAAGAGATTCAGTCTTAACCTCTGCCTTTGGATGACTACTGGGCTCAAGAATGGTTTGGGTTACTGAGTTGCAAGGCGCTACATAGGATAGTGCTTGATTTTCAGCTGCTTCCAATGTAGCAGCTTGGTTATATGCCTGATCAAGAGTTAAAGTTAGATTTTCTAGCAGTCTTTGGCGAATAGTTTGAGACTGCAACCCTCGGATAAATGCATCTCTAATATATTCGTTTTGATTTTCAGAGGCTGAGACAGATTTAAAATTACATGACTTACTAAGTTCTTTAAGTTTTCTTAGATACTGATCTATGCTCTCACCTGCCTCTTGCCTTCTTGTGGCTAGTTGATGCCGAGAATATATTTCATTTGTAGGTTTGACGTAGAGTTTTTCCAAGAGAGATATGGCTTCGTCGTACGAATTAGCTTCTGAGATGACCTCATGGATTGAATAATTTACAAAATTAAAAAGTAGTTTTAATTTATCTTCCTCTGCAGCACATATCTCATCGGTGAAATTCTCAAAAGTAGTTTTCCAATGCTTCCATCTTTTGTCTGCATGTGATTCATTTGGATCTAGAGAAAGTCTTTCAGGCTTAAAGTATTTGTCCATATTCTAATTTGATTGGAGTAAGAAAAAATTAAGTTGATTAAATTGTTGTGAAATAATACACTAATGAAAAGAAACCAAATATAAGGTTTTAATCAACTTAAAACAGAGCTAATTATCTCACATCATGATTAGAAAACTACATCATAAAAACAAATATAAACAATAACAATTTAGCTCAGCTGAGTGGTAATTTGACATTTGGATTTATAAACATATGTAACATTACAGATAGTGAGATAAATATTTATTTCTTAGTCAAGAGAGACCATTTTACTTCTCGATATTTCCCCGAATAGTGCCGAGTCCCTGTGCTGTCTGGGCCGGCCTTGTCGATGGCTCATGATCGGCCGTCAATGCTCGTCCTCCACTCCCCCGACTCTGACAGGGAACGCTCGCCATGACGACCCACCGACCGTCACAGCCTTGGCTCCTACATCGTCAAACGTCATGCTCCAAGCTCTCCACCGTCACAGTGGTCGCCCTCTTGGGAGAGACCGGCAACAAGGTGCAACATCACACAAGCTTCAGCTCTTCTGGATTTATAAAACAGTTCTTGAGATTTGATTGATTCTGAGAGACAATTGTGACGTAAGTGAGTCATAAGTTGTAAGTTGAGGGCGGGGAACTTGGCAAGATCACAGAGTGAATGTGCTTTAAAGGTGAAAGCATATCCGCCAAGGTGTCGGATTCAGGGTTAAGCCCGTTAACAAACCTTAGACAATAAGAGACTATAGAGAATCCGTCTATAGAAGCAGAGTAAAACGGGGTTGATAGTTACCATCAATTTTACAAGTAATATTGATCTTCAGGGTTAAAAAAAAAAAAATCACTAGTAGGCAACGTTTTCAATGCTAGCTTTCCAGGTAAAGCAGCTTTATGCTCAACTACCTGTAAAAAATTGTAGTTTTTTTATCTTTATACATGCATTGATCAAACTCAATCAATCAATGAAACAAGCAGCATTTTTATTATAAAAATTTCAGTTAACACTAAATGAATTTTGTTGGTAAACAAAATAGTTTTCTTTGTTACTCTTAAAGGGAACAATTATGTGTACCATGAAAGGTGAGGAGCAAAGTTGGTTTCTTCCACTCATAACTCGGTACGGTTAAAAAACGGAATTTTTAGTTATTTCATAGAAATTTTTATTTGAAAATAGTTTAGTTTAGATGAGTTTGTATTCACTGAATAATGCATGGTAAAAAAGTAAAAAAAATTGATTTCGTTACTGAAAATTTTGAAAGTTTCCAGGTGCAGTAGTAAGTCCGAGGTAGACTTTGACCTTGTAAGTATTTATGTCAGTCTGCCCTTGGATTTAATTTCTTCGTGGGTGTTCAAGCAAGTATTACGAATACAATATTCTGCAATTCACCTCAGATTTTCATAATTTTTCTAAACTGCAATTCTTGAATCGAAATTCTCAGTCTAACAAAAAGATATTCCTTAGATTCAAGAGATTTCCAATCTCACTCGCGTGGGTTTACTTTGTTGAACGCACGCCAGGAAAATTATCAAGATTATTCCATTGTGAGGTCTAATGATTCCTTACGACAAGTTAATGATAGCTACTTGTCCGGGAGTAATACAACTTATGATTGTCTCCAATACGGTGTATAATTCATGTAATTTGCTGTAGCCTAGTTGCACTTAGACCTTTGATCGTGCAAGATTAATGTCTTCTTACAATGACTATTTTTAAAGTTTCAATTTTTCTGTTCCTTGAAAGGTACATTTTAACACTTTAACTTTTTCATCTGCGGTAGTCTAAATAATTAAAACACTACTTGATAAAGTAAGTAAACAACTCAATAAGTTTAGCTAAGACTAAGACACTATAAGTCCCGCCACATAAGTTGACGAATGGCCAAAAACAGCTGGGATGGGCGAGGGGGGTGGAGGGGGTACTTTCCCAAAAACATCGAGCTTACGTTACATGCTAATTTTCATGGAACAGCTGATTATCCAATCATTTTAACTGAATAGTAGTGCAAATTCATTCGTCAAGTTATGTGGCGGGGGTTATACGAGCATAATTAAGTTGATGGTCAAAGGTAAAAAAAAAAAAATGTCAGAGACGGAGAAGATAAAAATGACTTTTTAAAAATTTGTCAAACTTTAACAAGAAAATTACATTTTCATCTAGGGTAATGCTAAGTTTGTTTCTAGAATTAAAAGGTGTAATAGATGAAATGCTGAAATCCGTAAAATTATCAACGTTGAAGAGGATAAATAATTCGATGAAGGGAAAGTTGTAACACAAGAAAGTGAAAAAGTTATTCGGGGTCTTAAAAATGAGCAAACAATTGATAAAACAGTTTGCACAAAAGAGCATGTAGGCTATGTGTCTTCAGAGAGTATGTGTTGTATGGATAATTAGTTGATTTGTGTAAAGAATCCTTGGAACCTGCTGACGAAAACCCTAGAAAAGAGAGGACAAACTTCTTCACATGATATTCTGGATATGGATAAGCGTGAACATCGATATTTCATCACCGACTTGACTTATCGATCCGACCGGGATCGATTAGCAATTCTGATCCGGTTCTAATGAAGATGTCGATCACCAGCTGATCTATTCTCCTGTCAGTCAACGTCACCATACTTCAGAGCTATTTCCACGTATTTGCAAACCCACGTTAATCTGTGTCTGTATGTAGATTAGGCACGGACCGTTTCCTGGTTTATCTTAGCAGTAAATCTCCTTCAACGTAAATAACATTAGTAAAACAATGTGCTGATGCTTCTTTGTCCACTGTAAACATAAATCGGTTGGGGGTAGAGTTAATAGGAGTTGACTACTCGTCTACATTGACGATATTTTGTGGATCAAAATCGAATGGGTTGTTGTAAAGGTCCTTTTACACTTGAGTTACATCCCAAGTTTGTTGACTTACTGGTATCTCTATATGGCTTATTTGACAAATTTTGGTTGTCAATTCTGGAATAAACACACCTTACGCAGTAATTTAGCCTATAGCTGGAGTTTTAAACTTATGTCAAAAGTGTTGAAATTTTAATGATTATGGGGCTTTGAAAAGCAATAATATATTTGTGGTTGGAATATGTAGATTTGGAATCAAATGTTACCTATCATCTATCGCATAGATAAACTATTAAGACAACACAAAGAAATTGATGCGTTTAAATTTTATGCAAGTGTATCAACACTAAATTGTTTTAAATGATTATTCTTTAATCATCGATTTCCACTGATATACATATATTTTATGAGGAATAATAAATCTACAATACATTATGTAGCTCTGTTGGTAAAGACAGTTGTTATTAGTGAGGAAATTTTATCTCTATAGAGAATTTATCATGAATTATATGACTGTGATTGTAAGGTAAAAAAATCTACATTTCTGTGTAAAACCTAATCAGCTTGAAGTTTTATAAAAATTTTCCATATTTTTCCGAAATTCCAGAGTTCCTTTCACTTCCACCCAAATGTACTTGAGCCCACAGCCTACCCTACAGAGGCGGATGTCACCTACCCGCTGCGCGACACTCGACAGCGTGACGTCACAGTATGACGTCACACAGTGGGCGAGGGGCGGGGCCACACGGGTAAACAATGTGACTCGGCCATCCCTCCCACACCGTGCTACGGCCACATGACGTCATTGGTGCTTTCTTTCCCTAGGCGCGCTTTCTAGAGTGCAACACGTGGGCGATGCAATAATTCGGATGTTTAAACTCTCTAACGGGTTACTCTTTGCTTGGGAGATATGATTTTTATTGGCTTATTATGTACGCTGGATACAGTTGTTGCAGTGTAAGGTTGATGGGGTGGTAAATAATAGATTGATCTCTGGAAAGGGTTAAGCTTTCATCATAAGGGTAAATTTTGATTATATGAAAATCGTATTATAATATCATCCCTACGAGTACTTCAGCAAAAAGCATATAGGAGATATTGGTAATTAGTATTTCGTAGACTGTACGTTTTGTTATGGAGATTTAACATTGAGGAGGAATCTTTTTACACAAAACATTACCTCCTTCACATCAAACTACAACGAGGAGGACTTAGGCGATATTATTATTTTATAATTGTAATACAAATGTCTATTAATACGTACTAATGTCTATTTCAAAATGAAATTAAACTGAATACCTTAATTTGAAAAACTGGTTATATTGTATGAATTGAATTAAAATTGAGAACAAATTCTGGACACTAATACGATAGTTTCCATGACGTTTTGTGTATTCAAATAAACAGGTTTTTATTCTTAGTTTGAAATGCAATTTTTTGATAATATTGTTATTGTTATGGCAACTGTTTTACAAAATAATAATATCAAGCTGTTTCAATACATTCCAAACTTAAGAAAAATTCGAGTATTTTTTTATTATTTGTGGAGGATGTAATGTACCATATGAATTGAAAACACTAACAATGGATGGGATTGTGTGTTGTCATGCCTATTGCTGTACACTTTCAATGACTACAAACAAATCACGTACAGTGTTATACCTACATAGATTATGTATATTCCAGGGTTGATTTGCCTGCAATCTGCTTTTCTGCTAGGTGTAGTTTGATGTACATCGCCTACTAATTATTGAAATGCACTTCTCCACTATGTAATTATATATGAACAACCTGTTATTCAACTAATTGTAACATTACAGTGATGCATTACACGTACGGGATAATGATAATAAATTGCTTGTAGATTCATATTTCCTAGTTCTGCGCCTTCCTCTTGAATGTTTCAAGTACCCCCTACTCACACTGACCTCAATTTTACATTTTTTATTTATATTCCATAAAGTTCAATTTCCTACTGGTTCAACTTTGTCATACTTTCGTTGTAATAGGAAATTGAAAATATAGACAGCATACTGTGTTTTGCTAACCATTCAGTAATGAATGGTCCGATTAATTATGGAAACTTTAAGTTTAAAAAGATGGAGGCTCCCAGTCACGGATTTCAGACCACTTAAATGTAAAAGGCTGTAAAACTTAAATATGCTTTATCACGTACACAAATTACACGAAAGATAAGAATTTTTCGATTTAAATTGATAATCATTCTTATTAGCAACTAAAAAGCATACAATGTGCTTGTGAGTACCAGACCATCATAAAATAAATCATATGATTTATTCCGCGCAATGTTCGACACATTAAGTAAATCTGAATGGTTTCACTAATAGAATTAACAACTTTTCAATTGAGTATAATCAAATAAGAATTAATTAATAAAAATGATGTGAAAACTGATACAATTGGTAACAAACCATCAATACAGTGCTATTCATTTTGATCCGTGTTAAAATAAATTAGCTAGTAATCATATTCATAACTCAGCAAGGGCATAATAATAACCGAGGCAACAGGAAAGTTCCCACTTATTTCATAAAACAGAGCGTAACAGCAATCTAGATGTTTGAAGGAACGGCACTCCCATACACGTTCCTCTTCCTTCGTTCCTCTCCCCGGTCCTGTCCTGGCTGGTATTTGGTTTGGGCGGTGAGGAATGAATTCACTTCGGTCCGTTGTCCGTTGTTCCCCTTTGAACATCCCGGTGCACGTCATTAGTTACAGAAACAAGGTGCTCGGCCGCGCTGAGTTACTGGGGAAATTTCAATAACAATGTCTTGATTTCACAACTGCTGTTTATGGTTTGCACCGAGACAGTCTTCTTCGCTGTTTGTCTTGTGAACAAGCACCACGCCTGAGTGGGAGATTTACCGCAGTCGGTTGTTTGCTTTGCGCAAGGTTTAAGAATTATTATCGGGCTCAAACTTACGGCAAGGAGGAGGAATTGTGAACATAAAAGTATGTAAAAATTGTTTTTGAAAAATTAACACAGTTTTGCTTTTAAATTGACTCTTGATCATTTACTACGAGTAAAACAGATATTTATAATCTTTATTATGAAACTTCCCTAAATTCAAAATTCAAGGCCATGGACCACAACAGGAATTGCCCAGCCGGCACGGTCGGCGACGCGCTTCAGCTGGTACTTTATATAGTATAATTAAAAGCATTGTTGCTATATAGCAGGCTGTGGTGTCAATGCGCATGAGCGGGTCAGCGACCCTGTGACCAATCCACCTCTCGCGCCATTCCCCCTCGCCATCGCGTACACTGCGATAAAGTACCATCACTGGGTTTCTGATCATAAAAATCTCTTGATACGTTTATTCTAAGCTATAAAATGTGTTAAAGTGGTTGAAACGGATATGGAGAGATATCTCTAGCGTGATTTCACTGCCATAATGACTCCAAAATAGGCTAACTGTGAGGTTTGCAAAGGGAGATTTTGACTGCTTTAGACCTAAATCAAAGGTTATTTGACTAATGATCAAGTACGGGATATTCAATTTTAATGTAGAATTTAATTTTGCAAAAACAACCTCACGTTAACTAAAACCGTGTATGCCTACATTGTTTGTTGTAAAGTGAACCTTATAATTTTTCAAATTATTTGGTGTGGCGGCTTTAAAAAGTTACATAATCTATTCTACAAGTAGGAAAATTATCATTTATGCTATCAACTAAAACCAATATACATTGTTTAAATTTCCCTTAAAATATTTTTGTACAAAAGTGCTTAACATAACTAAAAATTAAACAGCCTTTAAAAATCACCACCGTAAAATCTTTGTGGGAGCGTAACATAACAATAATGTGCACTCCCATCCAACCATCCTTTCATCTGAAGCATTGGCTTCAATAATGTTGATCTTGTTACCATCTCAACTAAACAGCTTCAACCTCACCATCAATCGTATGTCGTTCACCATTCTAGTTTCCTCATGTTCTCAGAACCGATGGAACCCATCACTTCTCTGACTCAAGGTCTACAAATGTAACGTGGCCCCGACCTCCGCCGTCAACCCATGACATCTATACGACAACTGGGTCCATTTGTGGCCTCCACGCTTGGCTCAGCGGCGATAACCGATTGCAGCCCAAGTTCCGGGGTCACGGGGCATAACCTATTAGATGTTTTTCTTGCACTTGCAGATATTCACTGTTGGTTAATAATGGTAAAACGGAGAGAAATGTTATTACATTTTTCAGTCTCGCGGATATTTTTCTTTTTCCGTGGTTTTGACATGAAACAATTGCAATGGATTTAATTCTGCAATAAAACTTGCCGTAGTTCTGCATGACAGAAAACTCAGAGTTACAGGCCTAAACTCTAATATAGCATAGAAATGGCTTTTAAAAATAGAAAAGAATAAACAAGCCATAACATTTAGATAGAATCAGGAGACAGAAATGAATAACTTTTCGACTCAGGTAAAAAATGCCAACAGTTAACTTACCAAATCAATCCTTGTTGACATTCATTTTCCACTTTAACCACTCTAAAGGAACTGCACTTTTCTACCATCACGTTTTATCGTGATAAGGAAGAACCTCAAGCAAGAAGTGCCTTTGTGAAACTCGATATCTAGGAGGTGGGAGAAAGAATGTTCATAAAAGTGTCCACTTTACGAGAATCGTAGAGTCTTCAGTTGTTTACGACATGTAGAATGACCTTGAACTTTGCATCGGCTGAGGGTCTTGCTCCGACATCACCTTAGAGTGAAAACCAGCCGGCTTTCTCGAGGAAAGCCGTTGGAGACACAGAGATGTAGTTGTACTTCCTGACACACAGAGCGCTGCGATCGTGTCCGCGGATCACCGGGTACATAGCCAATAACAGTCGATGAGATGCGAGAGCAGCCGGGTCGAATGGCGTGCATAAATAATCACTTTCTTCATAGATGCGAATTCATCGGTGACACTTTCACCGGCGATGGAGTGGAACGATCACATGATGGCTGACACGGAAGGGATGTTTCAGGATTATGAAAGGATTAATTTCCGGTTTTTGAAAACTCTTGTAGCTCAGACGCTTAGGCATTCGAAATATAGTTCTCTTCCAGTCTTTTTAATACAGTAGGCTTAATCAGTTACCCACCAAAGAAAAACTTTTACCAAAATGTCCCCTGTACCACCAAGCCGTTGGAGACACAGATGTAGTTGTACTTCCTAACACACGGAGCTCTGCGGTCCTGTTCGCTGATCCTACACAGGTTACATAGTTACCATAAATCCCGGGGTAAGGAGAAGGAAACTTGTCTCAGAAAATCGTTGCTGCCCTCCTGCTGGAATTAAGTTTATGATTTTTTATTTAGACAGTGGGTACCGGTATAGATGCGGCTGGCGTATTGTTTAAGTATGGGTAAAGTATAGTTTTTAGTAACATTTGATATGATATGATTTGATTGCATTGTATAGTTAACCCCTAATATTGTTGAAATATCCACACTAAACCGAATCACTAATCTTGATTTGCTTCATAGAATTTCCTTTCACACACCTAAAGGCCAGGCACGGAGGGATAAAAAGTCAACCGTAAACCTCCACCAGATCTTTCAATACGATCGGCGTTTGAATCTAAATGACAACCGCAACAGCCATTCAGATTCATCTCCCATTCCTAATGATACCTACACTTGTAACTGTTATCGACACACTCAGAGTGCTTTGATTGCCCACTTTCAAAACCTTTAAAACCGGTCGCCTAATCGTTAAACCCGTTTAGAAGAGTTACGGTCGGATAGGCCGGACAAAAAGTCATGCCGGTTCACCGTCGGCGAGGCGGTGCAACAAACCGATGTGTAATTGGCCGTTTAATGGGATAACAGGAGAACAGAAGGGAGAACAGGAGTGCCAACCTCAGCTCGGGAAATGGTGCGGGACAGTTGCATCACTGCGTTGAATAACGCGATCATTACTGTCGGATTCGTCCTTTCGGTCGGACAATTCGACCGTCTCTTTTATTGACTCGTTTTCGTAAGATCGGTGCAACAGTGATATAACGCCTCTTTCAGAGTCCTTAGATGGCCGTAACCGTTTGAGAAGTGAGGGTTTCTGTTGACTCTATGCCTTTCATTGGCTCTGCAGATATTATCAGTGAGAGTTCCATTGTGTTGAGAAAAGGGAATTGTGAGTACTGTTTCTTGGCTTCACGATTGGATAAATCACCTAATACAAAACAAGACAGTGCCATTTCCAGAAGTTTTCTTAACGAGCACTTTCAAAAACCTCAACATCTTTAATATTCAAGCACATTTTCAACTGCTTCGTCGTCCTCCACGGTTCGTTCTCACTTCTTTGTGGCTGCGGTTGTCCATTTGCACCGGTTGAAGCTGAAAGGACTCGGCGGAACGGAGATCAATAGATAAAAGTAGCCAATGGCTCGTCGGACGTGACGGGTGTAGAAGACAGGCACGACGCCGCGCCGCCGCCGCGCGGTTGCAAGTTGAGATGCCGTCCGTGTCCGCGCCAGACGCACGGTGCCATTGTTGCAACGGTAAACCGACCTCCGTCCGCTACTCTGCCATTACACTGGCAATCTCTCATGAATCCCCCATTGTCAACGGATTTCTGTGAGATCTTTGCTTTTCTAGAAAGAGAATAAGGTTTTTGGTGGTTTGTAGAGTGATTTTTATGATGGTGTTGTTGTGTGTGTCTGTTACTGTTACTGTATTCGATGTGAATATAGTAATGTGAATTCATAAAAGTAATACAATTACAATGTTCGGTTTACTTTGGGTAAATTGGGAAAGTCGTAGTATACAATAGCTGAGTAAAATTTACTGTGATAGAAACTCACATTTAGACGTATCATTTGAAGGTTTACTTCAATATGCTTATTTAATCATTGAATTGTGGATGTATATATGCAAGTGATGTAGAGAGAAATGGTAGCTAGTGAACGAGAAAATATATCTTTCATTATTAGTTTTTATAGAGTAAACAAATAAATGTCATTGATAAATAGCAACGATAGGAGGGACTGTGATATGGGTAACCCGTCATCAATCACTTTCCGCTCCATGACCCAAAATCTAATCACTTGCAAAGCTTTTCAAAAAAATTAATTTTTCGTACATTTATTTTCGTTAATTTATCAATCTTTTCAAGTTCAAATTTTTTAAAGAGAATAGGATAAGTCGAAACTATATAGGGCTGTGGTGTTTATGTGGAACTTTCAATAAGCTTTCATCAACATTCGTGGAGTTTAGAAACCCTCTGAATTCATCGGCTGGCGAGTGGAAATGAAATGACACAGGATGTGGACCGGTTGTTCCGAATCGCAGCAATTGGCATCTGTATAATTTAGACGCTGGACACTCAGATGATGGCGATAAGACGCCAGGTGTGACTGCCAACTGGACCGAAAACGGTGCCCTCCAAATTGCACCCATCCGGCCCATCCATGCCGTCATTACATTGGAGAAATTATCTACAATTTGACATCGGTTAATAATGATGACTCAGAACTTGATGAGTGGCAGATCTTATATGCTTTCCGGTTTTATTCGCTTAGAAATCACAGTGAAGCCAAACTCAAACTTGATAAACTTTGATATTTGAACACGTCTAACAAAATTAAGATTCTTCAATAAGGTATGTCTAGTCTAATTGAAGATTTTTGTTTGGTGTTACAAAGATACAATAAACTATGCCCGACATTTAAAAACAAGTATTTCCATCAATCAATTTAGTAATAAACTAGCAAACAGCCCGTCAAAAATGACGGGTACCTAATTTTCATGATGATTATTCATGAATTTGATGTTTACGTTTGAAAATGGTCACAGAATTTCAACCAACAGAATTTGTTGTCTGTGGTACACAGACAACATAATACCGGTATTAAAACTATAATTTTTCCATTTTTTAGCCATGTTAACATTTTTTAGCGAGGCTACGCCCTACAGGCTTGAAAGTTTCAATGTTATTCTTATGGGAGAAGGATAATTAATTGATCATGAAACAGCTGTTGTAATAACGAATTAAAGCAAATCAGGAAGAACAGTTTAAAAAATTTTTAATAATTAACTCTAGATCAACTAAACTTTGGTCGAATTTTGATCAGTGGGCGATTTCCTAGTCTTCTATAATAGGCAAGCAAAGCATGTTTCTTTACCTCCTTTTTTCTCAGCTCATGTACATTGTACGAGAAATCCGCGCATACTGTTAGAAAGGTAGTCCTGTAAATGAGCAAAGTCCTATTCTAATTCACGCTGTCCGGACTCCAGAGCTACGCTCCACATGCTGTCTAAGTTTCAATGTTAATCTTTTGGAGGAAGGAGAATTGATTGAAGCTAATGATTTCAATTAAAATCAATAAATTTATAACATTAAACATATGCCTAATGACAGATGTTGTAAAAACAACTGCTAAAAAACAGGAATAACAGATGTTTCAGTTATAAAATGTATTTTAACTTCTTGGATCAAATTTTGGTTTGATTTCGATCAGGATGCAATCTCTAGTATAGGCCTATCATTAATCGTTCATAAGTTTTGAATAGTTTATAATCTTTACTATCATACGGTTTTACAATATAGTACGCCTATGAGACTTTACAAAAAAAAGATAATGATTAAAGGTTTTTTAACCGTATATCCATTTTTTTCATTCCAGTTGTATGGCCAATTAACTTATTGGTAATTTCGCTGAGTCAGAGTCCATTTAATTTGCCATAATTTTGAATTTTTATTTTATTTGTTAAATATTTGAGATTTACCTCCCTTCAACCTCTGGCATTTTAGCCTCCTTGCGTCTTGTTTAATTTTGTTAGATCCACGCAGAGTCTAATTAGGTCCGCATTAGGTTTTGGTATCACCACCATCTCTGAGCACCATTCTGTGGGCTCTTCCACAGTGATTATGCATCTATCTGAACTTTGCTTTAAAGTTCTGACTTGAATTTTTCATGCACACAATAGTATAGAAGTACATTCTTGGGTGTACTAAGTGTTACTTCATTGTCCTCTAAGTCAATCGTATTGTAGGTTTTTTTATCTTCACTAAAACACTATTCAAAATGTTTATTCTCTGTCTTTTGTTTCCACTTTATTTCCATCTCCTTTTCTTATTCTTGGTATTTTTTCTTGTATATGTCAAGACTTATATTTTCCAGTTCATAGTTCCACATTTTCACATTTTTGTACTCCATTGTTTATATCAGTGGGAACAATAAACCAACTATTAAACATGTAGAATCATAAGCCTACTCAAACTAACAGTAAATGTCACTTCTGGCCAAATAAATTACTTATGACTTATGACTAAAAGGATGAAAAATAAGCAAGTAAGGAGGACGTTACCTATATGACTTACAACAAAAATTAATGGATTAAATACGTGGGGAGAAAACGTACCGTATTAGGAATACGGTCTCGAGAATTTTACAATCAAAACATTCTGTTTATATATTTCAAAACATACATCTCATCAGTTGATAGTTATAAAAACATATGTGTAAGCAAATATTAATAAATAACTCGTAAGTTTAAAGACATAAATTCAATCATCTATATTAAATAATCATTGCGGAAAGCTCTTCTTATTGGAAATATATGCTAATTTTAAATTAAAACTCCAAAAATCCAATAAATTTGTTTAATTTTAGGTTAGGCCTTTCGTTATCAAAGATAACATCTTCAGACCAATACAACAATTTTTTATTGGTCTGAAGATGTTATCTTTGATAACGAAAGGCCTAACCTAAAATTAAACAAATTTATTGGATTTTTGGAGTTTTAATTTAAAATTAGCATATATTAAATAAATTCTCTTTATAGTATAATGACCAAAATTTTATTAATGCATCAGCTGTTAAATATTTATTTTACTGCCTTAAAAACCACTGCAACATTACGTGTCCTTGATTTGTATCTGTCAATTATCATAGGATCATTGACTATGTACACTAACGTGAATAGACCTCTCATTCAATGCATTTAGTTTGAGGCAAAAAATTGGAAGTTCGGTGGACGCAGCACCAGAGTCGCTGCCATCGATGTTGTTATTATTCAGCTGAATTTACAGTGCTGCCAAAACATTTTACCAAAACATAAACATAACTTTCAGTTATAAAATGTTTCATCCTTGGTTTAGAAGAGTGGTAATACTGATTTATCTATCATATGTTACGTGAACTTCGATGGACGCCGCACGAGATCGCACCACCGTCAATATGCTTCACACATGCCTATGCTATGAGAAGTCTACTCACGTAGTGTACAAAGTCAATGATAGGATTAAAAAGGTGTCAGTTTTGTTTACAAAAACACTTTGTAAAGCAGCAGTGGTGTCGAATTTCAATGTATGATATGGATCACCTGGAGCAGTAAACAAATCGACAAAATCACGTCTTAGATTGGTCTAAATAAGGTCTAATTTTCATTTTGCGGCTTTATAAGGCATTTTCCGAGGGATACCATATTTTTCCTATCATCTAGGGGTCATAAGAAATTCATTGACACCAAAACGGCCTAGATCCGTTTAGTAGTTCTCTCTCTAGACCCTTAAATGCACTCTTTTATTATATAAGATTTACAAGTTGATAACACTATTGATTTTATATTCACACTAGTGCTTTGGTTTTATTTATAAATCATAACCTATTACTTTCTTAGTCGCTTAGTCAATTTCAATGGTTCACAAAAACATCAGTTTCATACAACGATAAATTTTCTAATAGACCTACTTTGTTATTATCGATACTGATATCACTGAGTTTTGAAATTTTTATTTCGGGGTTTTGGTTGTAGCGTAAATTAGTAATGACGAGTCAACAAATCTTTTGGATCGTCATCGGAAGGTGGTTTTTCAGTCCCCGAATTCTCGCTGAATCCTCGATCGCCCAGCTGACGAGAGTGACGAGGCTGCAACACGACTTTCACAGGACCTGTTTACAGCCTTCAGCGGCAAGTCATCGAGTGATGGGGCATTTTCAACTCTTGTGTGGGTCATAGAGAGGAAAATGGGCCACCTCTTCGTCATCTGATGCGACGGCGCGGTTAGAAGTCGTAAATCACAAAATGGCTCGACCAGAGTTCTCTACAATTTGAAACATTTGTCAAAGACACAAATCTTTTGGAGAAACTAACAACATTCTTAACATGACACTGTGTTATTTGAAGTTTGTGAAGAATGATTAATTAGTTTGATTTTCCTTATGTAAAAACGAATCCAGTAACTTTCCACATAACAAAACAGCAGTTACAGAAGGCAGTCTTACAACTGCTATATGTTGCATGCGCATTTTCAGCTTCCAACACGTAGACAGAAGCTGCTGACTAGCTAACTACTGCATCACCATCGCCACATTAGGTCAGTGAAAGCTTGAACGACAAGGTGATAACTCCTAGGACCACACAGTGAGATTGGACACACTGCTATCGGTCTAGGCGTTTATACAACGAGGAACTCCATGTTCACCTTGTTCGCTAGAAAAGTGATTGTCTCAACTCAAACGTATAGGGTACAGATGACCTCATGACAATATACATTGCCAACTATTAACGTTAAAATGACCTAACTGTTCTTGACCGAAAAAAGATCGCATCATGATTGGACTAATGCACGTTTCAGGCGTTTCTTCTTTCAACTGCTATTAGGGATTTTTTTTTTACATTTCAGTCTTCTTAAATTTCCATCCGACCTTGAGGTAGTTAATCAAAACAGTTTTTGTAAATCTGTTGTACCTAGGGTTGTCGAACAATTATTTCTTTGATTATAGAACATTACTAATAATGAATCCTCTTTAGTTATCTCTCGCCAGTATGGCAGGGTCTTCTGTGGAAAATTGGTAACCTTAGTAATTAGTTTATCTTGAAAGTTGTTAAGAGAGATCGGTTGAAATTTTGATATGGTACTCTCCAATGGTGAATTGATGAGCTAAATAAGCATATTTACGTGTTTGGTTCTCAAATCACACCCAGAACTAAAAGCGGGAAAATCCATGAACTTTCTTTTCCAACTTAATATTTTACTTAGGCCTAACTTTTATATTCGTACACTCCACCCAACTTCAACTTCTAGTGACGCTATAGTCAGTGCTATATTCGCGCCGTGACGATGCAGTCTGCAACGGTAGCACGAGAAAGTCTCGCACCCACGGGCATATCTGTGCGCGCGTATGCGGCAGTGCGCAGGTTACAGCATGCGTTATCCACGGAGAGATGCAATGCGCATGCGTGGGTGTGAGTGATGGGTCGTTAACCACGTTATGCGATACGCGTCACGTCCAACGGGAAGTAAAAACTCCCCGGGGCAACTCTGATTTGGTTAAATATAGAAAGGCGTTTAGTGAACATAAATATGCAATAGGTTTGAAACTATGGTTGTCCAGTTAAATCCATTTTTAAAGAAAGGAAAAAACTGGTGATGGTTGTTTTATCGTATGTACTTCATTTAAGAGCATTTTGTAAGAAATTGATCTGTACGAAGTTATTGATTATATTATATTAATTATGTATTCTTCAATATTGTGTATCGTACTCAATAGTCAATATTGAATAGACTTTTTTTTATTAATCAAGAAGACAAAATAACAATACTTCCAGTGAAACTTGTTAGATATTTGTTGTTTTTGGCTAAATTCAAAATAAATTTGCAGTGGAAACGCAGATTGGAATCCCCCCATTTTTCTCATTCCTCTACTGAAAAGAATCCAACCAATAAGAATCAACTCTTAAATTATTACAACTGTTTAATGCCTCATGTCACTTTACGCCAATGTTTTGCTTTTTCGTAAGCAAATGTTCTTATTTTGACGTTTGAGATGTAAAAAGAAACGCTTGCAACGCCAACTAGGAGAAGTAACACGATCATCAGCGCTTTTTTTTTGCTCTGAATTTTAAGGGTGAAATTAAAATAACATCTGATTGTGAAGAAAATAGGGGAATTCAGTAAGGAATTGAGGGGATTTTCCTTGTGGTAGGAAATAAAACTCTGTTTTTCGACCGCTCATTAATTTTGAATGGGGTATAACATAGTACTCTCCAGGATACCTTCCCAGAGACAATTTTTATTTATCTGTTATAAAACAGTAACAACAAAACAAAATTTTACCCAAAATACATAGGCCTAGCGGCAGAAGTTTGTAGGGTCTATACCTTTAATTAAAGAGGCTCTCTATGCAAGAGGCATCAATTTTACTAAGTAGATTTTTTGAAAGACCTTCACAGTTTTTCCTAGTTTGAGTAATCATCTCAAAATATTCACAAAGAACAATACAAAACATTAATACCCTTTGATTAACCAACACGTCACACAGAACTTTGCACAAGGAACAAACCGTATAACAAAATTTCTGTTAATAGGCCTACAATCGCTTTGTACATTTTCTTTTAATTACTTGCATCTTAGTTAGTAACCAATTAACAGTGTTATTTGTATTTTTATATTTCTCTTGTGTCACCTTATATTTTTTTAATCTCATCTCTATAAGCATCAACATAGTGAATATTGTGAACATAGTGAATATATTGTGAATTTATTTATGATGGCGATTTGTTATCGCACTACTGTTGTTAGTTCCGCAGTAATAGGTACAGTGTGATGATCTTAAATATCACTGGTTGCATCTCGTATAGTTGAATATGAATAACAACAGGATATTGTAACCGGCTATAGAAAGATGATACCACAACTATTATTTCCAAGTATGGTTAGATACCGTACACCATGAGATTGTTTCAAAACCAGACAAGAACGAGCAACTTTCTTGAAACTAATTTTGACTGTCTTTTCGTTATAATAAAACAATCTCTTAGATCTATAAATACCCCCGTCGCAGCAGACCTGCGTACTCAGCGAATTTCCAATGGAATTTTGGTATATTTTCTATTTCCCCATGAAATCCATGGGGATGAGAGTATGTAGGTTTGCCGCCATATAGGTTTTGTTGGTAAATATAAGTTAAACCCTACCTAGTGAATGTACATACCAAATTTTATCAGGTTATGGTGTTCTTTTTATTTTCTCCATTAACCCCATAGGGGTGAGTACGTAGGTTTGCCGCCATATGGGTTTTCTAAGCAAATATAAGTTAAACGCTTCCGAATGAATGTACTTACCAAATCTTATCAAGATATGTCAACAAATAAGCAAGATAGAAGGTTTTGTTAATTTCCCATAAGAATAACATGGAAAACATAGTTTTTGGATTTTCTCGATAACCATTTAAGCTAGATAAAAAATTCAAAATACTGGATTGTTTGTTTTTTTAAGCTCTTTTAAATTATTTAAGTTAAAATTGTTGAATTTTATAAATAAAAGTAAAAAAAGCCAAAGACCCATTTTTTACCCTTTTGAAACCCCATAAAACCCCGTTCCCATGGTCCGATCATTCTGGTTCGCGAACTCAATCTAGTAGATGCTGGCTTACACCCCTGTACCAAATTTCATCAAAATCGGAGGTTCCGTTCAAAAGTTATCGTGTTCACGGACACATAGATTATATATATATATATATATCAATTTGAACGAACGGTGTTTTTAGCTTCTAGGGACCTCAAAACGAAAAAGTATCATGGTCCCGGGCTTAGGTCTTACCGTGACTACTACCGTAATAGCGTATTCCCTATAGGGAAATTCGCTAATAGATGTAATACATCTATCTCGTGGTTGCATCAAAGAGTTTATTATTACGGATATTTAGTAGTTTTTATTTAAAGTATAGTAAGTATCGTTTTCAAATCTCACACAACACTGTGAGACAAAACAAATTTAAAGTTTAGTCAAGGAACCTCAACGGTCGGAAAGACAGAAGCTTTACAATTTTATTCAGTCAGTCGTTTCTGTTAAGTTACACTAAGTCATCAACTCATTAAATCAATTTAATTAAAGTGTAATTCTACGTCCGAAGCTCTAATTTAATTAAAAAAATTGAATCTTTACTTAGTTCAGTGTTTTTCTATAATCTATACTTTCTTTTTTATTACTTTATACTTTGGACCGATACTGAAAAACAGGAGATATACTAGGACGAGAGAATTGTTTTTGTTCAAGTAGTTTAATAAGTATAATTAAATCGAAGCAGCTGTATTACTAGAGTTATAGGCTATCTAGGCGGCAACATCGCTGTTGTAGGCCTACTAATGTACGAGTATATTATGTTGCAAGTGACTCACAGTGTATTCAGGATGTGCTCGTGGATATCCACCAGGGACGACTCACTGAACACTCCACGCCGACCTCACAGCGCGCGCGAGCGACTACACTGAGCGACTGAGCGAGCGAGCGACTCCGGCGAACCGACGACCGGCCCACCGACCTCTCCCAAAAAGGCAAAGACCACTAGAGCCGTCGACCGACGCTGCTTCCCTCTAGCGGCGCGGCTTCGCCCTTCGCCCCGCGCGGGACAGTCTGATCACGTGACACTGGTGACGTCACTGAACGGGGATATCGGGGTTAGATCTAATGAAAAATTGGGGCGAAAAAGAATCAAGTAGTAGGGTGTAAGAATCAAAAGTTCAAAAAGATAGAGGGCAGTTCAACTTTGGAATTCGAGAAAAACAGATCCTGAAAACGGAATCAAGGGGTGGAAACAATTCCTAGCAAAAAACTGCTTGGTGATGCTTAATGTTCGAATACCTGGTTTAGTAAAAGGCTATCCTTCTTGAATCTTGGGAGGTAACAAATAATATTAACTGTTTGTTATTTCGGTCATACGGAATTGGAGGTGCGCGATAGGCCAAGCTTGGGCTGGCAATATGACAATAACCCAATCGTAATGTTGTGTTGTGGAATGTTGTGTGAAGGCATTTTTCACTGCCTCTCCCTAAAAAATTTGAATTAGTCTTCTAAACGTTTTTATTGATGAACTTACCATCCAAGAATACCACACCTCGTCAGAACTGTCAAATTCCACATCATGATCCCAAATGTGTGGTTATCATACTTACCAACCAAATAAGTTTAGATTTTTTAAATTAAAAAGTTACATCAATTAAAAATATATTTTGTATTTAAATATATTTTTAACCTTACGAGATTACATTGTGATTCATCAACCCTATTCTTTTTGGTGCGTTATCAATTCTACTTGACGTAAAAAAATTGGTATCTGTTGTAATTTTTATCATCTTTGTCACTTAACGCAAAATGAATTTGTTAATTAAAGATAGACTTTATTCATTCAAAGAGAAAATGTGTATTAACATTCTCAAATCAAAACAACCGTCTTCACAAAAATTCGTAACAAGTTAAGTTTATGGAAGCCGAGAAGGAGAAAGGTGACTCCTAATATATGTCTCAATTATTTAAATGAATGTATTAAGGCAGTTACTAAAATAACACCTTCTCAGCATTGCAAATTAATGCGCAGTAGGTTATTAAATGGTTACGTCAAAAGTGATTGTAAAAATGTAACTAAATATCCCCGGTTTAAGGCTGAAACTTTTTTTACTTGATAAAAAATTCTTAAAATTAAAAAAACTATTGGTTTTTAAATTAAACTTTTTTAATTTATAAGACTTTTTATGAATATTTATAGGCTATTAAGACTCTTTGCAGTTTCGAAATGGGCTATTTTCTCCCTGTACACATATATGAGTTATCAGTGGACACTGGACACAATATTCAGCATCATCATTTTCTGAACTATTGATAACAAATATTACATAAAACGTTGCTAAAAATGTTGATCTTATTTTGTTTTATTTATCATGGGTAGAAACACCTCATGAGTTACTAAAGGGTACTAGATATAACAATTTATAAGAATAACTTTTAACCACATATGTTACGGCGTTTATTCAGAAAGACTGAAGCTTTAGATTATATTGAGATGTTTGTTCCCTTATATTTCAAAGCACACTAAAAGTAAATAATTATATTAGTACAATGAAAATGTCTATTTATACCATAAAGATATAGGCTACTGTTTAAATTATAGGCTATAGTAAATTAAATCTAAAATGCATTTTCTTCACTTTTGTTGCACGACTCCAAGCTCCAAGGTAGTGAAACTCTCTTTAGTATAGCAATTAACTTTCTGAATATTTATAGTTGTGATGCTTGTTTTGGGTGGAACGGCTACCTTTCAGTGACTCATAAATACATTAACAGGATGATTAAATAACATACTTAGTTTATTGATCAATATTTATTCGGATAAACATCTATATGCTTGAGGGAAATTTGTACGATTATTAGTATATAAAAGTATTCCAGAGCACTAAAATATGTGTCATACGTGACCACATAGCCTAAAAAGGATAAAAACTTTCTCTACAGTAGTTAGCACCATGGAAGGAAACTATAACTTCAAACGAGAAAAGAAAAAAAAACACGAAAACGCGGCAACAATGAAAAGTTGACACTGTTGAAAGAGAATGCATCTACAGCCGAATCAGTTGTAGTTCTATCATTGACTATGTACATTAACGTACATGTACGTCAATGGTTCTATTTATTTTGGGGCATGCAGAATATTTTAATCCAGTATCTCCAACTCAAAGGGTCGTTGAGTCATAATTTGACAACAACACATATACATTATTGGTAAAAGAATTAATCATTGACTGTGTTGATCGTAAATTTATTTAATAAACTTTTAAAATTAGCAATTAGCAATAATGGCCAAAACTCGTTCATATTGTTATCACTCCCGATAAGTTATCTCCCTCTTGACCTTGACCTTGGCGACGAGAGTGTATTTTCCGGAAGTTACAGGACCTTATCTCTAATCACAATCTTTTGGCAAATAAAGCTAGAGATGGGCGATTGCACACTCTATTAGAAATATAAAAAGTATTGAATCAAACTAATTTTTACATGATCAGAATAATGAATCCTGGATGACAGAAATTCGATTCTTTTAACCACGATGTTGACTCGCACACCCAGGCAGTGCAGGAAACGTCACCGTCGTTGCTGAGAACTGTACACAGATACACACCGTTGCCCTTGGTCTTATTTGCACCACGTTTTCACATTTTGCATTTCCGTGTGCCTATTAACATTCGTTTCTCGTGCTTATGATATAACTATTTTGAGTAAATTAGTTTGTATACTCCTTTTGTAGGCGGATTAATCTCCTTACGTTGTGACTTACTTATATGCTACGTGATAAACAATGTAACTTATTCCAGCATATGCAATGAAAGAATTTGTTACTTCCATAAACGTATATTATCAGTTTCAACGTATTTTTCACTTTCTTCCCCTATATCATAGAATGGAATGGACACTTTTCTACTTTTTTAATCCCATAGCTAGGCCCAACTTTACTTTTCACAATGCAGATTGTAAAATAATAAATCCGTGGTCGCACTGAGACGAACATGTTCGCGGAACTTTTGTTTGTTGGGATTAAATTTCCAATACAAAGATGCAGGATAATTCTTTTTTTTAGGGAGAAGCCTAAAAGTCTGGTTGAAATGTGTAACCAAGTGTTTTCTTTTTCTTTTAATCAACTTTAGCACCCTAATCATATTTTTGTTTAAAACCAAGAGTAAACATGATGTTATTATTATTTTTGGGTTTCTTCGCATTACTTTTTCCATCATAACATGTAAGATCATGTTAAATTTTAGATTTTTTAACACTTTGATTTGTGCCGTCAGCCAACTCGCTCCTATAGTAAGTAAAATCGAATTTTTTTCTCGTGCTACTCAAAAGAATAGGGATTATAAGATAAATTGGAGATTGTTTCGAGCTCACACAACAAAGGCACGATTGAGAGTGTGAGATCTAAGTCCAGTTGTGTGTTTCCCCGGTCGCGTTCCCCAGTTCACGTCCACGGCCATCTCCACGTATCTCGCACTCATCTCGCGTTGTGCAAGCGACCCAGCATTTTCACGCTTTCTCTCGCCCTACGCGAGATGTGATGTTACTGTACTGCTGCGAGGTCTTCCTCGTTCGCTCCTGATTTTGGAACAAGATAGTCTAAACACAGTGATTCGTTTCCTGAACACAGGAATTTGCGTCGGCAAAATTCCTTGACTGAGTCTCAGTTGGCGATCACCTGGGTGTATTCCGGAATAGCAACTTCTTGCATCGCCGTATTCAGGTCTGTTTTAACAGGTGCGGGTCAAATAATGACAATCTCTCAGTGACATCTAGTTATACTGCGTACATCAGTGTTTTTGCAGTAACTAAACAATTTAGAAACATAATTATTAAAACTAATTAGAGAAATTGACAAAAATAATTTACTTACACAGTTTATGCCTTTGCTTGTCATAAAAAGCAAAATTATGGTTGAGTAATGATATGGATCTTTTCAGATTGTTAGTAGCACACATGCTAAAAGTTTTGATGAGCTGGGGGTGGCTGCTGTTCTACTATATATTCTATGCTATTCAATCTTTTTGACAACTTAATGTATGGAACAGTTATACATTTAATCTAGTAAATTTGATCATTTGATTATAGAACACTTACTCTTACTCCTGTCTCCTGTGGCCATTGAAAACCTAGGTGGTTTTTGGCCTCGCCAACCATGTGCCTCCCAGCTCTTCTGTCCTCTGCCAGCTCCAAGTCAGCTCCCATTCTTCTCAGGTCCTTCATCACCTGCACCTCATCAACCCATTGCATCCTTGGCCTTCCTAAAGGTCTCCTTCCCTCTGGTATACCTCTGAGCACCATCTTTATCATTTCTCTCTCACTTTTATGGTTAATATGTCCCAGCCATCTTAACCTCCTACTCTTAACTATTCCAACAATATCTGGTTCACCATATAATTCTTTTAACTCTCTATTTTTCCTTATCCTCCATGCATTTCCTTCGTTTACTGGTCTAAAAATTCTTCTCAAAATTTTATTTTCAAAAGTAATTAGGCTCTTCTGGGATTTTTTGGTAAAAGACCAAGTTTCTGACCCGTATAGCAATACAGATTGCACTATAGTTTTATACATTCTTATTTTAGTGGTTTTTGATAGAAGTTTGCTTTTGAATAGTTTTATTAAACTCCACAACTCCAGTACGATCATTCTGCTGCCGTGAGTCTGCTCTGAATTTCTAACTCTTCTCTATTGTTGTTTGTGATTGTTACTCCTATATAGTCTACTTAAAAATACTAGTTTTCTGGAACCTGTAATTTAATACTTCTAAGTGGTCTTCAACATCATCTTGCCTACTTATTTTCATGTAGTTGGTTTTGTTTTCATTTATTTGTAAGCCCACTTTTCTTGCTTCTTTAATTAATACTTCTGTTAGCACTTTAAGATTATTTTAGTTTTCCGCTATAATGGCCACATCGTCCGCAAATGCTAGAGTATTTATTTTATCAGCAAATCTTGCCCCTCCTTCACTATTTTTTGTTTTCTTGAGGGCTTCTTCTAGTGCTATGTTGAATAATAATGGCGATAGACCATAACCTTGTCTCACTCCGGTATTTATGTTGAATGTGTCTGTATATTCCTTCCCTATTTTAACTTTCCCTTTGGATTCGTTGATACACATTTTTACCAACTGAATTATTTTGTTAGGTAATCCATACTTTTTCATCATAATCCACAGTTTGTCTGTTTATTGAGTCATAACACGTTCGCGGCGGCGAGGTTTTTGCTCGAACCTCATCACCATTCTGAATGTAAAAATTGTAAAACCAACCGTAGCAGCAGCACTGCCCAGTAAAAACCCACGTGGTCCCAAAATACATTGTACTATTGAGCAGTGCTGTGCAAAGCTTCAGATTTCTAGCTCAGATCCTGGCTTAAAAATAAAACATATTGTAAAGCAGTGCAGCTTGGGAGCGATCGCACCCATCAGGATGGCATTAGGGTTCCGCATGGGAGCGATCGCTCCCATGCCGCTGCGAACGTGTTAAGCTTTGCTAAAATCAATTAAAATTTACAAATAAATGTTTATTTAAAAATATGTTGAGCTTTCAGATTTATTAGTATTTCTAAGTGTAAAGATTATCCCTTTCAAAAGCTACCAGAAGAGCTATTGTATTATATTGAAATACCAGACATCTTTTATTTATATGAAAGGCAGCTATTTTATACCAGACTAGCTGCTACCCTTAGCAAGCAACCTTAGGTTGGCAAATTACTAGGTTGCAATGCCAAACTTAGGAATATTTTGCCCTTCAGGTGAACTCGCCATCAGGCTTAGCTCATTCGCTACGCTCACTCAGCGCATCTATAATATCCTCCAGTTTTTTATTACCAATCTTCCCTCAATACTTTTAATGAGAAATTCCCCCAATACTTTAAATGAGAACCACTGTTTATAGAATTAATTACAAAGAAACACATTTCCCCATATGTTGTGTTGATAAACAACACAAAAACTCTGACATGGGTACATTTATGACGTTATTGGGCTTAGCCCTGAAGACTACCGTATACAAAAAATAGTGGCTTACAAACCTTCTCAATGAAATTTTTCATACATATATCAATTTTTAATGGCAAATGGTACAGTGGTTTCCGAGTCCATTGATTACAAATATACATACAAACATCCTCATTCATAAATATAAACCTAGATGTCTTCCATAGCAAATCCCATAAAAGGCAAATGCCTAAGGAATTTTAAAATCAAAATCTTACACCTACATCAAGTTATCACTGCTCTTTTCAACAAGGCTTGAGGAATACGGGGGAGTGATTATTAGAACATTATTCTTAATATTGTTACCACTTACCTCCACATTTAATTTAATCCAAATCCTAGAATTAATCCAATAAAGTCAAATACAAAACAAGATATAAAAATAACTTAGGCAAAAAAAGTCTAGCAATGTCTAGCAACGGTCAGCACAAATTCACCATAAAACCGAGTGTTTGTTGTAATTTCGCTGGTTGACACAGACACTGACACCGGGGGAGACAGAAGGGAGACTGTGGGTTGGCCAGGAACCAAGCTTATCTCCCATTGTAGGCCAAGGCTAGGAGGTTGGGCCCGGCCTACTCCTTTGAATCTGATTTACTCGCTGATGCATATACATGGAACAGGATTAGGAGTAGTCCTTTGGTACACTATATTTAAAAACCTTAAAATCGGATTTATATTGAGATTTTTGGAAAAATATATGGACATTTCAAGATTTTTTTAAATATATGGATCATTTTACTTAGATAAGATACATAGGAAAGGCAACTCATTAAATAATTTAGCAATGGCTAATTAAAGGCCGATTGTTATAAATACCCCCGTCGCAGCAGACCTGCATACTCAGTGGATTTCCAAAAAAATTTGAGATTTTATATTTTCCTCATAAACACGATAGGAATGAGTAAGTAGGTTTGCTGCCACGGGATGTTGTTAGAAAATGTTAGGAAATGTAATGGTTAGTTAAGGTAAATGTCAAATTGTATCAATAATCGTCACTTTTAATTTTGCTCATAAACCCCATGGGGTGAGTATCTAGGTTTGCCGCCATATGGGTGTTGTAAGCAAATATCAGTTAAACCCTACCTAGTGAGTGTACATACCAAATCTGATAAATTTATGACAATATATAAGCGATATCCACGGTTTTGCTTCTTCCATTGCAGCGCCATCACGCCTCCCACGAGGACAGTTGATGCAACCTGAATGACTTCGGACAGTGTTTTTGACCTATATTAGTAGCGGATTTCTATTGATCGGCCAAGTGCCAACTTAGGTGAAACTAGCTGTACTATGTTTTAAATGTTAAATGTGTTAAATATGAAGAGTTTAAATGTAACAAAGAACACCAGATGGAAAATTTTAATTAGTTTAGTCAACCTGGTCCAACCCATGATAGGTTTTCGAACCCGAAATCGATTTATCTTCTTGATTTTGAGAGATATTTCACTAGGATTACAAGGTAAGATATCCTAACAACATATAAAAACGAATGCTTAAAATTTCTCTCTTTATTGCTATATAAATAAATAAACCACTCCTAATACTATTAGTTCACTTGGTAAAATTATTACTTTTGAGATTTTTCCTCTATTGAAGTTTTCGAATCGCTTGAACCCTTTCTTGAGGGTTTCACCTCGGGAGATGTTTTGTGACGTTTCAATGTCCATGTTTTCTGCTGGGATTGTCCACTTTCTACGTTATCAGTTGATACTTCTGTTGGTGCAGTATTTTCAGGAGATAAAATATTATCAGGTAGTGCAGTATTATCGTCGAGAGATCTGGACAACAAGGAGAGTGCTGACAGTTGCGATTCAGATATGACGCTAATCTGTGAAGGTCTGATTGGAGGAAGCGAAGGTCGAAACTTCCTCGCCTCATGCCTTAATGTTTTTATGATTTTATCCCGATGATGATAACGAAGGTTCGGATTGTGGGCAGACAATTTTGGAAGATCTGATACAAAATCTTCCAACTCTACTGAAGATAGTGAAACAAATCTAACTCTTGGACGCCGTATTGCCTCTTGTTCTTCTAAATTATTGATGTAACTTTTCAGAATCAAGAGACTGTAACTGGTCATTAGAAATACTGAAACAAATACAATTGGTAGGTCTAAATTAATTTAAATCCCTGACTAAATCAAAAGAATAATTTTATAAGAAAATAACTTAGACTTATTCAGTGTTAGGAAGTTTAGTACCAAAACAAATATTTGAGTTTGCAAAACAATATTTAAAGTGACACTACTTAGCGGCTCGTGCCTACGCACAGGCGTTCTTTTATCATAGGAGCAGGCGCATTATTTCTATCATAAGAATATTATATATAGTTTAGTAGATTTTGTTCAGTTATTTTATAATACCGTGCAATGCAATGTATAAATGTATTGTGTATTGGAAAATAAATTAATTTTAAATTTGATTTTGAAGCATGTTGTGTTGTAAGACATTGATGTTTTTAAAATTGGTTTGGAACGTATCAATAAATAAATAAACTTAAATCCTTTCCGAATTTAAACTTGCTCAAAACCTTTATACTGTTGCCTCTACTCACAAAAAAATTTAAAAAAAGAATGAAAGTCGTGAAAAGGGAGAAAAACTAAGTTTCTTTTCTTTGTTTATTCTTATGGTATGCATAAACTCAATCTAATAATCAAGTTGAAAATTACAGTTGGTAAAATACTGAAGTGAGAAAATCAGTTAATGTTTTTAAAATAAAATATTACAAAACAGTTTCAACCATGATAGTTTTGTTGTACCGATGCTTTATAGTCAATGGTGTACTTAAAAACTACTGTAACTGTGCTAATGTTTTAGTACTACAATAGAACCTTGATAGTTCGACTCTTGGTAGTTCGACAACCTTATAGTTCGTCATAGTCCGTGACTACTTTATCATGTCAGTAACAACTGATAATGTCGATGTTGGGGAGTGACAAAAGTGAAAATGAAAAAAAAAAAATGGTGAAAGATTTAAATTTTGGCTACGTTATAGTTCAACAAAGATATGTTTTCATTAAAAATTTAGTGTTTCCTAAATTCAACTCATGATTTTTATGCTGTCTGTAGAATAATTTCCCATATACGCCCTATAGTTTGACTTTTCGATTGTTCGACACACACTTAGTCAAAAAAGAGTCAAACAATCAAGTTTCTACTGTATCTAAAAAGTTTGAAAAATTTCAATTTTAATTTATAAATGTACTTTAACAGCTTCTCTTTCATATGAGGGCACGCATGTCTCCCATTTCAAGTTAAATTGACAGTAGCCACTTTTTAAGAGGTAATCAAACATTGCAATATCATGGGTCCCTTAAGATATTCCTGATAAAGCTGATAAGATCTTGGAACATTCAGTGTCCACCCAGTTTGGATGGGCCGTTACAAGCTCCAAACCTATAACATAGTACAGTAGAAGCCCTCTAGTCCGGCCTCGGATGGTTTGGCCGCCGAATAATCTGGCCGCGGTATTCCCTGTAATGAAATGTTTAGCCCCAGGCAGTTCCTACTTGAAAAGTAGACAAGAGTCAACTTGTCCCATGCTATATCACTAAAATATATCAGTTCAATTGACGATTTTTGGACGATTCAGTTTTGAATATCATCTAAAACTTTGTGTTAGTGTTCTATTGTTCTTTGATCGTTATCTTTTAGTTGGGTGTTACACGGCCCGATGTAACACAGAATTTAGGTCACTATATAAACAGATTCTATGTTTTTGCTGTCTCATTTATACATCAAGCCCTTTGTTGACAGAAGACCAGTATTACTGTCTGTTAAACGCAGTTTCATTGCCAGCGGATGCTTGTACGTTCCCGATTGTCATTTCGGTACTACAATGTCAGAGAGGGAGCAAATCATGATGGGTAAAAAGTTGATACATAGCATTTATTGGGCAAGTATTCATTAGGCAAGTATTTATTAGGCGCACAGCCCTTCATTGTTAAATACACCCTAATAGTTCATTGTTGGAACACACATATAATACAGGTATCTGTTTAACCCGTTTAATAAACTGCCAGTTAATCTGGCCATTATGAAATCCAGGTGGTCTGGTCCCGAGGTGGCCGGATTTGAGGGCTTCTACTGTACGTAGACTAGCAGGACTCAACTTTTTACAACTACAATAAACCTGCTGAGTGCCCAACACAAATTGGTAAACCTTCTCCTGAGAAGCATAAAGGTACTAAAAAAAATCTGAAACGGTTCTAATCGCGGGGCGTTCTTTCCAAATGCAAAAAGATAGTGATTTTTCATGACTCCCTTTTGAATTGATATAATTAACAAAAAAAATCAGTAACCTTTAGAGGCAGCATTTCTTGAATTTTGGAAACATTTATTTATATTAGATCATTTATACAAAATGTGTAACAAAACAAAGAGAGTTGACTTCAGCATTATAAGGAAATTGATAATCAACCATATATTATTAAGAACATGCATGGTTTGCATAACTCACCACAAAACGTAAATAAAATTCCAATGGTAATAACAGTTTTATCTTTTTCATAGACTTCTTCATCTGCAAATTTTTGCCTGTAAAAAGATAAATGTTTAACAGTGAAACATAAGTATTCTACCATGAACACAGCATGTTCTAAGAATTGTGGAGTCAAATAAAAATTTGATTGGGTGTGCCAACAGATACTGAGTTAAATAGTTACTTTATATCCATCAAGATATTTATTTAATGGACAAATTAGAAATTTAGAGCACCAGGCATAAGGATGGTACACACACATTTTAGCCAAATTGGCTAAAATCTTTGGCTAAATTTTTGTTGGTTTTTTAATAAAATTGTGGTAGCTGTCAAAAAGTACATTATGATAGCATGGGAACTTAAAAGGGTTGCATAACGAAAATTGGATTTTCCTCAGCCATGACCAATTCCAATGCATTCCTCAAGATTGAAAATCTCATAAAAAAACTCAAAATAATAGGACAGGAAAAGTTCTGCCTGTACAGTGTGTTATGTTCTGTTTTAGACCATAAGATATGATATAATTGTATATATAAGAATATATAAGTTTACAAGCTAAGTGTGCAGCGTCAGTAACGTTTAAGATTAGCAGTAAAATGTTTTTCAGAGTCAGAATTTCAATTGAAAAAGATATGTCATAACTTTAATTAATAAACTAAATAGTTTTTTTCAGGCCAAAATTATTCTACTAAATTTATTACTTTTCTATTACAAAATACAGTAGCAAGTTAAAAGTTGTAGCAAACCATTATTAGATTCTGATTAAAATATACTATGCTAGGCTACAACGCTACAGGTTTCTATAGAAACATCTTTTTAAATTTCAAACAATCTTAATTCATATGACATAATTTTAGCGCACTTTCTAATTTCTCTCTTTTCAAATAACAATACAATTCCTAAAATAGTACATAGCATGGGTGATGATTTGAGTGAAGAACTTCTCTGTGTTGGGGACCAATGGTGGGGTATGAGGACTTGAAGCTAAGGCCCCAAAAAAGAAAAGGGAGTAGGCTTTGAACTGAAAGCTCAAAGAAAAACGTCTACAGCAAGTGTTTGAATAAGTTTCAACCTGAAAGGAAGAGTAAGGGTATGCTACACATAGTGGGACAGGACACGGACAAAATTCTGGTGACGTGGCTACACATATCGAGATAGGGATAGAACATTTCTGAAGTGGGGCATTGTGCTCAGACCACACTGCTCATCCCGACAGCCGCCACACCACACTTACTCTGCTATTCACTCTTCAGTTCGCCATTCATAATGGAGGAGCCGTTCGTCGTATTCTTCGTCAGATCCTGAAGAAGAGTTTTTGTTGATGTGTTTGGCGAAGAAAAAAAATGGAGGAATAGAATATATGGACACATCCCATAAATGAATATCGGTAAGCGATACTTCACCCCGATATGTGAAACTCTGACAGGAGGTGCCAAACTATATCCCGAACCAACAGATCTCTCCTGAACACATGTTTGTAGACAAAGTAGCCGGGCATGCACAGAAAAAAACAAACTCTCAGAGCTACCGTCAGAATTTTCTGATGGTGTCGGAGGGGGTGGCTACACATACTAGGGTGAGATACAGACGGGACACATAATTTAGAGAATGAATGCTCGTCTGGCGATCCATCCGACACAGTGAATGCCTTGTCCGTGTCCTGTTTGTGTACCGTTCTGCCATGTGCGGCCGCTCCTACTTGATAACACAGGGGGCACTCATCAGAAAATGCCCATGTGTATCTGTACCTTTAGGTAGAAGCTTTTCATTATACCTGAGGGATGGAGGTGCTGTTAAGAAGATAATACATCATTGGATGGTCAACACTTGGATCCAGGGGGCATCGAGGGTGAGTTGCACTGTTTATGTTATCAAAGTATTCAATTTAGAACAAAATTTAATTTTTACAAAAATTCACTTTTCTAAATTCTAATATACCGTACCTACACTTTTAAAAACATGAGACAAATGCCCAAATTTTTATCACATTTAGGTAAAAAAACTTGAAAAACTTATCCATTTTAGATTTATTAAAATTTTATTCATTAATCTAAGAACAATAATTGATTTAATGATTATATTTTGACAGTTGTAACAACAAATGCTAGCTTTACACATGTATTTTTTACTAACTGGGACCAGATCAACTCAATTTTTTCCTAATGTCATGGGCGGATTTAGTTGAGACATCTGGGGATGTGGGCTTACTAAATATATTTATTTTACCTAACAATAATCCTTTAAAATGTTTATGTTACAGCTCATGACAGTTGTTAAATATACCCCCGTCACAGTAAACCTGCGTACTCAGCAAATTTCCAACATTAGGCCTATTTGGTTCTTTTAACTTCCCCCATAAACACCATGGGATTGAGTTAGTAGGTTTGCTGTCATGGGGGACGGGTATTGTTAGTGACATAGGAAAATCCCTCCCCTAAATTGCATCAAATTCTGGAATTTTTAATTTTCCACATAAACCCCATGGGTGAGTAAGTAGGTTTGCCACCATGTGGGTGTTGTAAGTAAATATAATTTAAACAGTACCTAGAGAATGTACTAGCAAACTTGATCAAGTTGTCAATAAATATGTGAGATACAGGGTTTTGTTAATTTCCCATAAAATGAACATGGAAAACCTATTTTCGATTTTTTCTGTAACCTGTTTAGCCAAGTTAAAAATTCAAAATACTATATTGTTTGTTTTTTCAAGCTTTTTTAAGTGGTTTCAGTTTTGAATGTTGAATTTTAAAAATTTAGGTCCAAAAATGCCAAAAGCTCATTTTTTACCCTTTGGAAAACCATAAAACCCCGTTCCCATAACCCGATAACGTTGGTTCACGAACTCATGAAAATAAAACTGGTCCTTCACCTTCATACCGAATTTCATCAAAATCGGAGGTCCCTGTCAAAAGTTATCAGTACCACGGACACATAGATACATATATATCAAAGAACGAATGGTGTTTTTGGCTAAAAAAAATTCAATGTCAATATTTGAAACATATTGAAATTGACGGCACAAATTTTGTGGTGTCAATGTTCAAATGTTCATCTGTTTGTGTTTTGTGTAAATTAAAAAATAATAATAATAATTTTTCTGACAAGAGGATATCTGGATATCTTTACTCTTCTGACGGTCGCCATAAACCTGGAGGTGGGTATTGCCCAATAATTCAGTTTAATTATTAAATACAACACCAAAAAATGTCCTTCAGAGCAAGGAATGCTCTCCTATTCAGAATCAGACAGGGCCAGATTTAAAATTTGGGTGCCCCTAGGCCCAATATTTTTTTTGCTCTTAGGTTTCAGGTTGGTTGAACTCTAAACATTTTCAATTTGTTAATTAAGAAATACTCCTTACCTGGTAACAACACGGAGTGACAACGCTAGTAGGCAAAACATCAGCACTAGCCAAATCATCAAAACTTTTGTATGCACCATAACCAGGATCCTTGGAATTTTACTCTCCTAAAAATGTTTTTAAATGTTAAAAGTAAATTATTTTTGTCTAAGAAAATGTTTGACCTTTCACAAAATGGCACTAGAATAAAAAATAAAACTTACTACTGTTTAAGACGAATATAGGTCTATTTCTGTTTAAATTTGAGAAAAAAAACTAAAATTATTCAGTAACTTACAGTATTTAATAATCACAATTATCAGGATGGTTTTAGAACAGCTAATCATCAATTATGCAACCATTAGAAACCATCCCAACCAGTGGAGAAGGCATGATTTGGACGGAGGATAAACGGGATACAGATGTGTTGATGTGTTTACACCCCCTCCCCCTATCCACAACAATTTGGAAGTAATATAAAACTTATAAATTTAAAAATACAAGCTACGACTTACACTGAGCATAAATAATGAGCACGAATAAATAAATCATGTAGTATCGATTTGGTTATTATTATCTTAAAAGAGTTATTAAACTTCAATGGAAGAACAAAAATGTAATTTTTAAAGTAGCAGCATAATACTTATATATTTACATCCTCAAAAGTCAAGTCAAAAGTCAAAAACATCTTTATTATACAATTCTTCAAGAATTACAATAGTGTCAAGTGGTTTGTTTTAAAATTGGTTGATTGTTGGTTTACAGTAGGTCTTCTCTCCTCTCAAGAAATTCATCAAGGGTGTAGAAAGGTCTTGCCGTCAGCCATATCTTCAACTCCGTCCCAACTGTCTTGAGGTTGTTCCCAGCAAGGTCTCTCATGAATGCAGGTAGGTGGTTTCGTAGCTTGCAGCCGCTGTATGATGGTTTTTTCTCTGCAAGAGTCGTACGGTGAACTGGCAAGTTGAACCTTGAACCGTGACGGGTGTTATATGAATGGAAGTCTCTGTTCCTTGGTGGTTGCATTTTGTCCACATGCAGGATACTTTCTTGAATGTACAGAGATACAACTGTCATCATTTCGAGGTCCTGAAATGCCTGTCTGCAGGTTTGGTGTGGTGCAAGGTTGGCGAGGATTCTGACAGCTTTCTTCTGCAGGAGGAGAATCCGGTTCATGTTTTGTGATGATGTTCCTCCCCACACTAGACCATAGCGGATGTGGGATTTTACTAGTGAGAAATAGGCAGTTTTAGCTGCTGCTAGTCCTGCAATCCACTTCACTCTTCGAACAACATAAATACTTGTGCTGATTTTTTTGCACAACACATTTATGTGTTCGGTCCAGGTCAACTTGCAATCAAGTGTAATGCCGAGGAATTTGGTCTGAGTTGCTTCTGTGAGATCTGCTGCATTTTTTACTATGTCTTTCTTTGTTGAAAAGTGCATCTGGGTTGTCTTGGATGGATTAATGGCCAGATCATTTTTCCCACAATATTCTATTGCCATATTCATGGCCCTTTTTATGCTTAGTGAATGTTCATCTGTAGTATTGTTGCTGATTAAAAGGTTAGTGTTGTCTGCATACATCCTCTTTGACCTTGTTATTATGAACATTAACTTTGTAACTTATTTTCCAAGTTATAAAGTTAATGTCTGTAACAACATCCAACAGAATGAAAATCATTGGTTTCCTACTCAGGATGTTGCTCAGGAAAATTTGAAAAGTTGAGAGATCGTACTTTATTCTAAAGAAGAAATCATTTGTTGTATAAAATGCTTGTTAATTGTGCTCAATCGGAAAGACTCAATGGTCATGTACGCTTATTAATTACCCTTAAAACTCTGTTAAAAAGATGTTTGTGAATAAAAGTTAACTAACAACAAAGCTAAAATGAACAATATGTCAAAATAAGGTTGAATAATACATTCTTTGTTGCACAATCATAATTCTATATCAAATATAATTTGAATATACAGTAGTTCTTTAGAGGACTTACCAGACTTTGAATAAGAAGCAGGAGCAAAAACCATAAGCAAAAGAGACCCCCTGCTACATAATAAGAAATGGCAGCTGAAACATCATATTATTATAGCTGTCAACATTATGACTATAGAAAAATATTTATTCAATTGCAAAAATTCAACAACTATTCAGCCTACCATTTAGATATTGGTTTGGGAAAGTTGTGTCCACGTTAATTTTAAACTAGAAAGAAAGAAGTATATAATTACTTTTTTTCTTTTCTTTTGAGGGAGAGGAAAGAAAAATGCATTACGCACAGTGGGGGCTGGCCTGTAATGTGGGACTCCCCTAAAAACCGGCTAAACCCACTAATAAACCACCTCTACTCTTTAGGAATCTAGCCTGGAATTGTTTGTCACATTACATCAGGCTAGGCCTAAATTAGCTTAAGGCCATTGGGCTCACTCCTTCCCCAGGTGCACGGTCAGGGGAGTCTGAGCCGCTTAGCGGTACAAATCAGTCTTTTTTCTAAGGAGGATGCCCCGGGCGCTCTGTGACAAACAATCCAAGCAGCCCTCATCCTCCAAGATCTTTTGGCAGACCGAGTTCACTGAAAACGCACCAAAAGTTTGTGCGGCTTCCAGGCGGGAACCTTCCCAACGTGGGCAGCGGAAGAAGATGTGCTCCGCATCGTCGGGCGCCTGGGCATTATATAATTACTTAAAACATCACAACTTATATTAATAAATCCTTTGATGTCGTCAACGTCGTCACTGGTGGACGTGGTCAAGTTCACCGAAGTCATCTCTCGGGGAGCGCAGGGGAATCCTGGTGAGGCTGGAGCCGAGGCACTAGTAACATCCACGATGGAACTTATCGTCTCGGCCTGCGACCAGTCTATGCCGCGAAGGAAACCCCGACGCGACAAACAACCCGTTTACTGGTGGACTGAAGAGATTGCGGAACTCAGAAGAACATGTTTAAGAACTAGACGAGCCGCCACTAGAGCGAGAATTCCCGCAGACAGAGTTCGTAAGTCGGAGGCCTATAAAGCTGCGAGAAAATCTCTCCGCCAGGCGATCAACAGGAGCAAGGCGAATAGCTGGAGGAGACTTCGTGACGACGTTGATTCCGACCCGTGGGGCCTGGGTTACAAACTTGTAACACAGAAACTCGGCGCCCGCTCTCCACCTTCCATCATGGAGGGCGCCACCATGGGAAGGATTGTCGCTGCGTTGTTTCCTGAACATCCACAGCGACCGCCGGTTGACTTCGGACGGGTAGAGGACGTTCCACTTTTCACTTTCGAGGAGCTGGAAACCTCCGTTCTCTCCCTGAAGAGCAACAAGGCTCCTGGCCCGGATGGGATTCCCAGTGAGGCTTTAAAGAAAGTATTTTTAATCAACGCTGACTTGTTGTTGAGAATGTACAATGCCTGTTTGGTAGAAGGGGTGTTTCCGGCTCCCTGGAAAACAGCCAGGCTTGTACTGATCAGCAAGGGCAAAGGTGATCCCGAGCTGCCGTCGTCCCACAGGCCTCTCTGCATGTTGGACACGGCTGGGAAGCTGTTCGAGAAGCTGATCCGTTCCCGCCTGACTTCTGCCGTGGAAGCTGCCGGGGACTTATGCCCCCGTCAGTACGGCTTCAGAAAGGGACGGTCAACGATCGACGCTGTCACCGAAGTTCAGAGAGCTGTGGAGAGAGCCGAGAGCCACAACCATTTCTCCCGCCGAGTAGTGCTTCTTGTTACGCTTGATGTCAAGAATGCCTTCAACTCGGCGAGGTGGGTCGATATGTTGGATGCGCTTCGCAACACCTTTCGTATTCCTGCATATCTGTTGCGGCTCGTCGAGGATTATCTACGCTCTCGAAGCCTGATTTATGACACGAGGGACGGAACGCGGACGATGGAAGTCACTTCTGGTGCCGCACAAGGTTCAATACTCGGCCCGGATCTCTGGAACGTTGCCTATGACAGCCTCCTGAGGTCCGAGATGCCTGAGGAAACCACTTTGGTTGGGTACGCCGATGACGTCGCAGCTCTCATTGCTGCACGCAACGTTGAGCTGGCCCAACTGAAGTTGAACAGAGTTATGCGGGTGGTCAACAACTGGATGTCCGATCACGGTCTCTCACTTGCTCTCAGTAAGACGGAGATCGTGATTCTTACGAAGAAGAGGATCGACACCGTCGTCCCGTTTCGAGTGGGAAGGGAGGTGGTCACATCAACTCGTGCCGCCAAATACCTCGGGGTTATGGTGGACACCAAGTTAAGCTGGAGGGATCAGATCTTCCGTACGGCGGACAAGGCCGCTAAGGTAGTGACTTACCTTAGTAGGCTGATGGCCAATGTCGGGGGTCCCCGATCCAGCAGAAGACGTCTGTTGATGTCCGCGGTCCAGTCCGTGCTTCTTTACGGGGCAGAGGTGTGGGCAGGCGCTCTAGATAAGGAGTGCTACAGGTTGCGACTCGCCCGGGTTCAGCGTCAAGCTGCGCTCCGGGTGTGTTCCGCCTACCGGACAGTGTCCGAGCCTGCCGTCCTGGTGGTCGCCGGAGTCATCCCTGTCAAGCTCTTGGCAGGGGAGAGGAAAGCGATTTATCAGAGACAAGGCGAGATCGGCAAGGACACGGCAAGAACAGAAGAGCGCTCCCGAACCTTCCAGCAGTGGCAACACAGCTGGGAGCACGACACCCGAGGACGATGGACTGCGCGACTTATCAAGCAGGTCCAACCATGGGTGGAACGGCGGCATGGGGAGGTGGACTACTACCTGACCCAATTTTTGACAGGTCACGGCTATTTTCGGTCGTACCTGAACCGTATGGGAAAGACCGGTTCACCGGACTGCATTTATTGCCCGGGTGTTCCCGACGATGCGGAACACACATTCTTCCGCTGTCCCCGTTGGGAAGGGCCCCGCCTGGAGGCCACACAAATCTTTGGTGCATTTTCGGTGGACTCGGTCTGCCAAAAGATTTTGGAGGATGAGGGCAACTGGGATTGTTTGTCACAGTTCGTCCGGGGCATCCTCCTGGAAAAGAAAACCGATCTGGACCGCGAAGTGGCCCAGATCCCTTGATCGAGCGGCTGGATAAGGAGCGAGCCCCACGGGCGTAAGCCAAATTTAGGCCTAGCCTGACGTAATGTGACAAACAATTCCAGGTTAGATTCCTAAAGAGTAGAGGAGGTTTTTTAGTGGGTAAACTCGTTTTTAGGGGAGCCCCACACTACAGGCTGGCCACCTGTGTGCGTAATGCATTTTTCCGCCTCTCCCTAAAAAAAAAAAAAACGTCGTCGTCACTGGTACTAATATCAGAAATCTCTTTACTCTTTAACTTGTTAATGCAACATCAATAAATTGTTCCCATTCTTTGGTAATGGATTGTTTAACTTATTTTCAATGTATATTTACATTTTAATAGTGAATGGAGAAGAAAAAAGCATAAGCACCATGATAGGGAATATGTGATGACCAAGTTCACTGGCATATCCAAACAATCACAGGTACAAGCATTTGTTGAGCAGCTTCTTCGCTTGCTACCGTCTCTTCTTAAATTACCATTGCAACAAATCATTGATACTTCCATCTTGGACGAATTTTTTTGTTTTAACTCCTGATGACGGTAATAGGTTTATCTCCTGCATGCATATTTTGCTGCGAAACTTGTGGCGTCTTAAGTGAAGTGAAGATTTCCACTAAATTATACCCTAACTCTCCACATTTTTATTTATTCCTCACCACATAATTCTATACAATCAAGAACCAAGGAGAATATAATGTAAAATTTATTTTAGATTAGGCTATGAACAATAAAAGTTGAAACTCAACCTGCTGCTTAATGCAGAACTTATCTTGGAGAGAAGCCCATGATAATATATTTTATTGTAAAATATACGGTATTTCTCTTGTATACTTACAAGCTACAACAAGAGTTGGACAGAAATGATCGAATAAAGTTACACCCAAGAATATATAAGCTTCACCAACGCCCTGAAAAATTAAAGCATTAATCTAGTTAGCCTACTCTCAAAATATTATTTGTGGTCTTAATATTATAAAATTTAATCTTCATAAATTACAATCCTTGGTTGAACAAAAGCAATTATTTTTATCACTACTGAATCCTCAGAGGGTGAAAAATTGTCTTCAAGATGATGGCCATAAATGTGTGATATCATTTTCTAGGAATGAATGTTTTATTAATTTACTGTAAAGTCCCGCTGATCCGAAGTCGTTGGGACTGGACCCTATTTGGTTAAGAAAATGTTTGGAACAGGCGGAGTTCATAAATACCTAATGATTTAACCTTGTTGACTCCTGCCGTTGACTTGATCTATATGATTTATGATCTATGATTTATGGGCACATGATCTATACTTGTAATGGCAATCAAACAGCAAAAGTGTTCACTGGCAATGTCATTGCATTTAAGAGTCATCTTCACCCCTGGGCCTGTAACCCATTGTTGCGCAGTCGGCATTGTTAATCATACGGCTTTTATGCTAAAACATGGTCTTGTATTCCCCTGTTTCGGACGCCGTTATTCAGCCGATTTTCTTGAAATATGGTAAGTGTTTAGTTGAATAGTTATATTAGGTTTCTCATACCTCGGAATTTTGAAAATTTAACAAATATTACTCTTTGTGACGTCGCAAAGTAACTCGATTTTCCTTAGTTAATATTTCAAAATTTAGTAAAATTTTCAAAATTTTGAGGTATGAGAAACCTAATATAAGTAGTCAACTTAACACTTACCAACTTTCAAGAAAATCGGTTGAAAAACGGCGTCCGAAACAGGGGAATACAAAACCATGTTTTAGCATAAAAGCCGTATGATTAACATTGCCGATTGCACAACAATGGGCTACTGGCCCAGGAGTGAAGAAGACTCTTAATAAAGTTAATAAAGAAAAATTGGAACGTGGTACTGTAATGAAGTTTGACAACAATCAAACCATAGAAAAGCGACCGCAATACTGACAGATTCATGTCTAGTGGTCATTAAGTCCATATAATATCGGAAAACATGATTTTCCCCAGTTTGTAAATTATGAGAAAAAATGTTTAGCCTACATTTTGAAGAAAACATCTTCAGATTAGGTGGATTTTCATAATAGCGGGGCTTTGGAATAGACTTTACTATGTTTTATTCACATATGTCCATCAATATTGTATAAGGTGTTTTTCCATTATTGCTTTAAGTTACTAAGCCGCATCGGTACTGGTGAACAGTTTGTTTGTTACTACTTGTTTCTCATGTAAATCTTATGTTTAATATAATTGTTCATTAGAAATGTTTGTTGATTTTTTTGTGTTCGCCGAACAAGTTCGCCATGAATGATCGGCCAGTGCGAATGCGGCTTTACAAAGTAAATAAATGAACTTTATAATGCTTTTGAAAGTGGTTACCCTGTAGTAAAGACTGTTTAAAAAAAATTTTCAAAAGAAATTTATTATTCACTTGGTGGTTATAGTAAATAACAATAAGTGGATATTATTATTATTAGTCTCCCTAAAGCAGCGTCCACACTGGCCAAACATTTGTGGCAAACTTGTTCGGGGAACGCAAAAAATCAACAAACATTCCAAATGAATAATTACCTGCCTTGTGATTTACATTCTGAAAGGTTAGCAACCAACAAACAAATGCTGGGAAGAACTTTGTTCGGCGAACATGTTCGGCTAGTGCGGACGCGGCTAAACAATGGAAATGATAACTTACTGTTGATTCTGCTCAAGGTTTTAAGATATCCAGACTACCACAATCACATTCAACTTCATGAACTATATTCATTATATAATTGATAAAAAAGTCAACGGATAAATTTTTTCAATGAAGGAAACTGCTTACAAGTAGATAATAGAATAACTTGCATGAATGACAACTTAAGACCTGTACTTACAAGAGCCATTCCGGTGACTATCCGTACCCCAGTAACTAGCCTCATACAACAGCAACATTTTTTCAACTCAGGGAGTGTAAAAAATGACATTTAATTCATGCCATCAAACACAGTAAAGAGTTTGTTTACACAAGTTAATTAAATCAAAGAAAAACAACACACAGTCAGGATACTTTTACACATTTCTAAACGTAAAAATTCTTTTCTTGCATTTTTCAAGAATGTGAGTGTTAATTTGGTGTTCATACACTGCAGAAAAAACTATGAAGTCCGTGCGAGAGTGTAGTTGGGGTCTGTATTATTGATGCTTGAGTAACCTCTTCAAAATCTTATGATAAATAAACACTCTATAAAAACAAATACTAAAAAAAACATGTGATTTTAAAGCAACTTAAAAGATACTGTATTCTTCTGAAAAAATATTGGTTGCAGTGAAATTGTTAAAGGAGGCTGCAGGAAAAAGTCATAGAAAGCTGTAAAAAATCATGAAATCTTTTAAGCAATTAATTTAATTCCATTAAAATTATTTAAAAATATACGATGAATTGATTTTTTTACTAAAAAAGTCTAAATACTAGGTTTCAAGATGACAAAACTCAGAAACACAAACAGTTTAGAATATTTAATTGGACTTTAGTCGCTTTTCAAGGTTTGAGTCTGAACCGAGCTAGCTGTTGGTCATTGGGTGTTGTTTGACTGCAAGGAGCTGAAAAACATAAAAGGAAGAGCCCTTTACAGGCTGCTGAAGGTTTGGAGCATGCTACAAACACAGTGTGGTAGATTCCAACGAACACGGACTTCGATAACCCAGAATTATGGCTAACTCAGAAAGCCTGCCAGAGAGGCAAAGTGCACTTGGTTTCAAATGTATGCGCCATTGCATCGGACACAGCACGATGAGGTGCTTTGGTTTATCTTTAAGTGTGTTTTGACAGTTGGAGTTTAAGTTGTTATTTTTGTATTATGTACTTTATGCAATAAATATTTTTTCATGGGAATAATTTACACTATTTGCAATTTTTATTATGCCGATATCTCGGAATTTTACAAACCCACACACAGTTCAGTCCACATTAGTCCAAGTTTGCGCAACTCTACTGACCTGCAAATGGGAAAGTGGATTTATTTGTTTGCTACGTCATCATGCAAAACTGATTGACAAATGATACAATATGGTAAGCTATAATTTTGGAAGTATAGAGAATAACTGTTCTTGTTTGTTTTGTCCACTAGTTTTTAAGTTATATTTTTAACTGGAATTTTGAAAAAAGTGTAACACTGTGTCAAAAATTACAGAGATCTATGTTGAACAATTTTTGAGTTGTGTTTCCCAAAAAACAGTCATGTCTGTGAGGATATCGGTGAATCTCCCCCGAGGCAATGACATCTACTCATTGAAATGTAGACAGTTAATGGTGCACTGTGGTAATTAGGTTAAATATTTTATTGCTCAATATAACATTTACAGCGCAGATAACCACACACATCACTCAGCAAACCATAGATTACTGCAGAGCAGCTCTTCACTGCTATATTACAGCAGAGCAGCTCTTTACTGCTAGATTACTGAAGAGCATCGTAAGGATGCTCTGGTAAAATCTGACCTTGATGACATATTTAAAGCTGGCCTGATAGCCAGACACATGAACCATCACTATCAGGGCACTTATTTTGAATTAATATACATCTTCCTGACATGAGCAATAAAATATCTAATCTATGTCAACTAGCGGCATCCGTGTTACTGCACGAACACACAGAGAGCGACGCGACGCGATTTATTCAAATCCATGTAATTCATTGCATCACTCTATGTGTTCAGCTCAATCTGATTACATGGATTTGATTTAATCGTGTCGCGTCGCTCTCTGTGTGTTCGCGCACTAAGAGTACCAGGAACGCATCAGATATAGGTATAATTTTTTTTTATACACCATGGCTGCAACCCACTGGCGGATCTTAAACGATCGATAGAGATTATGATCTGGATCGTGATAAATATTGACAGTATTGTTTACTGGGCTTGAAGGTACTTATTACTTAAACACCCTGTATAGTTTACCTTGTTGGGACAGCTGGTTACTTTTCAAAATAACATAAACATATGTTAATTTTTTAAACGAGGTGGCCCGTGCACAAATTGCGCGTTTTATGATTCTGTATGAGTGAAACTCAACTAAAGTACGTGAATGTTGATTATGAAGTGACAGATATCTATTTTTGTTTACTATCTGGCTTTTAAAATTCATCTGAAGGTAATCAGCTGTTAAAATACAATTCACATTAAAGAACTTGCAATAAAAGTTGGTGAACACGGTGAATCTCCCCCGAGGCAATGACATCTACTCATTGAAATGTAGACAGTTAATGGTGCACTGTGGTAATTAGGTTAAATATTTTATTGCTCAATATAACATTTACAGCGCAGATAACCACACACATCACTCAGCAAACCATAGATTACTGCAGAGCAGCTCTTCACTGCTATATTACAGCAGAGCAGCTCTTTACTGCTAGATTACTGAAGAGCATCGTAAGGATGCTCTGGTAAAATCTGACCTTGATGACATATTTAAAGCTGGCCTGATAGCCAGACACATGAACCATCACTATCAGGGCACTTATTTTGAATTAATATACATCTTCCTGACATGAGCAATAAAATATCTAATCTATGTCAACTAGCGGCATCCGTGTTACTGCACGAACACACAGAGAGCGACGCGACGCGATTTATTCAAATCCATGTAATTCATTGCATCACTCTATGTGTTCAGCTCAATCTGATTACATGGATTTGATTTAATCGTGTCGCGTCGCTCTCTGTGTGTTCGCGCACTAAGAGTACCAGGAACGCATCAGATATAGGTATAATTTTTTTTTATACACCATGGCTGCAACCCACTGGCGGATCTTAAACGATCGATAGAGATTATGATCTGGATCGTGATAAATATTGACAGTATTGTTTACTGGGCTTGAAGGTACTTATTACTTAAACACCCTGTATAGTTTACCTTGTTGGGACAGCTGGTTACTTTTCAAAATAACATAAACATATGTTAATTTTTTAAACGAGGTGGCCCGTGCACAAATTGCGCGTTTTATGATTCTGTATGAGTGAAACTCAACTAAAGTACGTGAATGTTGATTATGAAGTGACAGATATCTATTTTTGTTTACTATCTGGCTTTTAAAATTCATCTGAAGGTAATCAGCTGTTAAAATACAATTCACATTAAAGAACTTGCAATAAAAGTTGGTGAACATTTTAAAGCGCCCTCTAGAAATAAATCAAAGGCGAGGGGGGCAAAGCCCGAAACAATATGACCTTTTTAATTACGATTCATCACTGCGGTGTAACCTAAGCTTTAAAATGACACCTCAATCTTAAAAATGGGTTCAGTAGGTCGAGAGAAAAAGGGACGTAACAGACGAAACCCTCATAGAAATAAGAAGATAGATAACACAACAAGGTTAAATAGATATAGAGTATTTTTTTTTTTTTTTTTTTTTGTATTTTGTGTCTATCTACGCCAGAGGCATTTTTTAACGTTTTGACGGGGAACGGTCCAAACCCCAGTCTTGTTACTATCTAACATCGACCAGTTGTTAGAAAGCATCATTAATTAATAGCACAATGACAAATGGCAACTGGGTCCGGAATCGATCCTTTAAAAAGCTACTAACTTTCCTCAGGATCAAACCGGCAACCTTTGGATTCAAAGGCGAGCACTATAACCACTCAGCTACCCAGCCAGTTTAATCATGAGTGCTGATCTAATGTTAATTTTGTGTCCCTTTTTGATTTGCACCATTTTACAAATACTTCCCGCCGTTTCCTTGGCAACCATCCCACACTTTACTCTTGTTTCCTTGGTTACTAGTTTTAGCTATTCTGATTGGTCGCTACAAGCTTCAAAAATTACTGATGATATTTTTAAAACATATGTTTATTTGCTGTTTGTTTTTAAATTAGTTTGATTTGATGGTCTGTGAGCAGGCTATTGAAGTTGGTTACCATAGGAACGTCGGATAGGTGTGGGTGAAATGTTCAATTACTGTTGGAAAAGTGTAAACAAAGGACTGGTTACCAAGGAAACGGCGGGAATCGTGGGTAACATGGCGCCAGTCAAAAAGGGACACTTTTCCCTATCTGGTGAGCACTCTATATCTATTTAACCTCGTTGAGATAACAAGTTTGATTTGTTTACATATCATAAAGTTTATTGCCCCTATAAACACAGATTTTTTTATAGATAAAAAGTATCAAAACAGCAGAACAGATGTGCCATTCACCTCCACCAATCCTGCACACTTCTACCCACAACATACACCATTAGGAAAAAAATCAAAATCAAGAAAGGAGTGTCCTAAGTCAAGGTTTGTAAAGAAAATTAACTAGTAACTAGTGCTACTACACCATGTTCAAAATAAATGTGCGGTCGAAATGCAGATTCCAACTCCCCCATTTTTCCCATTCCTCTTGTTGCCAAGAATCCAACGAGTCAGAATCACTGAGAATTACTATAGCTGTTTTAATATCTTTTGTCACTTTATGCTAATGTTTTACTTTTTTGTTAAATAAATATTCAAATTTTGACGATTGATATGTAACAAGAAGCGCTTTCAACGGCAAGTAAGGGAAGTAACACGATTATCAGTGCCATTTTCTACTCTGAATTTTAAGGGTGACCTTAAAATAACATCTAATTGTGAAGAAACTTGGGGAATTGAGGAAGGTGTTGAGGGAATTTTCCTTGTGGTGAGAAATACAATTCTGACTTTCGACCGCACATTTATTTTGAACGGGGAATAACATCAGGAGTTAGAAAGCAAACAAAAAATATTAATTCCAATTGGTGTTACAGCAGTTCATAAAAGAAACAGCAACAACGATATTTACTTAACACCAGTTGTCATGCACAAACCTCTCTTGTCTATACTCACCTTGATCCACCATACCTTTAGGAGGTTGACAGTGTAAGTAAGTCAACTTCTTCATCATCCACTTATTGTGTACATATAATCATTGATTTCTTACTTAGTGAACATTATTTTTGTGCTTGAAAAAAGTTTAAAAAAAAATTGCTTTAACTACAGTTGAATCAGTCTATATCCAGTCAATATTATGTGGGCTATCTTTGGCAATGAAATTCTTTTGTTCGTAGTATAGCCGTGTGATTCTAATTGACAAATGTTGAGGTTCAATGAAAACAAACAAATTGTAAATCTACAGTTGTTGATAGGTTTTGATGTTAAATAAATAAATATATTAAGAGATTGACAGGACAAACATGATGTATTTGTTTTACAAAGCCTCAAATAATAAAAAAATAATAATAATTAAAAAAAAAACATGAACAATTGACAGGACACGCATGATTATACTACGAATAAAATAAGTTCAATGTCGAAGACAGTACACTTAATTTGGACCACTTCTAGTTAAAAAAATCAACAAGCTTGAACCATAAGCGTGTCGTTTAGTGTCCATTAACTGGTTTCTTTATGGGTTTAGTTTCCTGGCACCATATCTCAAATCTAATCCTAACCCAGCCTTAACACCATTTTAAACTCACAAACTTACTATAGCATACTTCACTAATAGATAAGTTGAGTTTAGGATAAAATATTATAAACTTGCAATTCATTATCTAGGACTTTTTAAATTTCTAAGAGAATAAAAATTCTTAAGTAAATTTACAATTTCTCAAAGGTTTTTAACAATAGTACTGTAGTCTATATGCCGTTGGTGTAATAGTATTGTTAAGAGTTGTTTGTCTGGAAGTATAGTCATGTTTTAACTCTTTCAGTGCTATGGAACGATATATCGTTTACTGTCTTATTCCCAAGAAATGCTATGCCACAATATTTACTGCCTCGCCTTTCATCCTAAAAGTGCAACTACTATAGACGTCCCCAGAGGCGCACTTTTGACCTTTGACCCCTGGGATTCCCCACCCCCTCCTCCGACAACCCAACGAGTGGGACTCTCTCTATCTCTCTCCCCTCCCCTCCCCTCACCCCTTACCATACCGGTACTTTTCCATTGCTAGGGTGCTTTTTGTTAATAATATTTTTCTAGTTTTTAAATCTAGATTATATAATGGTTCATCTGTGTTTTAATCGGGTTTTCATTCGATTGCAGATCGAAAAAAATAAAACGTTTTAGCAATTCAATAAAAAAAAAAATATAAATAAGATGTTAATGCTATTCTGTTTATTCATTTGGTTGTTTGTATAGAAAAATACTATCGAATACTTTAGTTGGTTCAATGCAAAACTGTTAACTTTAAAGTTTAAAAATATATTTGATTTATAAGTCAGTATCGATTTGTTTGTCATCGTTTCGAAATTTATTTGGTTGCGCAATAGAAAAAATACTATAGGGGAATACGATTCAAAATATTGATCATATCCAAATTTATACGGTTGTTCATATTGAGGAATACTTAAAATTACATTAGGGGAATACGATTTGAAAAATCGATTGTATCGATTCGGTTGTTTTCATTCGGTTGTTCTTATTTAAAACACTATACATTACTATGGAGGAATCCGATTCGATATATCGAAAATCATTTGGTTGTTTTCATTCGATTGTTTTCATTTGGTTGTTGATATTGTAAATACTATACATTACTATGGGGTAATCCGATCCGATATATCGATCGTATCGAAATCAATTCGGTTGTTTCCATTCGATTGTTTTCATTCGGTTGTTTATACCGAAAGACCCTTTACATTACTATGGGGGAATCCGATTCGATATATCGATCGTATCGAAATTCATTCGGTTATTCGGTTGTTTCCATTCGATTGTTTTCATTCGGTTGTTGATACCGAAAGACCCTTTACATTGCTATGGGGGAATCCGATTCGATATATCGATCGTATCGAAATTCATTTGGTTGTTTCCATTCGATTGTTTTCATTCGGTTGTTGATACCGAAAGACCCTTTACATTACTATGGGGGAATCCGATTAGATATATCGATCGTATCGAAATTCATTCGGTTGTTTTCGATTCGACCCGATAGTTTTGATAAAAGGGGAGGAGCACTCCGGCCGGCCCTCATTTGTGTTCCGTCCCTCTTACTGTTCACATCTATCTCTCCCGTTCAGTGATGTCTGCTACACCACCACCACCTTCCCCTCTGTCTTTTGACGTTGGGGACAAACAGCCCTTTTCAGGGCTAAACCTCTCCTCCCAAGAGGTGGCAGTTCTTGTGGACGGAATTTCTTCACCCGAGGGCGAAGTCTATCGCCCACCACTCCGAATGGATATTGTTCCCTTCCCTTCTACCTCTCGTCCTATGCCCGGACCATCCTATTCCTGTGCCATGCCTCAGTTGGGCAGGCATCCTACTCCTGTCCCCGTACCCGACTATGATGTTGTTGGGGAAGTCATTCAACCTTCTCCTGTCTCTCCTTCAGCCTTCCGTATTATTGATGAGCGTGAACGCCAGTATCGAAATTTCGAATTGATGGCACGTGAAGTCACTGCTCTAATCGACCCTCCTGAATACCCTATAAACCCTCAAACCTGGCTTCGTGAAACCTTTGAATCCTTGCTTCGACATCTGATAAATGATGACATCGCCCCAGGAGACCGTGTGGGCTTCACTTTTCATAGTGCTGCTCGAGTTGGTCAACGTCCTATCGGCATCAGCCTACGACGAATGGATCAATTCTCCATCGAAGTTTTGCTCCAAGTATTGGAACGTTGCATTCAAAGTAACGAAAAATTTCTCATTTCTGGCCCTCTTAGAGTTGTCTTTCTCCACGTTCGAATGCCTATGGGTGGAATGCGACACCGCCGCATCGACTACACATCAGACTTCCATACTTTCTGTAGCAAAAAACATGGGATTCTCACAGTAAACAATAACGATAATCTCTGTCTTGCTCGATGTCTTGTACTGGCTAACGCATTTTTGAAAAAGGATGAGTCCCCTGCAGCTGCTGCAGAGTACACGAAAATGAGAAAATCCGGCAGCCGTCCACAGAGAGGATTACAGACTGAGGCTGCGCATCGACTATGTAAGGCAGCTAATGTTGATTTGACCGCTCATGGAGGCGGCGTTGAAGAGTTACGACTCTTTCAACAGCATTTATCTGACTATTGTATTACGGTGTTTACTGACCGAAGAGGAAGAGAAACAATGTTTGAAGGACCTGTTGGCACACCCGATCATCCACGAAAACATATAGATCTGATTTTTGGTGAAAACCACTACAATGTGATTATTTCCCTCACGGGTGCTTTCACGGCAACAACCTACTGTCGGCCATGCAAGTATGCAGATTCCAATACTGTCAGTCGTCATCGATGTCCCAGCAAATGTCCTGCATGCATCCAGTCTGGTATCTGCGAAGACACTGCACGGGTGAAATGCGATTTGTGCAAACGATCGTTCTATGGTCAGGCGTGCTTCCAACGGCATTTACTACCTTCTTTTGGAAACCAATCTGCTTGCCAGACTCTGAAAAAATGTGAAAGCTGCCTCCACACTTATAGCTTAGCACAAAAGAAGCGTGATCATGTTTGTGGTGAATCACTGTGCACTATATGCGACAAGTATGTTCCCCCAAACCATCTGTGTTTTGTGCAACCTGCAAAACCATTCAAACCAACTAAACCTTTTCTTTTTGTATTCTTCGATTTTGAGTGTACTCAAGAAACTCCTGTCCCAGGAAAGCCTGATGTGTTCGAGCATATACCAAATTTATGTATTGCAGAACAAGCTTGCCCTACATGTGTGGACGTCCCCGATTCAAATCACGTCTGTCAATTCTGCGGACAACGCCGACGTGTTTTTGAGGGAGGCAATACCGTTCAAGATTTTGTCGCCTATTTGGCTGAGCCAAAGCCCCAGTATAAGGATGTGATTGTTGTTGCACACAACTTTAAGGCTTATGATGGACAGTTTGTTCTACGTCACATGATTGAGGAACTCGGCTGGGCCCCTGAGTTGATAATGACGGGATCTAAAATACAATCCCTCAAGTACTCTCATCTTCACTTCATTGATTCCTTAAATTTTCTTCTTGAAGGACTCGCAAAGTTGCCCAAAACATTCAATTTGGAAAATGCAGTGAAAGGATATTTTCCACATTATTTTAATAAGATTGAAAACGCTAACTATGTCGGCCCCATTCCACTACCAGAAATGTATGGTTGCAACGACATACACGTTGACTGTGACTGAACGTCAGAAATTCTTTGAGTGGTACACCCCTTTGGCACAGGATCCCAACCATGTATTTGATTTTAGGGCAGAACTGCTGAAGTACTGTTCTGAAGACGTTCGCATCCTACGCTTAGCCTGTTTAAAGTTCAGGGAAGGTTTCCTCACCGAAGGAAAACGGTGTTGATCCTTTTAGACAGGCTGTTACTATAGCGGGGGCTTGTATGACTGCATACAGGACAAACCATCTACCTCGTGAAACTATGTCAGTTATACCTGCAGGTGGGTATCGACTTGCCGATCGTCAGTCTCGTGAGGCTCTCTGCTGGCTCATGTGGGAGGCTCATTCGCGTGGGATAGATATCCAACATTCAGGCAATGGACGCGAGAAGAAGATTTGTGGCCGAAAAGTCGATGGTTACAGCGAAGTCGGTGATGTAAAAACTGTCTGGGAGTACCACGGTTGCTGGTTTCACGGGTGTCCTCTATGTTTTAAAAATCGTGACACACCCATCAAGAATGGAACTGCCTGTGACACTATGGCCTCGAGATATGAGAAGACACTCGACAAAACTGAGCTACTGCGTCGCAACGGCTACACCGTTATAGAAATGTGGGGTTGTCAGTTTGCAACACCGAAGGCAAGCAACTCCACAATTCAACAATTTATAGATTCGCAGAATGAAATCGCCGCCCCTCCCCTCGATCCTCGTGACGCTTTCTTTGGTGGTAGGACTAACGCCACCAAACTGTACCATAAGGTAGGCGAAAACGAGAAGATTCTGCACCTCGATGTTTGCAGCCTTTACCCGTATGTCTGCAAGTACGGCACATTTCCAGTGAAGCATCCAAAGATTCACGTGGGAGTGGACTGTCCCCAAGAAATTGGAAACATCGAGGGACTAGTTCGTCTCGACATCCTTCCCCCTGACAACCTGTACCACCCTGTCCTTCCTGCAAGATTCAACGGCAAACTTTGTTTTGTGCTTTGTCGCACTTGTGCAGAAACCATGCACCAGGGAGACTGCGAGCACACACCTCAACAAAGAATACTCTCGGGGACGTGGGTGACATGCGAAGTCCGAAAGGCTATCCAGCTCGGCTATCGTATAGTCAAAATTCACGAAATATGGGAGTATGAAACCACCACATACAATCCCGACACTGACAATGGGGGCCTTTTTGCATCATACATTAATCAGTTTTTAAAACTGAAAGTAGAAGCTAGTGGGTGGCCAGAATGGTGCACTACAGAGGAGCTTAAAACCCAGTTCGTTCACGATTACCATTTGAAGGAGCGGATCACTATTGACCCTGAGAAGGTTTCGTTCAACCCGGGCAAGCGGGCCATAGGGAAGACCTGCCTCAACTCTTTCTGGGGTAAATGGGGTCAACTTGACGACCTACCCCGTACCTCCGTAGTTAAAACACGTGGGCAACTACTAGACCTCCTTACAGACTTAGGCATAGAGGTTGATGAACTCCTGCCGATTAGTGACGAGCTAATGTTTGTCAACTGGCATTCATTAAAAGAATCTATTGTACCGCACCCATATACAAACGTTGTGCTAGCCGCTTTTGTGACTGCGCAGGCTCGCCTGAAACTATACTCATACCTCGAGCGTCTGGGTGAGCGTGTCTTATATTTTGACACCGACTCAATTATTTTCACCCAGACCCCCAATGACCAGGTAATAGAGGCTGGCGAGTTCTTGGGACAGATGACTGACGAATTGGCGAAGTACGGACCCGATGCCTACATTGTTGAGTTTGTGTCTGGCGGTCCTAAGAATTATGCCTATGTCATTCGTATTGGCCACAACGAGTTCAAGACTGTCTGCAAAGTCCGAGGAATCACCATGAACTACAGGAACAGAAACTTGGTATGTTTCACTCAAGGACATGGTCCTCAATGATGCCCCCGCGCCTGTAGTTCAAATTCCCATGAAGATTGCGAGACCAAAAGCGGGTCTGGTCGTTACACGTACTGAGTCTAAGACGTACAGGGTAGTGTACAATAAACGTCGACGAGTCGGCGAATTTGATACTCTCCCTTTTGGGGCAGAGCGACCCAGGATGTAATACTTCAATGAACGCTTTCGCTGCATGTTAGCATGCGATTTATTTCTTCAATTGTTTTTCAAGTACACTAGTGGCAAAATATCTATGAATATGTTTAACAAATATCTTATTGTGTAATTTTTTATTCAGCATGTTATATTCCCCAGTACAGCCACAAAGGGATGTTTCCAGACTAGTCTCCTCAAACATTTGAAGAGGAGGGAGCTGCGTCTGACACATGGCAGTGTCACTGATGAGATCTGTTGCCGATCGAAACGCTAGCTGATTCATTTGTTATAATTACAAAAAGTGGAGGACGATGTACACCCACCTCCTCGTGGTGTCCTCTGGATAACGCTAAGAGGTGTACATAATTTTTGAATTATACACTTACACAACAATAACATACTAGGACATATCCATGCATCACCAAGCTAGCCCGAAAACTTTTAGCTTTCATTGGGACAGCCGATAAATGTTTTTAGTCCAAACTCGAGCTAAAATCGAAAAAAAATATGAAAAACCATCCCTAGAAATTCAATTTTTAAATAACAATGTATTAAAATATTTTATTTTCAGTTCACGAGGACTTAGTCCCTTATAGAGTTATGAAAACCCGTGCGAAGCGTTCCACGCTTACCGCCTCGCACAGACGAAGTACTTCGAAAAACCTTACAATCTCTTATTTTTTATATGCGACTTTAAACCAAAAAGTCGCTTATCTCCAGTTAAATATTGAAAGCGTTTTATAAAACAGCTCAGTTTTAACTCATCATTACAAATAGTAACATTTAACTTAATTAAATATATATATATATTTTTAATCCATATAATAAGGTTTTTCAAAGTACTTCGTCTGTGCGAGGCGGTAAGCGTGGAACGCTTCGATTTTAGCTCGAGTTTGGACTAAAAACATTTATCGGCTGTCCCAATGAAAACTAAAAGTTTTCGGGCTAGCTTGGTGATGCATGGATATGTCCTAGTATGTTATTGTTGTGTAAGTGTATAGTTCAAAAATTATGTACACCTCTTAGCGTTACCCAGAGGACACCACGAGGAGGTGGGTGTACATCGTCCTCCACTTTTTGTAATTATAACAAATGAATCAGCTAGCGTTTCGATCGGCAACAGATCTCATCAGTGACACTGCCATGTGTCAGACGCAGCTCCCTCCTCTTCAAATGTTTGAGGAGACTAGTCTGGAAACATCCCTTTGTGGCTGTACTGGGGAATATAACATGCTGAATAAAAAATTACACAATAAGATATTTGTTAAACATATTCATAGATATTTTGCCACTAGTGTACTTGAAAAACAATTGAAGAAATAAATCGCATGCTAACATGCAGCGAAAGCGTTCATTGAAGTATTACATCCTGGGTCGCTTTGCCCCAAAAGGGAGAGTATCAAATTCGCCGACTCGTCGACGTTTATTGTACACTACCCTGTACGTCTTAGACTCAGGACGTGTAATGACCAGACCCGCTTTTGGTCTCGCAATCTTCATGGGAATTTGAACTACAGGCGCGGGGGCATCATTGAGGACCATGTCCTTGAGTGAAACAAAACATACCAAGTTTCTGTTCCTGTAGTTCATGGTGATTCCTCGGACTTTGCAGACAGTCTTGAACTCGTTGGGGCCAATACGAATGACATAGGCATAATTCTTAGGACCGCCAGACACAAACTCAACAATGTAGGCATCGGGTCCGTACTTCGCCAATTCGTCAGTCATCTGTCCCAAGAACTCGCCGGCCTCTATTACCTCGTCATTGGGGGTCTGGGTGAAAATAATTGAGTCGGTGTCAAAATATAAGACACGCTCACCCAGACGCTCGAGGTATGAGTATAGTTTCAGGCGAGCCTGCGCAGTCACAAAAGCGGCTAGCACAACGTTTGTATATGGGTGCGGTACAATAGATTCTTTTAATGAATGCCAGTTGACAAACATTAGCTTGTCACTAATCGGCAGGAGTTCATCAACCTCTATGCCTGGGTCTGTAAGGAGGTCTAGTAGTTGCCCACGTGTTTTAACTACGGAGGTACGGGGTAGGTCGTCACGTTGACCCCATTTACCCCAGAAAGAGTTGAGGCAGGTCTTCCCTATGGCCCGCTTGCCCGGGTTGAACGAAACCTTCTCAGGGTCAATTGTGATCCGCTCCTTCAAATGGTAATCGTGAACGAACTGGGTTTTAAGCTCCTCTGTAGTGCACCATTCTGGCCACCCACTAGCTTCTACTTTCAGTTTTAAAAACTGATTAATGTATGATGCAAAAAGGCCCCCATTGTCAGTGTCGGGATTGTATGTGGTGGTTTCATACTCCCATATTTCGTGAATTTTGACTATACGATAGCCGAGCTGGATAGCCTTTCGGACTTCGCATGTCACCCACGTCCCCGAGAGTATTCTTTGTTGAGGTGTGTGCTCGCAGTCTCCCTGGTGCATGGTTTCTGCACAAGTGCGACAAAGCACAAAACAAAGTTTGCCGTTGAATCTTGCAGGAAGGACAGGGTGGTACAGGTTGTCAGGGGGAAGGATGTCGAGACGAACTAGTCCCTCGATGTTTCCAATTTCTTGGGGACAGTCCACTCCCACGTGAATCTTTGGATGCTTCACTGGAAATGTGCCGTACTTGCAGACATACGGGTAAAGGCTGCAAACATCGAGGTGCAGAATCTTCTCGTTTTCGCCTACCTTATGGTACAGTTTGGTGGCGTTAGTCCTACCACCAAAGAAAGCGTCACGAGGATCGAGGGGAGGGGCGGCGATATCATTCTGCGAATCTATAAATTGTTGAATTGTGGAGTTGCTTGCCTTCTGTGTTGCAAACTGACAACCCCACATTTCTATAACGGTGTAGCCGTTGCGACGCAGTAGCTCAGTTTTGTCGAGTGTCTTCTCATATCTCGAGGCCATAGTGTCACAGGCAGTTCCATTCTTGATGGGTGTGTCACGATTTTTAAAACATAGAGGACACCCGTGAAACCAGCAACCGTGGTACTCCCAGACAGTTTTTACATCACCGACTTCGCTGTAACCATCGACTTTTCGGCCACAAATCTTCTTCTCGCGTCCATTGCCTGAATGTTGGATATCTATCCCACGCGAATGAGCCTCCCACATGAGCCAGCAGAGAGCCTCACGAGACTGACGATCGGCAAGTCGATACCCACCTGCAGGTATAACTGAAATAGTTTCACGAGGTAGATGGTTTGTCCTGTATGCAGTCATACAAGCCCCCGCTATAGTAACAGCCTGTCTAAAAGGATCAACACCGTTTTCATTGAGGAAACCTTCCCTGAACTTTAAACAGGCTAAGCGTAGGATGCGAACGTCTTCAGAACAGTACTTCAGCAGTTCTGCCCTAAAATCAAATACATGGTTGGGATCCTGTGCCAAAGGGGTGTACCACTCAAAGAATTTCTCACGTTCAGTCACAGTCAACGTGTATGTCGTTGCAACCATACATTTCTGGTAGTGGAATGGGGCCGACATAGTTAGCGTTTTCAATCTTATTAAAATAATGTGGAAAATATCCTTTCACTGCATTTTCCAAATTGAATGTTTTGGGCAACTTTGCGAGTCCTTCAAGAAGAAAATTTAAGGAATCAATGAAGTGAAGATGAGAGTACTTGAGGGATTGTATTTTAGATCCCGTCATTATCAACTCAGGGGCCCAGCCGAGTTCCTCAATCATGTGACGTAGAACAAACTGTCCATCATAAGCCTTAAAGTTGTGTGCAACAACAATCACATCCTTATACTGGGGCTTTGGCTCAGCCAAATAGGCGACAAAATCTTGAACGGTATTGCCTCCCTCAAAAACACGTCGGCGTTGTCCGCAGAATTGACAGACGTGATTTGAATCGGGGACGTCCACACATGTAGGGCAAGCTTGTTCTGCAATACATAAATTTGGTATATGCTCGAACACATCAGGCTTTCCTGGGACAGGAGTTTCTTGAGTACACTCAAAATCGAAGAATACAAAAAGAAAAGGTTTAGTTGGTTTGAATGGTTTTGCAGGTTGCACAAAACACAGATGGTTTGGGGGAACATACTTGTCGCATATAGTGCACAGTGATTCACCACAAACATGATCACGCTTCTTTTGTGCTAAGCTATAAGTGTGGAGGCAGCTTTCACATTTTTTCAGAGTCTGGCAAGCAGATTGGTTTCCAAAAGAAGGTAGTAAATGCCGTTGGAAGCACGCCTGACCATAGAACGATCGTTTGCACAAATCGCATTTCACCCGTGCAGTGTCTTCGCAGATACCAGACTGGATGCATGCAGGACATTTGCTGGGACATCGATGACGACTGACAGTATTGGAATCTGCATACTTGCATGGCCGACAGTAGGTTGTTGCCGTGAAAGCACCCGTGAGGGAAATAATCACATTGTAGTGGTTTTCACCAAAAATCAGATCTATATGTTTTCGTGGATGATCGGGTGTGCCAACAGGTCCTTCAAACATTGTTTCTCTTCCTCTTCGGTCAGTAAACACCGTGATACAATAGTCAGATAAATGCTGTTGAAAGAGTCGTAACTCTTCAACGCCGCCTCCATGTGGTGGTGGTGTAGCAGACATCACTGAACGGGAGAGATAGATGTGAACAGTAAGAGGGACGGAACACAAATGAGGGCCGGCCGGAGTGCTCCTCCCCTTTTATCAAAACTATCGGGTCGAATCGAAAACAACCGAATGAATTTCGATACGATCGATATATCTAATCGGATTCCCCCATAGTAATGTAAAGGGTCTTTCGGTATCAACAACCGAATGAAAACAATCGAATGGAAACAACCAAATGAATTTCGATACGATCATATATCGAATCGGATTCCCCCATAGTAATGTAAAGGGTCTTTCGGTATCAACAACCGAATGAAAACAATCGAATGGAAACAACCTAATGAATTTCGATACGATCGATATATCGAATCGGATTCCCCCATAGTAATGTAAAGGGTCTTTCGGTATCAACAACCGAATGAAAACAATCGAATGGAAACAACCGAATTGATTTCGATACGATCGATATATCGGATCGGATTACCCCATAGTAATGTATAGTATTTACAATATCAACAACCAAATGAAAACAATCGAATGAAAACAACCAAATGCTTTTCGATATATCGAATCGGATTCCTCCATAGTAATGTATAGTGTTTTAAATAAGAACAACCGAATGAAAACAACCGAATCGATACAATCGATTTTTCAAATCGTATTCCCCTTAATGTAATTTTAAGTATTCCTCAATATGAACAACCGAATAAATTTGGATATGATCAATATTTTGAATCGTATTCCCCTAAAGTATTTTTTCTATTGCGCAACCAAATAAATTTCGAAACGATGACAAACAAATCGATACTGACTTATAAATCAAATATTATAATTTATAAACTTTATATACTATTATATATTTATATATTTATTTATATATTTATATATTTATATAACTTTATATATTTATATACTATAATTTATTAAACTTTAAAGTTAACAGTTTTGCATTGAACCAACTAAAGTATTCGATAGTATTTTTCTATACAAACAACCAAATGAATAAACCGAATAGCATTAACATCTTATTTATTTTTTTTTTTTATTGAATTGCTAAAACGTTTTATTTTTTTTGATCTGCAATCGAATGAAAACCCGATTAAAACACAGATGAACCAATATATAATCTAGATTTAAAAACTAGAAAAATATTATTAACAAAAAGCACCCTAGCAATGGAAAAGTACCGGTATGGTAAGGGGTGAGGGGAGGGGAGGGGAGAGAGATAGAGAGAGTCCCACTCGTTGGGTTGTCGGAGGAGGGGGTGGGGAATCCCAGGGGTCAAAGGTCAAAAGTGCGCCTCTGGGGACGTCTATAGTAGTAGTGCAAATTACGGATATATCGTCGCGCAGCCGATTTCGATACACCGGGATTAAACAAGGATATGGGTTGTCTCGATTGTTATTTCGAAACACCAATGATTTCATTCGATTCTCCATACGATTGAAATACAAAATATCGTTGTCTAGCACCTTTGGGTCAAAACTTTTTTTTAAATTATTATCTCATGCGCTCGCCTCCGCCCCCTTGGCCGTCCTAGCACTTTGTCAGAAGTTATATGAATAATTCCCAAGGATTTTTCTAAAGTTATGTAATTTTTTTTAACAGAAAGGGTTAAGGAGTGGCATATGATACTTACTTCGAGTTTCATCATTGTCAACTGCAAATCCAGTTGTTGACGATACTGAAAGTGTTTCTGCTACTCGTTAAACCATCAGTGCCACTTGATAAACTCTTGTTAACAGCTTTTTGGCAGCCCACAAATGGTTACAAACAACAAACCAAACATGTAATATCAGAAATACATCCAACAGAACATCACTTGTTGCCTTATTAACAATCATCTAAAAATTAAGACAAAACATAAAAGACACCCAATGAACTGCTTGAACGAAATTGAGACTTACTGAGTAAGCTATTTCAATTTCCCAAAATCGAGGGGTCATTTTAGCGAATTTCCCTTTAGAGAATACACTATTACGGTAGTTGCCATGGTAAGACCTAAGCCCGGAACTACTTTACTTTTTCATTTTGAGGTCCCCAGAAGCCAAACACACCATTCGTTCATTTTCATATATATATATATAAATATATAATTATAATAAATAATTATTAAATATATAATAAATATATATTTAAAAATTTAATGTTTTATTAAAATAAAAAATTAAATTTTTAAATTTTTATAAAAATAAAAATGTTTTTAAAAATTAAAAAGGGTACTTAGTTTATTTATAATGAGAATAAATACAATTAATGTTATAGTAGTATATTGGGATACTCACTATCTTATTTGTTATAATATATATATTATATTAATAAAATATAATATATAATTAAAAAAAAAAACAAAAAAAAACATATATATATATGTCTGTGGCACGGTACTGATAACTTTTGAAGCGGACCTCCGTTTTTATAAAATTTTTTATGAAGGTGTAAGACCAGGTCTATTTTTATGAGTTCGCGAATCAGCATGATCGGGTTATGGGAACGGGGTTTTATGAAGTTTTAAAGGGGTCAAAAATGGGGTTTTAGCATTTTTGGACCTCAATATTCAAAATTCAAAAATTTTAACTAAACCCATTTAATAGATCTTAAAAAAATATTATATATAATATTTTGAATTCTTGAATTTTGGTTTTTTTTATTTTGAAAACTAGGCTTAACAGGTTATGGAGAAAATCCAAAAATAGATTTTCCATATTATTCTTATGGGGGATAAACAAAACCCTCTATCTCACATATTTATTGGCATAACTTGATACAATTTGGTATGTACATTCACTAGGTAGAGTTTAACTGATATTTGCTTACAACACCCATATGGCCGCAAACCTACATACTCACCCCCATAGGGTTTATGGGGAAAATTAAAAATTGCCGAATATTGACACAATTTAATATTTACCTTACCTATTTTCTAACAACTGACATTTTTAAGAATATCCCATGGCAGCAAACTTACATACTGATTTCTATGGTTTTATGGAGAAAACACAAAATATCAAATTCTTTTGGAAATTCGCTGAGTACACAAGTCTGCTGCGACGGTGGTGCAGGCAGATTGTTTTGATCAGAGCGGAAACAAGTATGTTTGTTGCAGAGCTTTTATGTTTTCTAATAATTAATATTGACTTAGAGGAAAGGAAGCAAATAAGAGCACAGAAAGTATTGAGACACAGCAGTCAAATAATATCTTTATCACACTGTCATTAAAAGTCTTTAGGGGTAATGTATCAATTTGAAAGCAATTTTATTGCACCCAGCCTCTATAAATTTACCACCATTGTGGAATATTTACAATTTCATTGACAATAAAAATAAAAAGTCCTTTGAATTGGTTCAAAGAAAAAAAAAACCTGTAGGAAATAAACAAAGACTATAATTTAATAACAAATATATTTACAAAAACAAAAATTCTAACATACCCTATTTTTCCTGAAAAATATCCTTCATTTGTACTTTTATTGGTTGTTCACTCCGAGTCTTTTGGTCCAAGGCAGCTTTAAAAGAAGAAGCAATGTCAGAGCCTGAAGCAGAAGATGAGGGTGTGGCTGCTTCTGTTTTAATTACTTGGAAAGCCTCCTGATAAGCTTCATCAAAGCTCATGTTCTTCTCCTTCTGTATTTCCAAACAAAGCTTTATCATCCTCTGTGTTAGTGATAGATAGTTTGAATCTCTTAAATTGGTAGCTGGCAAACTTCTTCCCATGTCTTTGTGAAACTTCCTAAAGTAAAGCAACAATTCAGAACAGAGACTTTATAATAAACAAGTTTTCAAACTGTTCAAACCACAGGCAATTTAGCATTTATCATTTATTGCAAGCTCGTATGATAACTTACACACTGATTAATCTCTTTGAGGAAGAAATGTCTAGGGTTAAATAAAAAGAGTAAGTTCTACTTGGTTGCTACACAGACGTCACTAGTTTACATCGCACTATGGCGATTACGTTAGGTATTTTACTGCTCAATATGTCTAAAATACTGTCCCTAATTCAAAATTAGTCATCTTACAGCGATGAAACAAAATTCTCGTTGCCTGGATAGCTACAAATAGGCAAGATCAGATCATTTAAGGGACCATCCTTCTGCAGTGTGGAGGATTTTCTACAGGATAGCCTTACATAAGTGACTATGTTGTTTGTTAGTTGTTAGGTGTAAGTTTAGTTTTATTGCTTTTGTGACAATGCACCCGTTTACTTTACAAATGTAAAACAAAAATGTTATGTGCAAAAAAGAGTATGACTATGACTATGTTCCCTTGGTAACCATCCCACACTTAGCCCTCTTTTCCTTGTAAAAAATCTTAGAAATAAATTTAAAGAGTGTGTAACATTGATCTATTTAAACTGAAAACAAAGAACAAGATAATCAACAGACAGATATTTAAGTAAATGATCAGCTGTTAATATAATTTAATAAAGTCCATTTCCTCCCCTTGTATTACAGAGATTATCGCTCAACAGTTTTCCGAACTCTGAGAATCAAGACCAAATTTAATCTGTGTTGTTCTGGTCTCGAATTAAGTTTGTTTCTGGTGTTATAAGTGTGAATTTCAACTCCTCGAGTTTGTGTACAGTTAAATTTTGAGAACATTCTAAAATGTAAATACAAGGCAGTGTTAATGTTTCAAATTCTCTGAAAGAAGGTGTGGGTAAAATGGTAAATAACTGTAGAAAAGTGTAAACAAAATACTAGTTACCAAGGAAACAGCCGAAATCGTGAGTAAAATGGTGCCAATCAACAGGGGGCAAACTTTCCTATCGTTGTAGCATTCTTATCCAGTTTAACCTTGTTGGTTTTATCAAACATGTTCTTTTAAAAATTGGCTATTTGAAATAGTAGGCTATTTTTCGTTACTAGTTTCGATCAGTTTTCTGCACTAGGCTCCAACCCCAAGCGTGAAATTGATCTTTCCCAGAAATAGGACTTACAAGACAAATAATTAACTTATCACAAACAAAAATAACACCAACATACTGAAACACTAGCTTCATGTTTTGTGAATTTCAGAAACTTTCATTCTTCCATTTAAAACCATTGACTACAGACATAAAGGGGTCCACACACTATCGAACATGTCCGACGAGCTGTCGGTTCCGCCCCGACAACTCGGCGGTCATGTTAGGTTGGATGCTTTGTGGTCGAGCAACTAAGTTGCAAAATGGATTTTGAGAGAAATGTTTCTATTCTTGGTGGCATTTTTATTTAAACTGGCAAAAAAAAAATTTCAAATTCAAATCTCTTTATTCGTTTTGTATATACATACATGAATAGTGTCAAAGTAGCTTAACAAGCAGTGAGATCTTACTAGCTACTTAATACAAAGTTATAATACATCTTATAATACATAGTTAACAGAGATACCAAGCAAAGAGATAAATAAGTCTACTGTCAAAAAAGGAAAAAAATAAACTGTCTTAAAGTAAAAAGTTATGATAAGACAGGAATGAAGTTATATTGTTTTACAGGAATGAAATATAAACATTACACCAAGAAATAAAATTCATCCATACGCTTAGTCAAAAAATTCTTCAACAGAATAGCAACTTATTTTTTGCAAAAGATATTTCTTTAACTTGATTTTGAAAGAGTTTTTTTCTACGTCAATCCTAAGATCTAATGGTAATTTGTTAAAACATTTCAGTCTCATATAGGTTGATTTTTTTCTATAAAATTCTAATCTATGCTGTGGCATGTTTATCTGGTCTCTATTTCTGGTAAAATAATTGTGAATATCCCCACGATAAACTTGTTTGTGGAGCTGACTTTTAAAGCAGATAATACAATCCAGAATGTACTGGTCATATACAGTTAGAATGCCTATTGAAGAAAAAAGGTTTTTTACCGAGTCAGAATGGTCTAAGTTGAACATAATTCGCAATGCTTTTTTTTGTAATTTGAGAATATTTTCAAGGTTTTGTCTCGTAGTGCCCCCATAAATTGCCAAGCCGTATGATAAATGAGAATGTATGTGAGCAAAGTAGATAGATCGTAATGTGTCAATCCTACACAAGAATGACATTCTTTTTAAAATATATAAACCAGAAGAAATCTTTTTACTAACTTTTTGTACATGAATATCCCAAGTAAGGTGATTATCAACTTGTAACCCTAGAAATTCGGTAACTTCAATTGTGCCAATCTGAGTTTGATCAATAGTTAGGGACATTTTAGGCTTTTCTGTACTCTGTACTGTTGAGAAAAACATTTGATAAGATCTTGTAGCATTTAAAAATAAACTATTCTGAATCAACGCTTTTGGTCAAAACGTTGGTTTTTAGAAAGAGACAATTTCAGCCACATAGGTATATTTTAACGAATTTTCAATTAGGCCTATTTAGGCAAATTTCAATGTGGCCTAAGTGATTACCAGATTTTTTTTCATGAATGAGTACTAAAAAAGCATTAAAATTGAACTTACGCTCTTATTACATCTTCCTTATACAAAATAGGCTTAATCTTGATGTTTGGGACAGGGCGATCGAACTTAGGGGGAACTGCAGGAGGGAATGCCTTGTACAAATCGTACCACAAGGGACGGTCGTTCATGTTCATGGCTCCAGTCCTGATCAAGTTTGTAACTCTACAGAACAAATAAAATAACATTAGGTTTGTACAATACCCAGAAAAAATACAAATTAACTCTCAGTGCCAATAAAACCTGAAATTAAAATTTATTAAAAATACATTACTGGTAACACAGACTAACTTTATGAATTGAAACGTCAAACTTTGACTAATAATTGTAAATTGATGAGTATGCTAATGTTTTTCTTACTGATGTTTGGTTTAGGGCTAATAAAGAGCCAATAATTAATCTTATAATTACAGTAGTAGTTAAAAATTTAGACTCTATTATATGTAAAATTGATATTGGCAGTAGCTTTAAAATCGTGAGGGGTACATTTAAAATTATTTTTTTTAATCTGCATGTTTACATACGAAAATTTTGAGATTCAAGCCCGTGACCTTCAGTTTTGAGGAACACCCTGTATACTGGAATCTATGAAAATTTGAAATGGTTTTTATTGAAAATCCCATATGTGATTTAGAGGTAAAAAACTTTCACGATTTTAACTCAAACTGCTCTCCTGTCATAAATAGTGCACAGGTGGTCTGAATCACTCTGTATAATATGTTAGTGACTGATCTTCCTGAAGATGCTGCCTTTGCGGTGATATGTAACTAAGAGAGGACAATATCTTCAACTCAGGAACTGAGCAAAATTAAGGTAAAATTCCTACAAAGTGACCTTTTTACCCCCGAGCTAAATTGGTGTGAAATTAGCAATGAGCCAGCAATAATTTTTTAAATGTCTGGAGCACCTGTTTTTTAAACCATGACTCACAGCTCATTTGTTTGTGGGACCTTTAAATAGTGATGTCATAACTAGACCAAGGCAGCGTCCTAGCTGGGCGACGAAATTTGGACGGCGTTGAAGGCGTGCGAATTTGCTGGCTGGTGGAAATTTCAAATGCACTGAGAGGCATGGGAGTGTCCAAGCTGGCCATCTGTCGTGTTGCCACCGGTGCGTTGACACTTGTCGCTGCGGCGAAAGACAATCATGTTTGTTGTTGTTGTTGTTGTTGTTATTGGTGGATATAGTACATTATAGTCAACCATGCGGACGCATGGAGACCCCGGCCGAACCGTTGAGCACGTCTGCCTCAAAATGGGCATATTGCGCAGGCCCCCGGAAGGATGGGATATTGAAGGAAGAGAAAGGGTGAGGCACAGGATCATCAAGTTTGTGTTTGGAAGTCCGTGCGGCAACTTCATTACTGAGTCCACAGGGTTTCTACATAATTTCAATTTTCCATTTTCCTGACTTTTCCCTGACTTTCCCCGACTCTTCTGTCAAACTCCCCTGACCAGAATTCCACCTAGGTCTCGGCATTTTAGCTTACGTTAGATATGTGCATGTAAAAAAACATGTATTAAATGTTTTTTTGTCATCTTGTGTGACTTAGATTGAGATTTTGTAAAGAACAGTAAAATCTAGTGATTTAAATAAAAATTACAAAATCCAATTTTATCTGAACTGGCCCATCAGCCTTATTCTCATTACACTAGCAGTTACCAGCCTGCAGTCCTTTGGGGGATTAAGTTACCCCCAGCCTCCAAACCATTAGGTTTATACAAAATAACAAGTACGGAAATAAAAAGGTCTTAAAATAATCCATAGGCCTAGGCCTATAATTTAAGATTTAAATGTAAAGTGGAGGGTTCGTATTTAAAATTTGTAAGTTGGCCGCCACATTGATAAAATGGCAGATAAAGTAAAAATCCATCATAAAAGTAAAAATGAAGGAAAAATTTGATAACTTACCTACTGCAATAAAAAGAATAAAAAATAAATGTTAGATAGGCCTATCATGTAATCAATTTACAATTCCTCTAAAAAAATCTTTAAACAAATTGACCTGTTGGGTAGGCCCTTAATTTGTATTTGCCAGGTACAGTAGACTCCCTCTAAACCAGCCACCTCAGGACCAGGCCACGGCCAGATAATGAATGGGCCAGTTAAACCGATGTTCATAAGAATGCCAACCCACAATTTTATGTGGCCTAAATATAATTATTAAGTTACTTGAAAAACAACCTTAAATACATTACTGTATATGATTTAAGTTATAGCTAAAATCCACCACCCATGAAATCCACAACAAACCTACACTAATAATAATTCCTTTCTTTATTGTGGTCTACTGCATAGTAGATCCAAACGCATTGACTTCCGGTGGCATTCACTTCTGACCAGGACGTTATATTTTAATTGGTTTGAGAACGTCAATATGAAATAATGTTGAATTGAATGATACATTATGTAAGAAAACTACGTTTCTGGCAAAACACAGCCGGTTAAAGCGATGATGAGATAAAAAAATGGCCGGTTGGAAAATGCGGTTTTGTGTCAGGGTAGGCCGGTTAAAGCGGAGACCGGTTAAAAGGTGGCCGGTTAAGAGGGAGTCCACTAGTGATGGCAAAATTTCTTGAAAAATCGATTTTTCGATATATCGATGTATCGAAAGAGTAAAATCGATTTCGATAAAAAAACGTGGACAAAAAATCGATGTTTTAAGAAAATCGATTTTTTATCGACGCTTTTAAATTTACTATAAGTTATACCAGAAAGTAAAAATAAAACCAACAAACATTTAATGAATACTATCAATATTACATTATTTGTAGTCAATGGTCCCACCTTTGATTATATCATTGATTTTGTAGATAAAATCCATGATAAACTCTACCATTGACTAAGGATACAAAGATTAAAGATTTTGATGTAAAGTCAATGACTCTACACATGTAAGCAATACACTACATTATTTGGTTTAAAATCAAATAGAGTTATGAAAATAAACTATTTGTTTATTGAAAAGATATATTAGATCGTAGACTAAAACACAATGATTTATTTCAAATGATGTAAGAGCTAAATTGCGTAACTTATAACATCGCAAGACTGGAATATACACAGTTTTTGTTTTGAGCTATAGAATCAACATGTATTGGAAAGCTAGAAAAACACAAATTCATATAAGGTCAATGGAGTTGGGAATTTATAATTTTTTTTAACGTAATTCAAGGACTATTAAAATTTTATTTTAGAGTAAAAATTATTTTATTATCGTTGGTTGCCAATTTTGAACAGAACCGTAACAGTCTAACCTACGGGAGCAGTCCCGACTATCTTAAGACTGTGTACCACGCTCTATTCCACAGTCACTTAATGTATGGTCTGGTCTTGTGGGGGCACTCGTCGGCGACTCATGACATACTGCTGCTACAGAAAAAGGCGGTAAGGATAATTACATCTTCCAAGTATAATGAGCACTGCAGACCCCTATTCAAGGAATTAGGCATCCTTACCGTCCATAGTCAGTATGTGCTCAACATCCTAGTCCTCCTTAAGGAATATGAAGCTGACTTCGTAAGGAGAGATGAGCAGCATAGTTATGGGACCCGAAACGCGCACAACCTGGATATGCCAAGATGTAGGCTATCTAGTACTCTCAAGAACTCCACGGTATGCAATCAGGCTTTTCAACACCTTGCCTGTCAACGTGCGAGAGATGAGCCCCCCAGCGTTCAAGCATAGATTAAGCATACTCCTTGAGGAGTATGCTTAATCTATGGTTCAAGACAGTACTCCGGGACAGACTAATAGATAGGCCTCTCTACCTTGAAGAAGCTCAATGACCGACCAATTTTTGAAAACACATCCGCCTAGCAAAGCCACATCCCAGATTAACAGTGTAACTGTGTAAATATATGTTTGTATAATATGTTTAAAAAATTTTGACGCAATCTATCCGACTTGTCGGTCAAAGATGACCGACAAGTATTCAAGTAAGTAAGTAAGTACGGTAACCAAGTCTCTATTTTTCAATTAAATTGTAATAATAGCGAAATTTTAACAAAATCAAAGGATGAACCCTATTATTAACTGTTTTGTAAAAAAGGTATGATAGAGTATACATATACTTTACATGATATTTTGGCCCATGCGAAATGATTGTAGCAATAGCCATAGCAACAATCACGGCCATCTCTATTCTCTAGTAAACTCTACTAGAAATGGCCTTGAACCAATACGATATACAGCCAATACTAAGTTATTTGACTTTGATATTTGGCTCTAATGCAACAAATTTTGTAAATTTAAAGCCAAACTAAGGTTAGGATCTTAAAATATACTGTTTTAGAGGAGTAAAAACTGCAATTCTTTGTCTTTTACCCGACCGATTTTAAAATTGATATTTTTAGTAAGAAAAATCGATCTCCAAAAAATATCGTCTTGAAAAAATCGATGTCAAAAATCGATGTATCGAATGGTAAAAATCGATTGTTCCGAAAAATCGATTTTATTTTGCCATCACTAGAGTCCACTGTATTTTCGATCTGACAACTTACAATACTAGTATACGTGTTGCTCGAAATCGAGCAATTTATTTAAATACAGTACAAATGTTACTTTAGCTCTAAATCAATGACATCCGACCAATCCAATAATGTGAATATCTTCAATCGCCAATAACTACACGTATTTACAGCTGATTATTAACAGATGTTTCAAATACTTTATTCAGTCCCAATGTTATTTAAATGGGAAATTTTACATTTCAATGGTGGATAGCGCCTTTATTTTCAGTCAGATTCTCATCAATTTTTTGCGGAAACAACTACAGACCAAGCCCTATACAACGACACCTAAAAACTTGAAAATCGGTTGAAAATTGTAGGAGGAGTTCTCAAGACAAAAAAACCCTCAGCGTATTAAATAAGTATAGATCAATTGGATCAATTGATATTTTTTTCAATGGTATGGTAGGCCTAGCTAAATTAAGAAACAACTGCATCCCGAAACGCCTACAAGTAATTGACAAAGCGAACTGTAAACCAAAAACTTAAACATTAATTACAAATGTAGGGTTAACTCTAAAAGTTAAGGCCAATTATTTCCAAATCCATTTTCGACTAGGCTTAAGATAGAATTGGATTACCTGGAAAATATGGTTCCAACTTTCTCCAACCTGCTTTGCGCCATTATTTAACAGCTTGAGTTAATTAATTATGATATAACAAGTACTTTTAATTACAACCATAACATATAAATAGGAATAGGAATAGTAAAGACAAATCTGCAGCTAAAACAATAACATAACCTCAATGGACCAATACCAATATCACTCCAAGATGACTGTAGTGGCACAGGTGAACTACATACTTAATAGCAGTGTTGCCAGGCTGGGTTTGCCATTTTACCCGCAAAGTCCCCATGAAATCCCCGGTTTTACCCGGTAATTTGGTTGTAATCCCCGAAAAATCCCCGGTTGGAATAAAAATACCCAAATATCGTGTAATTTCTTGGAAACAGTAAGTCAATTGCCCGAAACCTTACACAATACACCTATATGTCGCATTACATCATATTCATTTTTTATTTTGTTGTTGGATTTAATATTGATGTATTTTTAACAAGTCTATCACATTAGTGACTTGGGTTATGTTCATTTCTTTTGCATAGTTAATTTTGTAAACCATGCCCAGGTCTCGTGCACAAATTTTGTAACGTGTTCTTAGACCAATAAAGATTCTGATTCTGATAGGAGACAAAACTCATTAATGATGTCATTGATTTAAGATTACTACTAGACTCTTTCATCTGAATAATAGACCCTAGGCCCATAGATGCAAATAATTACATCTAAATCGGTAACACAATGATACAAAAACGATCCATTACCCCCACCACTATACCCCGTTCAAAAAAAATGTGCGGTCGAAAGACAGAATTTCATTTCCCACCACAAGGAAAATTCCCTCAATACTTTCCTGAATTCCCCGATTTTCTTCACAATCAGATGTTATTTTAGTTGGCCCTTAAAATTTAGAGTATAAAATAGCGCTGTTTATTTTAGATTCCTTGGCGCTGATGATCGTGTTACTTCCCCTACTTGCCGTTGGAAGCGCTTCTTGTTACATCTCAAATGTCAAAATTAGAATGTTTGTTTACAAAAAAATCAAAACATTGGCATAATTTGACATGAGATATTAAGCAGCTGTGGTAATTCTCAGTGATTCTGATTGGTTGGATTCTTGGCAGTGGGAGGAACGGGAAAAATGGGGGAATTGAAATCTGCGTTTCGACCGCACATTTATTTTGAACGGGGTATAGTTGGGGTTAATCGGAGTCGATCCACGAATAATAACAATTTCAGCTGAAATAAAATAATGTAAACAAACCAGACGCACCAATAATAACGATGCCAACTGACATACTAGTGCGGCGCGTCGGCGGCGGTAACCCAAACTAGTGGTGGGGGAAACCGGCTCGGTTTTAGCACTATTCCACCATATCAGTTACCGAACCAGATAATTGTTTATATCTATGGATAGGGCACTTCAATAAGATGGTAAGCCTGGCAGGTGAATTACGATTTTAGATTTTGTACACCATCCAGAATGATTAACCCTTCCAACCTCCAATCTATGGAGATTTATTATAATTATTAAACAACTTTAAGGCTACTAACTGAAGTTCTTGTTTACACCGACAGAATACGAATGTTGAGTACTGAATTTGGTATGACTTTAGCTCTGATTGGCCACTGACACTAGTGCCACTAATCACATATGAAACGACGCAACAGCAAGATCGGTTCAGGAAAAGCATACTGTAGCCAGTGCCGGATTTACGTTTTCTTCGCCCATGGGCATATAATAATCTGCCGCCCCTTCACCCCCCCCCCCCCCCCCCCCCACTGCCGGCTCCCTTTGTACCCTCCTCCTCTTCCCATAGCACATTGATATAAAATACAACATGTATAACTAACAATATTTAGATTTTTGTAGGATTTGTTTTTATATTTTTCACTTCATTTAACTGTATAGCTACTTAATTCTGAAATATAAAATAACTTCAATTTTTGTATTATTTATTAAGGCTCCGGTCTACCCGAGCCCCGAATGCAGCCTCGCGGCCGCGGCCGTAGCGCTAGGCGAGTTTTATGGATGCAGAGGTTTACGGGAATCGTGTTTAAAAAATAACTAATTAAGATAGAGATTGGCTCTTAGTTTTTTCTAAAAGTACAAAGACGGATTTTGTATTCTGTGTTTTTAGAATTTTTAAATAAAATTTCTAATTTCAGTTATAACTGTCTAAAATAATCTGTTTTTCTCTGGTGACAAGTTTTATAGATGCAGAGGCTTACGGGGATCGTGTTTTAAAATTGACCAATTAAGATAAAGATTGGCTCTTAACTTTTTCTGAAATTAGAAAAAATGATCTCGTCGGCTATCTTTTTAGAGTTTTTAAATAAAATTTCTAATTTTAGCTATAACTGAATAAAATCATCTAATTTTCCCGATGCAAATGCAAGGGGTTTTTTAGAATCCTGTTATCTTCTGCTAAATGCAGCGTAGAGATATAACTAAGGTGTCATATTAAAGAAGAATAACGATGCTAAATTTCCTTAGTTACACTTTGGTAAACTCACTTTGGTAGTTTCATCAAAACTAATGAAAAACTTCAGTAAAAAATTTAGAAAAACAGATGGTTTTAGACAATTATATCTGTAATTGGAATTTTTACTTTAAAATTCTAAAATGATAGCCGACTAGATCCTTTTTTCTACTTTTAGAAAAAGTTAACAGACAATCTCTATCTTAAGTGGTTAGTTTTAAAACACGATCGCCGTAAACCTCTGCATCTATGAAACTCAGAAACAGATGATTTTAGACGGTTATAACTGAAATTAGAAATTTTATTTTAAAATTCTAAAAAGATAACGACGAGACCCTTTTTTCTATTTTTGGAAAAAGTTAAGAGACAACCTCTATCTTAATTGGTTAATTTTAAAACACGATCCCCGTAAACCTCTGCAGCCAACAAACTCGCTTAGCGCTACGGCCTCGAGGCGGCATTGTTGTTCGGGCTCAAGTAGAACGGAGCCTTAACTTCAGTTCCATAGTTTTTTTGTTTAATTTTCTTTTCTCTTGGGTATTTTAAATGAAATAGGATTACAATTTACTAAAAGCTCGAGTTTTATCTATAACATTTTACCAAGAAAAAGAACATGAGTGCTAATTAGAATACGTCTATAATCTACATACAGTTTTGAATGTCAGTAAAACTGTACACGTCTAGCTTTCTTCTTGGCAAACTCGGAAATTACATCTTCAAACTCTAAACTTGTTGTTAAGTTTTTTTTTTCTATTGCTAAAACTGCAAGGAAGTTCAGTCGCTTTTGTGTGGTGGTGGAACGTAAGTAGTTCTTGACCCTTTGGAGAGTAGAGAATGATCTCTCTGCCGAGCAGTTTAAAGCAGGAGTGCAGAGGTATATTTTCAGAGCAATATTCACACTTGGATATAAATCTACTAGATTTTTTGAAACTAGAAACTTGTGCAGTCTGGACAATATCAAAAGTCCATCCTCATTAAAAGTCTCTTGATGCAACAAACCTTTAAGGTGAATGTACTCCATTGCCACATCGTCTGCCGCGCGCGTAAATAGACGCTCGTCCATGCATAAACGCAGACTGCAGTCTGCCCTTTGCCGAATCACCACGATACGGCATGTGGCCTGCGACCATAACGATGACAACGCGCCGTGCATACAGATATCAAATTTTAATTTCTCCAAAATTTTGCCGCCCTTGAAATTTGCCGCCCTGGGCATGTGCCCATGTTGCCCATGCGGTAAATCCGGCCCTGACTGTATAGCTACTTATTATAGGTCTGATGTAAAACCTTTTGGTGTGTTTCAGATGTGAAGCGTTAAAACTAAAACAGTTGTCAATTTGAGTTTTTTTATGCTTGAATTTAATGATAAAGGTAGATTGACCAATTGTACAAAAAGAAAACTAAACTTATCTGATTTTAGACGAGCCCTTTTACACGATGAAAATTTTGGAAATTTACATATTACATTCTACACTGAATCCCTGCCAGAGATGTATTTTCTCATTAATTTTTAACAATTTTTTTTTATTATCAGAGGGAATTTGAAAACTGTCATTAATAAATTTCTAAAGAAGAGATTTTTTTATTATTCACTAAATACAGTGCATTCAATGACACAAAATGAAAATGTGTTGCATAGTTTCTGCAAATTCACTATTGAAAAATCTACACACTAATGAGAATCAATTTGATGAATTTGGAACACTATTTTCTATTTTCGTCTTATGTTAACATGTTCACCACCGTAGACGACAAATTAGAAAATTTCTTTTTTCCATAAAAATTGTCTTAATAAACCACTACAAGATGGGAGGGCTTTGGCTGGATTGATTTATACAAAATTCCGTTCAGTGAAGTGTAAAAAAGATTTGGGACCTTTGTGTACGTTTAAATTCTTTACTATTGAAAGGTTAAAAAGTAATCTCCAACGCAAACAAATATTGTTTCCTGCAACTTTGGTAACACTTACTTACTGGCAACAAAAAGTAAAATTATTCATTTTTTTAAACATTTTTCAACCGTTATTTACTTGGATCGACACCATTGTCCTTAGTGGGATCGACACAAATTGCCGCATGAAAAATACCCGATTTCGAGGGCCAATCCCCGCAACTCGGACTCAAAATCCCCGGTTTTACCCGGTTTTGTGTTAATCCCCGAAAATTACCCGCACAGCCACCAAAATACCCGAAAACCGGGTAATTACCCGGTTTCTGGCAACACTGCTTATTACTTAAGAGCAATGGTGTCAGTTTCTGCGACATCCGTGGATGTCACCACAGAGTTTTTGTTGCTTAAAAAGTTGTTTAAAAAAAAACCAACATTTTACTCTTTGTTACCTGCAAGTGTTGCCAACGCTGCAGGGAAAAACAAACAATCGTCCTCGTTTGCGTTGGAGATTTTTTGTCTCAACTATTACTAACAATAAGGAATTTCAAAGCAAACTAGGGTAGAATTTATGGTTTTATCATTGACTATTGATACTACCATAGTCAATTGATACATAGACTATTGATACTATAGGATCCTTAGTCAATGGTTTTATATTTAACTTGATTGATAATTGTGGAGGTTGGTGGAAAAACAGCCTCAGGCGAATGAGATTTTTTTTGTAAAAAGCTTAAAATGATCCGTTATTTAAGAAAAAACAGCTTTTAAGGTTAGAGCACGAAAAAGATTAACAGATGTTTTTTTTTTGTGCACTTTTTAAAGGCTATAGAAAACGCCAACTTTGTGGGCTAAATACACACCAGAAAAATGCTGTTCTACGAGCAGTACTGTAATGATGAAAAAAAGCTATTCCGCACCCGCAGACTTTAGGAAACAGAAGTGCTTTTCCTCTACCGACTTTGTGTTAATAAGTAAATGTTCGTTTTGTATAATTTATTAATATAAATTATATAAAGTTGAACTCACTGCCATTGCATGATGCACATAAAAAGAATGCCAAACATCTTATCTATCTATACAAATGATATTTTGTAATTACCGTTACCGAATGTGTCAATGGTGGACAGGCAACTTCTTTTAATAACTACTAGGGTTACCTGAGCAGCGCATTGTGCTGAATATACCCGACCGAGTACCTTGTAATAAAACCTCTTGCCTCTCTGCATTAAAAATTCAAAGTTCTATTTAGCTTTTAACATGTGTTTGTTATGATTTAACTGAAACATGTTATGAACTGCTGTTTCATTTGAAATTTAATAAAAATTATTCCCCATGTTAATCTTATGGACAAAAAACTAACTTTAAGGGCTTTCCACGCCCTTCAGAGTACGAATATTAAAAATCTAAAACCTTATTGCAAAACTACAAACTGAGACGAAGCTTATGACATCTCAAACATTGAATTTCGTCCATTAATAAGAGAGGAGTAGTGTTCACAAAAAACGGCTTCGTATTATATATATATATATATATATATATATATATATATATATATATATATATATATATATATATATATAGAATAGATTTTTTGCTTTTTACGTCAGAGGCATTTTGTTATAAGGATCGCACCATATGTATATTGATATAGGTACACTACGACCAGGGCCGGATTTACGAATTTGCCGCCCATGGGGCCAAAACATTTCCGCCGCCCCCCTCCCACGTCCACAAAACAATATTCGTTGTACAATATATGCGCCATAATAAACAGCACTGAAATTGAATCAGCCATCTTCACCAATATTATATGTTGGTGAAACTAAGTATATAAAATATTACAATTTCAATACGGTACTGTTTATTTTGGTGCATAGGCTACTGTAGAACCATACCCTCACATAATTACATCATTTTTTCACAAGCTATAGGCCATAACCTCACTATCTGGGTCTAGGTCGAATTTTAATTAAGACTGCATGATATTTTCGATGAACAGAGAATTTATATATCTTTTGATATCTTTTCTTTTCAGGGCATCGCTTTTATTATTTATCTGTTTAATGGTGCAGGTAAATCTTAATAAAGTAGTATAATGAAAGAGAAGAAAAATAAACGATTATTCAAAGTTACATTTTTGTGACTTGATTGCTAAGGAAAGTTAAAAAACCCCTCCATGTTAAAATTTCTCTCGGTCGTACATTTGTCTACTACCAATACAGAAAATAGTATTTCTGTACAAGTAATAAAACTACATAAGAACTAAGATTAATTTATACTGCGGCTTAACAACAGCTAATTTTCACAACCCAGTACATTGGTTCATAAGCAGACGGTAAAATGAAATCACCAAAATCAGCTACAAAGAAAAAAAACCTTAGAATCCCAGAGTGCCTTTGGACGCGGCAATGCCGGCAATTGTATAGTCGATATTAAAATGTGAGACGAAAATGTGTACAACACAATTTTACTAATATCGTAAGCTACGCTATTGCTTTATAAACAGACCTACAGATGAAATTGAAAAAAATATTGTGTCATGACCATCAGTGGATCTTTGTTTTGAAATAGAGTCAGAAAATCCATATTGAAAATCAGCAGATATCTTATTGATGAGGGGTTTAAAGACCAAACATCTCAAAATCAAAGCGTCGGGATAAACCGTTATATTCATACACTAAATGGAATGAAATGGAAAATTCAGCCCGGAGCCCGGTACCACTGGGATTTTGATTTTTCCAGAGTGGATACGCTGAAGGGGCATGACAATCAGCCTAATAATGTCAAATAATTAGCTATGGAGTCGCGGCTCGCGCCCTCCCAGGTGCCTGTACATTTAGTGACGCTAACACGAATCTGATAAATTATCTATTGTTTAAAAAGCTCATTGAACTTTTTCAAGTTTTACTCAATGTAAACTTTGGTGAAACCAAATAATCTGCATGGACCACTCTTGATATTTTAGACTAATTTAATCTAATCCAAAAAAAAAATCAAAAAAAACTGCCGCCCCTTAAAATGTGCCGCCCTGGGCCCGGGCCCATGTGGCCCATGCCTAAATCCGGCCCTGACTACGACACTACACGGCAGTTATAGTTTTTGACAAAAATCTGTAAACAATCTTAGTGACTTGTTATAGTTCCCTTCTATTAACAAACCAACCGCTACAAAATTTTCAATTCAGAATTCAATCTTGTAAAATTTAGTCTTAGCAAAATTATGAAAAAAGCTATCAGGTTCGGATTGTTTCAGATCTGCAGAGAATAAAATAAAAGAGAGTAAAATAAAACTTCTTGTTTTGGTCCTTGTAGTTTTTATAGACAATGAAATGAATACAGTATTCATTTAATATGGAATAAGAGGTTTTCAAAATCTATCATGTTTATTTGTATGCTATAGTTATTTTGGAATTTTTGGAATAATTACAATAAAAAATTATTATCTATGTGTAGCATTTTAGAAAACTAGTACGTATATGACTTCCAAAAATTTAAATATACTTTTTTTATTTACTATTATTCATCCTAATTGTCATTATTATCAATTATATCATTGGTTAGGATACGTTAAAACTAATACTATACATACTCTTAAAAAATATTAATATCAAATCCCATTTTTAGATGTATACCGGTAAGTGAAACAAGTTCCCCTACTCAGTTTCCCTACTCCATTCGCGTACTCTATGGCATAGAAGTAAACATATAAATGGATTGTGGCTGTTAGTTTATTTCAGATTCCTTGGCTGTTAGTGATGGCAAAATTTCTTGAAAAATCGATTTTTCGATATATCGATGTATCGAAAGAGTAAAATCGATTTCGATAAAAAATCGTGGACAAAAAATCGATGTTTTAAGAAAATCGATTTTTTATCGACGCTTTTAAATTTACTATAAGTCAAGTTATACCAGAAAGTAAAAATAAAACCAACAAACATTTAATGAATACTATCAATATTACATTATTTGTAGTCAATGGTCCCACCTTTGATTATATCATTGATTTTGTAGATAAAATCCACGATAAACTCTACCATTGACTAAGGATACAAAGATTAAAGATTTTGATGTAAAGTCAATGACTCTACACATGTAAGCAATACACTACATTATTTGGTTTAAAATCAAATAGAGTTATGAAAATAAACTATTTGTTTATTGAAAAGATATATTAGATCGTAGACTAAAACACAATGATTTATTTCAAATGATGTAAGAGCTAAATTGCGTAACTTATAACATCGCAAGACTGGAATATACACAGTTTTTGTTTTGAGCTATAGAATCAACATGTATTGGAAAGCTAGAAAAACACAAATTCATATAAGGTCAATGGAGTTGGGAATTTATAATTTTTTTTAACGTAATTCAAGGACTATTAAAATTTTATTTTAGAGTAAAAATTATTTTATTATCGTTGGTTGCCAATTTTGAACAGAACCGTAACAGTCTAACCTACGGGAGCAGTCCCGACTATCTTAAGACTGTGTACCACGCTCTATTCCACAGTCACTTAATGTATGGTCTGGTCTTGTGGGGGCACTCGTCGGCGACTCATGACATACTGCTGCTACAGAAAAAGGCGGTAAGGATAATTACATCTTCCAAGTATAATGAGCACTGCAGACCCCTATTCAAGGAATTAGGCATCCTTACCGTCCATAGTCAGTATGTGCTCAACATCCTAGTCCTCCTTAAGGAATATGAAGCTGACTTCGTAAGGAGAGATGAGCAGCATAGTTATGGGACCCGAAACGCGCACAACCTGGATATGCCAAGATGTAGGCTATCTAGTACTCTCAAGAACTCCACGGTATGCAATCAGGCTTTTCAACACCTTGCCTGTCAACGTGCGAGAGATGAGCCCCCCAGCGTTCAAGCATAGATTAAGCATACTCCTTGAGGAGTATGCTTAATCTATGGTTCAAGACAGTACTCCGGGACAGACTAATAGATAGGCCTCTCTACAGTGAAGAAGCTCAATGACCGACCAATTTTTGAAAACACATCCGCCTAGCAAAGCCACATCCCAGATTAACAGTGTAACTGTGTAAATATATGTTTGTATAGTATGTTTAAAAAATTTTGACGCAATCTATCCGACTTGTCGGTCAAAGATGACCGACAAGTATTCAAGTAAGTAAGTAAGTAAGTAAGTACGGTAACCAAGTCTCTATTTTTCAATTAAATTGTAATAATAGCGAAATTTTAACAAAATCAAAGGATGAACCCTATTATTAACTGTTTTGTAAAAAAGGTATGATAGAGTATACATATACTTTACATGATATTTTGGCCCATGCGAAATGATTGTAGCAATAGCCATAGCAACAATCACGGCCATCTCTATTCTCTAGTAAACTCTACTAGAAATGGCCTTGAACCAATACGATATACAGCCAATACTAAGTTATTTGACTTTGATATTTGGCTCTAATGCAACAAATTTTGTAAATTTAAAGCCAAACTAAGGTTAGGATCTTAAAATATACTGTTTTAGAGGAGTAAAAACTGCAATTCTTTGTCTTTTACCCGACCGATTTTAAAATCGATATTTTTAGTAAGAAAAATCGATCTCCAAAAAATATCGTCTTAAAAAAATCGATGTCAAAAATCGATGTATCGAATGGTAAAAATCGATTGTTCCGAAAAATCGATTTTATTTTGCCATCACTATGTGTGTGTGTGGCTGGCTATGAATTGAAATGGAGGCAAACAATGTATCATGAAGGCAAAGTTCATTGTTGTCTTTCCTTTCTTCATTTTTGAACATTTTCATTTCATTGTTGAAGTGTTTGGTAATTAGATTGATGTGGATAGATGTTTCTAAGTTAAATGATATTGATGAAATTACTTCGTCCGTCGCAGTGAAACTTGAAATTAAAACTTATCAATCACGTTCAAGTTCAATTTCCTCTTGAAGACTTTTGAAGATAAAAAATTCAAGTAAGTCAGCCCATACCATACCTACCCAAGGTGATAAAATGTCCATGTTATTTATTGTAGTTTCGTAAGGCCCTTCAACCATTATCAATCAATCTCTAATATTACGACGGGTTAAATGTGGGAAATACATGACACCATCAAGTGATTCCAAAAGAAGCCATTTTATTACTTAATAGAACAAAAACAAGGAAACACAAAAGACAAGGTGCGAAGGCCTCAGTAGAAGGCCTCAGTAAAGTCATCGGCTTTTACATGGTTACAGTTAAGCATAGAGTTAGACTATTAATATATACATCACTGCTCTCCCTTGTAAATAATAAATATACATATAAAAAAACTACATTAATCATATTCTGACAAAGAAAATCTCTTGGTTGGTTTAATCACCCTCCCTCTACTTGAAACATTCCTCTTAGGAGTCTGGCTGACTGGTGAGTTAACAATGGACTGGTTATTATCATCGTGTACATTTGGAGACTGAGGTGAGTGTACAGATTCATTAGGTGTAGGATCAGGTAAGGTTCTGTGGTCAGGACTTCTTTGAGGAGTAACAGGTCCTTGGTCTGATTTTGATCCATTGGTAAGGATAGGTTGAGGAGCACTCAAAAGTAACCCTTTTTGAGCATTAACATCAGAGTAACACTCTTTCAATTGGTTGAAATGAACTTTATGTGTTGTACCACCTGAAACTTTAACTATGTACACAGTCTGACTGATTTTCTTAACAACCCTACCAATCTGATACTTTATTTTCAATCCATGTATCATAGGCCTATTAAGATTTACCCATACAAGTTGATTTAAATCATAGGATTTCAAGTTAATAACAGATTTAGGCTTAAAACAATTTTTTGTGTCAGTTACCGGTAAGTCAAAATTAACTTTCTTTTTCACTACGGATAAAGGCGATCTTGGTACAAAATTTAACAGCATAGCCATAGGAGATTTCCCAGTAACAGAGGACGGTGTTATCCTATAAGCATACAGACACTCTGACAGTGCTTGATCAGTTGTTAGATTTTTACCATGGGACAAATACAATTTAGATAGTAATATTTTGAAAGTCTGAACAGAGCGCTCGGCCTGTCCATTTGATTGAGGTGAGTGAGGAGGTATGTACATAAGCTTGATATTTTTCCTACTACAAAAACTCTTAAGCTCATATGAAGAAAATGGAGGACCATTGTCACAGACAATTGTGGTCGGAAAAGAAAATCTTGCAAAAACTTCAGCTAACTTAGACAATATTGCATTGTAGTCATGTTTCCCTTTTAATAAAAAACATTCAACCCACTTGGAGAACGCATCACAAATAATAAGATATTTGTTATCATTAAAATCAAACAGATCTAAATGTACTCGCTCCCAAGCCCTTTTAGGTTTAGGCCAAGAGATACGAAACTGCTTGTTACGCTTATTTTGTGTTGCCTGACATATGGAGCAAGATATAACTTTGCGGTAAATATCACTGTCAAGTGATGGCCACCATACATAAGATCTAGAAAACAACTTAGACCTAGTTATTCCAGCATGACTACAGTGGATTATTTCCAGAACCTTGTTTCTTAAACTTACTGGTATGACTGTACGGTTACCAAAAAATAAACAACCATCACGCACATTAAGGCAATGTTTGTTTTGAACATAAACTTTAAATTCCTTATCTAAGGATCTAGGAAAACCTTCATGTAAATACTTAATTACTTTACACAAAATCTGATCTTTCAAAGTTTCATTTCTTACTTCATTTAACGAAATCATAGGTGTCGACAAGTAAGTAAATAAACTATCATTGTCAATTACTGGTTCACAACTTGGCAAACGCGACAATGCATCTGCATGTGGAATTAGGCTACCTTTTTTATGTACAATTTTGTACTGGTAAGCAGAGAGTATTGTTGCCCATCGAATTAACTTATTAGATGCTAAAGTGGGGATTCGTTTTGTTTCACCAAAAAGACTTTTCAGAGGAAGATGGTCACTGTTAATTGTAAACTGCCTACCCCAGAGATACTTATGGAACTTACGAAGGCCAAAAATTATACTAAGAGCTTCTTTTTCCAACTGAGAATAATTTCTCTGGGCAGGATTAAGCGTTGCTGATTCAAATGCGATAGGACGCTCTTTGTTGTTACTGATCTGACTAAGAACTGCCCCGACTCCAAATGAGCTGGAGTCCACAGACAATACTAATTCCTTTGATGGATCAAACAGTTCTAACATTGTTGCTTCACTTAACGCTGTTTTACATTTTGCAAACGCCAAAGCACATTCAGACGACCAATTCCACTGTTCATCTTTTCTCATAAGCTTGTGGAATGGCTCTAATAAATCTGGACACATGTGAACAAAGTTTCGATAATAATTGAACATAGAGACAAAAGATTTCAACTGTGACAAATTAGTAGGTGGAGGCATTGACAATATTTGCTGGACCTTGGTGGCAGAAGGTGCTTTGCCATTTGCAGACAAATCAAAACCTAGAAACGTTAATGAGTTGACAAAAAATTCAGATTTACTTACATTTAGCTTGACATTGTGTTCTTCAAGTTGAGTTAAGACTTTGTTTAAATTTTCTTGACAGTCCTTCAAATCCTTGCCACCAATCAAAATATCATCTAAGTAAGGGGCTGCACAACTGACATTGGACAAAATCGATTCAATAACTGATTGAAAAATGGCACAGGCTGATGCAAGACCAAATGGCAGACGGTTATACCTGTACAAGCCTTTAATAGTATTTATTACTAAAAAATCCTTGCTAGCTTCATGTACTTTCAACTGCAAATAAGCTTGTGATAAATCTAACCGAGTAAAAACAGTACAACCTGTAAACTTATTAAAAATATCATCAGGACATGGCATTGGATATTGGTCAACCCGCAGCATCTTATTTAAAGTTGTTTTAAAATCAACACATATCCTCAACTTACCATTAGCTTTAGGCACAATTACAACTGGACTTGCCCAACTTGAATAACTTACTTTGCTAATGATACCTTCTGATTCTAACCTAGAAAGTTCCTGAGCTACTTCTTCACGAAGAGCATAAGGTACTGTATAGGCTTTATGAAAAATAGGAGTAGCATCATCCTTGACATTGATGTTAACTTCAAAACCTTTAATAGGAAGATCATTATCTTTCAATGAAAAAACTCTAGGAAACTTTTTTGATAGTGATAGAACAATTTTTTCTTTACAGTTATTCATGGACTGACTATTTTTCCCAAGAGGATTAGACTTTTCGACAAAATTGCTAGTTTCAGTTTTATCACTAGGCCTATTCACAATACTATTATTAAGATTAGGCCCTAATGAATGATCATTTAACAAACACTCGGCGGTGGGCAGTAATTGCATGGACCAGTTGGGAGACAAAACACTTAACCAATCACGGCCTAAAATAGCATCACACGTTAGGTTTTCAGCGACAATGACTGTCAACTTATGTGAGTTTGGACAATCAACATTATACAAATTAACATTAACTTCACAAGTTCCCAAGACATTCAAACTTTGACCATTGATTCCCTTAACTAAGCCTAAGTAAGGAGTCAACCTATTATAAAGACGTAACCTCCTTGCAATCGGAGCATTAATCAGACTAATAGCACTTCCAGTATCAACTAACCATGTTACAGGCATTTTGTTTATACTAATACGAACAGTTAACGGACCTGAGGCAGACATTGAATTACATAAACCTACATTGTTAATAAATCCTACAATATTTCTAGAGTAACAGTGTCCGGATGTATGACCGATCTGACCACAATTATGACATACCCAGTCTTTGGCAGGACAGTTGTGCGGTTGATGTTTCTTAAAACATTGGTTACATCTTTTCCTGGGACGTGACTGTGAAAACTTTTGACTTTTCCCTTGATGAGACAGAGACTGATGTCGACTGTAATTGTTCTGACGGGATGACGATTTATTCCTTTGACTAGACGGTGACTGACTACGATTCCTTTGATGAGAAGACTGACATTGACTGTGTGTACTAGGGCTTCGTTGAGAAGATACAGATGTAGCTCGAGATCGACTAGGCCTCTTACTTTCCTTGGTAAAATAGACTTCATGATTGGACGAATTGCCTGCAATGATATTGGCTGACTGCTCTACAGCTTCCATATTCTTGATAATCTTACAAGCTTCATCAAAAGTTAGTGAGTCGGCCTCTGATAATAGTCGGCTTACCATGGTGGTGTTAGACAGGCCTGACACTAGACGATCTCTCAATGCTTGGTCATAAAATGAACCAAAATTGCAATTTGAAGCTAGGGTCTTAATCTCGGTAATGTAATCAGAAAGAGACTCGTTGGCTTGCTGTTTTCTATTATGAAAAGTATATCTTTCTGCAATGACCTTTTTGACCTTGGCATACTTGGACGTTAAGGCTTCCACACACTCTTTGTAAGTTGCCTTTTTAAATTGAATTGGAGACAGCAATGACTTCAGGTCTGAGTAAATAGATGGACTCAAATTAACACATAAGTGACTTTTCTTGAGATCATCATCAACTTTTTCTATTGCAAAATAAAATTCCAATCTCTCAATAAATTGAGTAAAGTCCTCAAGGTCTGGATTGAAGGTTGGTGCTTTTGACATCATGCGTACTTAAACTAGGACTCACCACTGACAATACTTTTACGTAAAACACAATAAAAAAAGAATCTTAACTTGACTTTCAACTTATTTTTATCTCGTCGCCAATATTACGACGGGTTAAATGTGGGAAATACATGACACCATCAAGTGATTCCAAAAGAAGCCATTTTATTACTTAATAGAACAAAAACAAGGAAACACAAAAGACAAGGCGCGAAGGCCTCAGTAAAGTCATCGGCTTTTACATGGTTACAGTTAAGCATAGAGTTAGACTATTAATATATACATCATCTAACTCTCAATGTTCAATGGCATTTGCAGGTAACACTAAATTGAGTTCAGGTATGTTTCTACTCTAATGCTAAGCTTTAGGTCAGGCCTAAGTCTCTCTACATCAATTTAACAACAGTGTAGGCCTACTGTAATTAGTAGCCTAAGTTTAAAGCCTCGTGTGTTCAATGTTAGCCCCCCCCCCCCCAGTGTAAAGTGATTTTTAAGATTTCACTTTTAACTTATAATCTATAACATAGCTACAAGGCTATAAAATTAGTGGCACCTAGGCTACAGGCTTTGACTATCTCACAACACAAAACAGTTGCTTTTACTTTTTCAGGTTGAAATAATAAAATGTCCGAGCATGAAACGTATAGTAGATTTTTTGGCCCAGCTTTAAGACTCTTGAGCGTCAGCGTCGATTTTCCGATAGTTAGAAAACGTGACATAACTTTACAGTGAATGAATAAAATGCAGCCATGAATGCTACCGCTGTTTCTGGGAGGTTCTGGGCTATCTGAAAACCCCCATTTCAATTGGCAGAATGTGATTGGTTAACTTATTTGTAATATGCAATGAAACATCTGGGGAAAAAACTGTTGCCATCTGCCAACTTCGTAAACAACAAAATATATATTTTACCAACTGTTTTAAGATTATGGATGATTAAAAGCGTCATTAAAACTGTTGATTTGCATTATTGGAGAAAATTAAATGTGTTTTTTAAGCTTATAACAACCTTAAATATGAGTAGGAATTAGTGTAATGTTTTTACCTTGAAATACCTTGAAATACCATCACTTCGTCTTTGACCACTTTTGGTGGATAGACTGCGTCTTAATATTAATAAAGAAAAACTTTGCAACTGGTCAAGTAAAATAAACATAATTTTAGCTTGATTTGACATGTCTGTTCTTATGGGATCATTGTAAGTACCATAGGACATATTTTGTTTTATTTGTTATAATATTTTCAAATGCTTCTTGTCTATAATTATATATTTTCTTGTTCTCCATAAAATTCTAAACAAAATGTATACCGTAGGTATCTTGGAATTTCTATTACAGTAGAGGCCTACTATACATTTTGCTCGAAATCGAGCAATTTATTTTGATACAATACACATGTTAGGCTACTTTTAGTTCTAAATCAATGACATCCGACCAATCCAATATTGTGAATATCTGTAATCACTATAAATTTTGCTCGAAATCGAGCAATTTATTTTGATACAATACACATTTTAGGCTACTTTTAGTTCTAAATCAATGACATCCGACCAATCCAATGTTGTGAATATCTGTAATCACCAAAAACTACTTACAGCTGAATAGTAACAGATGTTTAAAATGCTCCATTCAATCCCAATTTTATTTTAATGGGAAATTTTGAAATGAAGGAAATTTTAATGGTAATATGCCTAGCGCCTTTATTATCAGTCCGCTTCTCATCAATTTTTGGGGTAAACAACTACAGACCAAGCCCTATCCAGCGACATCCAAAACTTCGGTTCGAAATTCGGTTGGAAATTGTAGACAGAGTTCTTTAAAAAAAAAAACACTTACCCAGCGTGTTAAATAAGTAGGCCTATAGATGTGTATCTAAAATTATTTTAGGGGAGAGCAAAGTCACATAAAATATTTTTTTGTAGCCTACTTTTTTTATTTTTAACCTATTTTTGTTACCCTGAAATTTTAAAAAGTAAGAGTAACAATTTTTGTATTGTTAACTTAAATAGTCCATTTTATCTCTACTTTCATATAGGCCTAATACATACATTTATAGTACAAGTTCTTAAAATACAGACTGAATCAGACCATCCGTGCACATACTTTTACAAGAGTACGTTTTCACCTAGAAATGCGACTCATGTATATCAAATTATATTTATCACAATCAATATTACAAATCAAATATCACAAGGAGAATAAACATTTATTTCGCTATTTATGTGCATATGATGATATTTGGTTTACAGGTTTATCTGATCAAAATTAATATTACTAATTTGGAAATTCGCTTAGTACGCAGGTCTGCTGCGACTGTGGGTATTATATTGTAATAATTATTTATTTCTATGATTCAGCCAAAGAACTAGCTGGCTAGACGACTAAAAATTTAGAGAGTCCTAAATTAATAGGCTTAAAATGTTAACACATTGTAAACTATGCTCAAGTATAGCTCGGGGTTCCGCTAATGCTGTTCCGAACGAAGCCCAAGTAAAGCTTGGGCAAGGACTATATTTAAAAAAATTATTTTGTTGTTATAGTTGTAAATATATGTTTATGTATATATACATATACAAATATACATATGACTACATATATGTATTTACAATGTTACCAAAATAGCAACCCATAAGATTAACACTTTGGGTGCGGCTCGGTCACCGGTGACCGGTAGCGAAACGCGCGCGCCGGCCTGCCCGGTCACGTGTCGCCTGCCGTGACTCGGCGAAACGAATGAGTCAGTGTGGCCCTGGGTTGCGGAGTAGTTCGGAGTTGTTTATACGTGCGTTACCAGGGCAACCTGCCTTCTTTCGGTTGTGCGTCGCCCGCCGTTCCCGTGGGCCGGCTCCGGTCCATTGTGACCTGAACTATTTTAATTACTTTTTAATTCTTTATGAAGTGTTTCTTTCGTGTTTTGGTGTGTTTTGTGACACAATATTATGTTTAATATTTTTTTATTTTATTTTTATTGTCTTTTATTTAAAATGGACCCCCAATAATAGAAATGCTTCGACCAGTACCTTGACGAAGTTTGAGTAAAAAAAACAATGATTGGGAGGGTGGAAAGGGCTGTAAATAGTTGGAAATATTAGTTATAATTCTATTGAACATTATTATAATTATATTAAACATTTTTATTGTAAAAAATCGATATTGTGTTACAAAAAACTGTGTATTGTCGCTGCGCGGGCCGGCTCGGTCACCGGAGACCTGCACTTTTGGACGCCATTTTTTTTGTGAAATAATGCAAGAACGCCAGTTTGCCGCCTCGATCAGGACTTCTGGAGACAAAAAGTAAGATTTTATGAAAAAAAAATTTTCAGGCCCGCGGGAAAGATTTCCGATATTCTTTGCCGCACTCAACGTGTTAATGTTAAAAATTTTTATTTTCTAACTTAAATTTAGGCCAAATTCAATTTTTCCTGGGATCGAGGATGTTTCTAAACCTATTTTTGGACCAAAACACTGTCAAATGCAAAGTTTAAGCAAAATCTACCGACTAGATTTCGAGATTGTGGAACACACATCCCTTCAGACATTGCTCGTATTATAGTAGGCTATTGGTTTTTTATTATTTTTTGCTAGGCAACGAATTCAATAAAAATCCAATTTAGGTACCTATTCTAGTGATTCCTTAAGGTGCGTTTACACTGGAGTTGTCAACCAAAAGTCATCAACAATTTTAGTCAATAAATGTGGTCGACAATCTGAGTCAACAACCAAATAAATCCTAGTTGTTGACCAAATAAATGCACGTTTACACCAGATTGACAACCAAAACTGGTTTATTGAATTATTTATACTACACTAGTTGTCAACCAAATTTTGGTCTTCAACCTAAATTTGGTCATCAATCTAATGAGTTGCTGTTGCGTTTACACTGAGATATCAAAAATGGTTGACAACTTTTGGTCGACAACTGCAGTGTAAACGCGCCTTGTTTGTATATATGTATATATTAAGTAAAACATACTATTTTTTTATATATTTCTTAATGCTCTATTATTAGTACCGTATATAGGTAAAAATAAATAAAAATAAATTGGATTGATTTTATACAAACTTTTACATATGTAGCTATTTTTTTTCTTTTCAGAATATGTTGTTCTTTATTTTAAAAATTAAAAATCATTATTTTATTGCCCTGTTACACATTATATTTTCTTGAACGGTCTTGATTTCTCCTTCAATTCTCCTCCCATATGTTCGACAATTTTATGACGAGCGATATTTGGCCTGAAGGGGTACTTGTCGGAACATACATCCCCCCCAAACCCAAAACTCAAAATACTAACCTATCTACCTTAGAGGATGAAACCAGTGACAAGTCTTTTTTAAATGTGTCAAACAACCAAACCGCAATAGGATGATGATGGACACTCATAGCAAAGGGCCTAAACGGTTTGTACTTCTGACCTTTCTATTTTTGAATATTCAAGGCTATGCCGGTAAGTCCTCTCTACTTGAAGATGTTGCACTACAATATAACTATGACTTTATATGTCTTTCCGAACACTGGATATCCAAACATAATATTGACCTATGCACACTGAATGGATTTAACCTTGTTAGTAATTTTTCACATAACGATTCCAGTCGATGTGGGACTCTTATATTTGCCAAGCCTAATCTTAAATGTGATGAAATTGCTATATCTCATTTTTGTATTGAACGTACAATAGAAGCATGTGCTGTTCTAGTCAGTGACTATAAACTTATACTGATTTCTATTTACCGTACACCAGACAGTAACGAACGGATCTTTCTTGAAAACTTTGAAAAAATGCTAGAACTCTTAGTCCCCAAGTGGCCTAGTCATAAAATTGTTGTCGGTGGAGATGTGAACTCAAAATTTGATGTGACAAAGACAAGCCGATCTGTTGCTGAACTGCTGAATCTTCTCAGGCGTTTCAACATGCATCACCACAATGACCAACCAACGAGACAAATGGCCTGCCTCGACAATGTTTTCTCAAACTTCAGCAGTGAGGATGTTTCCACCTCAGTAGTACCGTTCCACTTCTCCGATCATGATGGACTTGCATTCAACACAATTGTTCATGACCTTGAGTCTGCGAAACTAGACACCTGTATTGCGAGAAGGTCCTTCTCGGAGCAAAATTTAGCGACCTTTAAATTCAAAATCTCCAAAATCAATTGGCAAACTGAATTGGATCTTGGTTCATCTGACACAGGTAAGGTATTTGAAACTTTTTTCCACATTTACATGCATGAGTTTGAAGTGTGTTTTCCACTAGTCAAACTTAGGCCAAAGCACAAGAAGATTTTTAAACACAATCCCTGGTATACTGGTGATCTATTCAGGCTCAAGGAACAACTTAATGTTAAATATCTTAACCTTAAGGCTAACAACTGTAACTTGTTAAAACTTGATTATTATAATGCCAAAAAATCATATAAAAAATCTGTTAGAGATGCAAAACTCAACTACGATGCTAATGTCTATCGGCCTATCAGCATGGTTCCTACCCTGGCAAAGGTGCTTGAGCACATCATCTTCAACCAGGTGAGTGGGTTTTTTGAAATGCATGCTCTTTTCAATACTCAACAGTTTGGTTTCAGGTCTGGGCGCTCAACCACTGGTGCCATCGATGCCATGGTTCGTACGATCCTTAATGTCTTTGAACAACAGAACACTGCTTGGGCCACTTTTATCGACCTAAGCAAAGCTTTCGATTGCGTCAACCACGGCATCTTGCTCAAAAAACTTGAGTACTATGGCATTGGTGGAAGTGCGCTCAACCTTTTCAAAACCTATCTTTCTGACAGAAGGCAGGCTGTGTGCGTTGGTAATCTCTGGTCCTCTACTCTTACCTCGAACCTAGGAGTCCCACAGGGCTCTGTCCTTGGGCCCCTCCTGTTCCTCATTGCCATAAATGACCTGCCTCACAACATTGACTGCATCTCATATCTTTATGCAGATGACACCACATTTCTTAATATTGATAAGAATATCTTAGATTTAGAAGGTATTGTTGCCAATGATGTTGAAAAAGCCACTGATTGGTTCTCTGCTAACTCCTTCCTTGTAAATGTGGAGAAAACACAGTCCATAATTTTCACCTTAAATCAGATTCCGAACAACTTAAATGTAACCCCTCATGTCAAATTTTTGGGTGTCACTGTTGACCAACATCTTACCTGGACCCCCCATATTCAGCAAATCTGCATCAGACTCAGCAGACTCATTTTCCTGTTTAGAAAATTGAAAGATGCCCTGCCTGTTAACCACCTGAAAAATGTTTATTTTGCACTCTTTCAATCTGTTTTGAGTTATGGCATCATCCTTTGGGGAAACAGCTCTCATATCAATGATGTATTAGTTTTGCAAAAGAAGGTAATTAGAATAATGGCAATTGCTGACTACATTGCACACTGTAAACCTTTATTTGTTAGATTTAAAATTTTAACTGTTATCAATCTATATATTTTTAATGTGATGTTAACTAGTTTTAAGGAGCAAGAGTCATTTAGATTAAGAGGTGAATCACACTCCATAAATACTAGAAACAAAAACAAATTTGAAATACCTTTTGCCAGACTTGAGAAAACCAAAAAAAGTCACTGTATCATGGGGAAAAAATTTCTTAACACCCTACCCTCAACCTTACTACAACTTCCATACAACCGTTTCAAAACTAAAATGTATAAATGGCTGGTAAAAAATCCACTCTATAATGTAATAGATTTTTTTGATCTCCCTGCTATTGATTGACCTACATTTCCCCACTCTGTTGCCTTTTTATCTGTGATATATTTTAACGTAATTTATATTTTAGTCAATTTATTTATTGTTGTCACGCTCACATATTATTTATTTTTAATATAGTTTAATTATGTACCTAAACTTGTTTATCAATTGCATGAAAAAATTCCATCAAAGACTGACAATCTTGCTGCTGCATTGAAATTTTCTTGACGTTTCCATACATTATGTAATGTTTTACGGAAAATAAATATCTGATTCTGATTCTGATTCAAAATGACATAGTTTATGGTGTTTTGTTTAAATAATAGTTTTTTTGATTTTATACGAAAACACCCAGTATTCTAGCATATAAGCAATGTTAAGCGCCCAGGGTTCGATGTGTCAACATTTGTGAAGTGAAGAAAATTATTAAGTTACTAATGGCTTCTATAATTGTTCAAAAGTCAACTATAAATAAAGGATTGAGACCTACTACTTCATTATGAATAACATTTCCACAAATCATGTCTTTCGTCATATAGCACTTAACTTTGCATCGTATTTCACTGAGCATCCAAAGGAGGTGTATAAAGCATAAATCTTGTGCCGGCAGTACACTATCGCCGAATCAAGGCGAGCTGGGTCGAGCATAATGGTGTACTTAGGCCCCATTTATGCACGTGATTTGAGTCGCGCGGTTTGAAAACGCGCGATTTCTGGAAGCATTGAGTTCAATTGGACCGTTTATGCTCGCGGCATGATGTCGTGCGATTTTTTGTGCCGCGCGTTTTCTAAATCAAATCGCCATCTCCTAGAGAAAGGCGCGATTTTTAAGTCGCGCGACTTGTCAAAGTACATTGGGCCAAATGGTACCGTTTATGCAATCGCGCTTTTTCCAGAAAACGCGCGACATCGGTGAGCATTGCTGCCAGCTGCCACCAGTACGCCACCTGTTGTATTTGTCAATCTGCGTTGACCATTGATGAGGAGCGGATATGGCTACCCTCAACACAGAAGAATTTATTGCTAGCATTTCTTGTGCAGAAAACGCCAATCCTTGCACCAGAACTGGTTCAATATCTATTACACCTTTAAGCCGAACAACTAACTCATCAAAAGAGGTTACGCTCATTCTAAATTAGTTAAAAAACTTGTTGGTGTCGTTTATCAATAACCCGTACAAGTTTCAAAATGCTCCGTCTGCATATCGAGCTGAATTTATAGGGTGAATGTCCCATCATCACCTCCTCCTCTTCTTCTTGAAAAACAGGAAATAACCGTACACCACGCATCGATAAATTTGCTCGAATGACGTGAAAGTGAAGCTGTTGGTACAGTACACTCTTGTTCATCGGACTCGGTAACATCGGAACTCCGCTTCATCGGAACTAAAAATCTGAATATTATTAATTTTTTTTTTTTACGAAATAAATAATTTTTCCGTTTTAGCGCCTTCAATTTCCATTCGTTCTATCCGCACAACAGTGAAGTATCACATTTTGCATCAAACGTCATCAGGTGTTTTCCATAATCTGTACCCATCAATGTGATTAACGAGGCCATGGAGTATTCGCCTAAAAGTAGAAAGAGGTAGGGAGCAGGAAGTGAACATCCGGTTCGACCGCTTCCCAAACTGTCATTCCGTCTGTCTCGCGTCGCGACTGCACCTGTGTTACCTGGAAGTCAGTTGTCTGCTGGAATATGAGTGGAATATGAAACAAATATTTTGGATCTTTATTTCCTGCATTGTTTTTATTCCTATAGGTTCATTGTTACCATGTTCAAAGTTTGAGTGAGTTATTTTCATAAAAGCTCTTGTGTTATCTTAAAAACAAGAGTGAATACAATCACGATAGGTCACCGTACGGGTGGAAATGATGACTCATGACGGACTCCGCTTCATCGGAATTTTTTGACATCCGAACCGGCCGTCCGCTACATTAGTTCCGATGAACGAGAGTGTACTGTAGTACTGAAAATCGCTCGACTTGAAAACGCGCGATTTTTTTGGCATATTCTCGAAGTCGCGCGGCCGTGTCGCGCAACACAAATCGCATGCATAAATGGGGCCTTAATGTCCTCAGTTCACCTTGGTTCGCATCGCCCGTGTTCGTGCTCGCCTGTTCTCCATCTGGAGTTGGTTTTTTTGCACGAATCGAAGGAGGCGAGCAGACCCGAATACGGTACACACACGTACGGTACACACACGCTTGTGTTGTCAGCAAATGGTTGTGTCAACAAAGCTACAAGTGAATTTTTTTATTATATTTTATTCAAACTAACAGCATTGAAATTTAGCCATGCATCTTATTTAATGCTTTCGACTGTAATTTATTTATCATTACAGTACACAAGGTACGCCAATTAATTAATTTAGGGGGCACAGTTGAAAACCTCGCCCCGGGCGCCTATTACCCTCGGGGCTGCCCCACTAGCGCTCGTGGTAATTAGCATCAGAGTTAACTGTGCAGCCAATCACACCCCGCGCTAGTAAATCATCACTAGCGCTCCAAGACACCGGTATAATTGTTACTGGTATGTCTGGTAGCCAAATGTGGGGAACAGCTGACTGTGTCTGCATCTACTCGTAGTTTGCGAGACAACTGTGCTGCCAACCTTCTTTCATAAGACTGATGTGTCGATGGAATCATCAGTGGCTGTATGTATTAAGAAAATGTTTGATTATTATTACTGTGATAGGAGTGACGCCCCACGCCCGTCCGTGCCTACAAGAAATTAACTTGGACAATTATTACCTATGTATATATTATTATGTTCATTTTGACCTCACTGTTAAGCGTTTTGCTTAGTAAGGCTTACTGATGTTATGCTGCTTGTAAGAAATAAATAAATAAATAAATAAATAAAATCAAAACTTTAAATTCATTAACTCATTACCCAAAAAAAAATTATTTTTATCACCCTGTATTCGAAAGTAGCTAATTTCCATACAGCTGAGGCCTTCGAAAGTAGTCTGTTTCCAAACAGATAAAACTAGTCACCGTCAGCTGTTTTTTCCGTACATAAACATTACTTTCGGTCCGGGGCCTACGGTATAGGCCAAAGAAAAATCGGTCCAAGGAAAACAATTCTTTACCTTACATCAACAAACTTTTCCCATACAGCAACAATCAGCTGCCTTCAAAACAAATTAAATTTTGAATTACGGCTTTGTTTACTTTGTCTACTTACAAAAAAAATTATGAATCATTCTCCTTTAAAACTTTCATATTTTTTATTAATTGCATCGTGATGAAAAGTATCGATCACAACCAGGGCCACCAAAGGGAGGGGAGGGGGGGGGGGGGCAGATCTTTGGTTTTTTTACGCCAACAAAATTTTATTGCTGCATAGCCTATGTAGTAACCAGGGCTGTATTTCTAAATAGGCTGAAAAGGCTGGAGCCTATAGCGGTAAAATTTTAGGGGCAGCACTTTGGAAATTTAGGCCTACAAAAAAATTTAAAATATTTTTACTAATTTAAAAACAGAAACTTCTTAAGTCCATTATTCTGATGGGAAGTGTATTCATTTGAGGAAATGGAAATATGTTTATTCTTTTCACACGGATTTCCCCTGCATAATTTTGTAGCACTTTTTTCATAGGGTAATTGTAACGATACTCACAGTTCGTATCGGCCCAGAAAGAGGTAAGTGCACTAGCATTTCCAGTGTTTACATTCGCTACTAGTAATTTTCTTTTTAAAAAATTTTAATGAATTTACGAATGGATTGGCCACAAAATAGAGCAAACGTATGGTTTTGATTTATTAAATAAACTCCCCCATGAAAAAAGTAATTTTTATGGACGGAACGAAAAATTTAACTACTTGCCAGGTGTAGCTGTTCCGCCACGTTCCGCCAAACAAAACTTTCAACAACATCATCATCAACAGTAAAAAATTGTTGGTGTGAGTTTACACACCAGGGACCACTAGCTTCTTCTACCAGAGACTTTTCACGTTAGAGTGTCACAACTGATGATGTTAGGTAGGTATGCTTACTCTATGATGTTAGACTGTGACGCTGTTTCAAGAAACCTTACACACTTCTACTGTTTTTATTTTGGTAAAAAAGTGTCAATTGGTGATGACAGGGGCGGCTCTAGGATAAAAATACTGGGTTGTCAACTTTATGGAATCTTAATATATTTTGAATTATTTTTATTTTAAGACATAAGTTGTAATGGCGGCGCCACGCTGTTGCCAATGTTTTAGCTTAGTCATGTGGTTAATCGTATTTGCTACGATTAGAGTCCTATTATTTATTTTTTTGTAAGTTTTTAGTTTACTTACACAGAAAGGTACAAGCCTGCATAAATTTATTAATTGTTGAAAATGAACTTAATTTTCTTTTCAAATATCACTTTAATTTAAAGTCGTTTGAACTACATTTTGTAACTTGCGACAAAACCAGCTTTATTATTGGGCTGACAGTTGCGTCTACACTGCCTTGAATGTCCTCTGTTCTAGCTGCTCCATGGACATAGGCGTGCCCAGGACTTCAGTAGTGGTGGTGCCAACTGGGAAAAATTGAATCTTTACTAACCTTTTACCTTTTACCTCCGGTGTCGTCCCGTTGACCCAATGTTAGGTATGGGACCAGTCAAAATCCTCTTCAGCAACAGCCAAGGGATAGGAATAGGTTTACTTAAAACTATAGGTTAGGTTAGGCTAGGTATTCTCCAAGTAACTCTCAATGGAGTAAAAACATTTTGATGTGAGATATTGTTTGAGTTTGGATTTAAATTTTGAAAGGTTTGTGATGTCTTTAATGTCGGCTGGAAGTTTTTGAAAAAGGTTTGGTCCTATAAAGTTTGGTTTGCTCTCAAACAGTGACAGGTTGTGAATAAAAATGGCAGTTCTATTGTGTCTATGCCTTATATTATTGTGAGGAGGATTGTAAGAGAGTTGGTAGATTCCTGGTGTTATAATCTACTAATATCAACCTGTTGTTTGATAGCCCTCTCGTAAAAAAAACAACAAAAAACTACAAATAAATCCACTGTATAAAGTTTTTGTTTTGAAATTTGAGATATTCGTAATTCAGATGAAATCCCATTCTAAATTATCCCAAGTAAGTATTCAAATAAGATTAGATAAATAAAAAATACTGTAACCATAAAGTAATAGTAAAAATAGATAACATTGTTTTCCGGTTACTATGTTTTACGATAAAATAATACAAAAATACTACAAGATTCACGACATTTAAGGTAAACGCACCAGAGTAGTGGACAGTATAAGGAGAGGAGGGAGTTTGACACCGAATTGCTGGGAAATTTGAATACCTACAATAGTTTTAATGGATCAAGATGAAGCCTGGTTTAATTTTGTTTGCAAATTATTCAATAAATGTAGTTTTCAGCATAAAATAATCTTGTATGAACCGGTAAAATAAAGTTATGCACATGCTCCAGTGGTGGACAGTTAAAGCCCGCTACAGACGATCAGTTTTAACTGTCAGTTCTAGCTGACAGTTAAGAACTGACAGTTAAAACTGATCGTCTGTATGCAGGATTTGGACTGAGCTCAGACAAAAAACTGAACTGATGGACTGATGAAATTTCAATAAATCCAACTGACAGATCGAACTGACAGCAGTTCGAACTCACCGTGTGTATGGTCACCTCAGTTTATTCGCTCAGTCCAGTCATCTGCGCATGCTCAATGTACGTAGCTCCGCGCACCTGCCAGCCTTCTGCCTCGCACAACAACAGACCACTGCTTTGTTTTCATCACTTCAGTTCGTTTGGTAACTCTGTTGTCTCGATTTCTACATTTAACCGTGTTTATTTATTGAGTTTTTAAGGTGGGAAAAGTATTTTTAGTGTGGTGTTTGGGTTATACCCACACATTTCGCATTCTTCTTCTCTTCCGCCTTTTTACAATAACGCACACAAGTGCACCATATAGTAACAAGAGTTCTTCGTCAGTCATTTTTCAGCGACAGCTTGACAACAGACGACACAAACTCAACTGGTGTACCGAGGTAAACTGTCAGTTAAAACTGACCGTGTGGAGGCGATTGGAGCCCTCAGTTTTAACTGTCAGTTCAAACTGACAGTTAAAGAGCATGTACCAGTAGTGGACAGACCCTTGTTCCACTGTGGACACCTCATTGAATCTTAACTGTTTTCTACCATTTCGTGTGAAAAATAGGTTGATATGATAATTTGAATAAAGATATTAATATTTCTCAAGCAATAAACCAACGTATTTACAATTTTTCGCAGAATTACTGGCCAATGGTTCATAAAATTAATTGTAACACAATACATGAAGACAACATAAAACATGATTGGAGAATTGCATTTTATTGGATGTGTTGCTATATTATTTCTATTCTAACACTTCAGGATTTATTTAGGATAATTTGAGAATACTTGTAAAAGAAGTATGGTTTAGAAGGAAACTTGTTATTTAGTTTTTTTCATTTAAAAATACATTTTTCAGCAAAAATATATTTAAAATTTTATAGCTAGACCAAATAAACAACGTTTGAAGTTATTACGGTAAACAAGTTATAAAATTCCCCAGAACAATCTGAGAGATGTGCAGCTATCACCACAAATGGCACTGTAACATTTATACACATACATACTCAGAATGTGAACCAAAACCTTAAACTAAGATACGCTATACCACACTGTCCACTACTGGATTTTCATTGATATTCGTGTACCAGTAGTGGACAGTGTTTTATTCTAGCATCTATTCATCAAAACTTTCGAATTATTACTTTAAAGTGACCCAAAATTTTCTGTGGTTACATATTTATACAATTTATAAACCTAAGTATCTCTAAACCTTACTAAAATTAAGAAATTCCAAAATCACCTCCTTATCAATTTGAATAAGAGTGACCTCTTCAATGGCAAATTTCAGTAGGCCTCAAATAAAAATACTCTTAATCCCTTTAAAATAAAGCATAATTCATAGCCTATGTTTATAAACAAGAGAAAAATAATCGAAGATTATGTAAACAAAAAACCAATTCGTTTTAGTTGAAAAATAAGGTAATTATTACCTTTCAAAGACCAAAGTGTCCACTACTGGTACAGTGTCCACTACTGGTGCGTTTACCTTACACTGTCATTAATGTATTTATGTTAGTGGTGTTTATTAAAGTCATGATCATACATTTGGCCACAGTAAAAAAAAACATTTTCCCAACTAAGTTTTATCATAATTTATTTTAATCAAACCATAAAATTAGTTCATATTTCAAATAAAAAATAAAATAAACTGATAATATTGCCACCCAAACTAAAATAAATCCATTAAAAGTAGAGTCAACCTTGGGAAGGAGCACGCCGGGAGTACGGAGCGATAAGAAATTATTGTTAGCTCCCGAAATCTCTCAGGTGAATGCGGATGCGGACGATGGTGCGAGCAAATTCAAACTTTTGGAATAGATTGACATCTGGCCTCACTTTATTTCTTCTCTGAGTTACCGGTAATTGAACAATATATCATATTACTTGGCCTTTCAACATCGTTTTGCTAACGGTATTTTCTACTTTCGCAAATATGGATATTAGAAAGTTATCTCACCTTCTTGTTGTTGTGCCTCTTCAGTTTTCAAATTCTCGACAGGCTTTGCTTTCTTTAGCAACCATTTTTCCATAGTAAAGCTCTTCCCAAATTAAATTAATAAACCTACTTCTTTACACACTGAACACCAAAGCCAGACTGAGTCTACCTATGACAATAACTGGCAATCCGGCCGCTGGTCCGCGCCCTACACCCCGCTAGTAGCTTTGAATTGATGGTTCATTTACGTATTTGTCGCATTTTTTTATTTGATTGAAAGTTAGTTTAATACATTATATTTGATCAATTACTAAATAAAAGCTTAATTTTAATTATCATATTCTATGAATTTGTTTTGAGATAGAGTCGCTAATATAATTATTTTCTGTTGTTCTACTACGTGAAAATCGCAATTTACACAACCCAAATCTCGGATCTAGTGGTGGTGCCGCGGCACCAGTGGCACCACCCGTGGACACGCCTATGTCCATGGAAGTTACTTTTTGATCATTTGCATTATGATTCCTGGTTTAAATCATTACTCAACTAAAGAATACACAGATCATAAAACTTTTTGGTATTTGATATAGTTTTTGGTGTATTGTGACATCGATGTAATATGTGGCGTATTTTTAGGTGAATATGCTCCTATAAGTGACATTAAAAACCATGTATGTGGTGTCACTAAGTAGTGGGAGGGGGGCGGCAGAAAATGGATAGCCTACAGGCGGCAAAATCCTAATCCGGCCCTGGTAGTAACACAATATAATATCTGTATTTTTGAAGACCTATAAAATATATCAAACGGTAACAAAATATAGCCTATGACCTGAGTAGTGATCAGACTTTATGAGTCTCCACGATTTGAAGCTCCGTGTCGGTGAACGGACGCCGCCATTGGAGATCTACACCACCGTGCTCATGCCACCAGTCCATAAGCTCAGCCATTTCAAAATACTTACAGCTTAAAACCACGTGGTAGCTCTCCAATAAGGACTCTCAGACCCAGCCAAAGTCCAGGTTTGATACAATATTTAAACCTAAACACATTTACTATCTGTACCTCACAATAATTCTTATAAAATGTTATTTTGAGTCACTAAAGAGACGAAATTAGATTGTGTGCATTAATACAAAATAAATGTCCGGAGAAATTGAAATAAAAATGTGGCCCTGTTCACAACTCGTCCGGAAAGCCCCTTTCAGGGTTCGATAGCGTTATCACATCTTGCCCCAAAATGGGTCATTTTCTGGACTAGAGGTGAAATATATACTGTATCTAACAACAGTGTATACCTCCATAAAAATTTGTATAAGACACAGTCATAAAAATTTTAACTGTTTAATATTTATTAAACATTAAAAAAATAAACGTATTGATCTAAATTAGGTTACCAATTATTTTGCAACTATTATAGTAATGCCACGTAATGCTTCAATGATATTCGCCTGAAAGCCAAATAATCCTACGGGGACATATCACTTGATTAAATTTTATAAGAAGCCAAATTGTCGTACAAAATGATTATACCCTATGTCTAAAAACATTTAAATCATTCATACTGAAAAGATCCCCGTCCATTCTATCTCCTTAGGTCTGTTGGTTCATGGCCTAATTCGGTTTTCTTCGGCCATCGTTGTAAATCTTTGTAGTTATTGTAAGCGCTCAATTACAGGGAGTACACCCTAAGACGAAATTTCTAAAACACGTTTGGAATAATTTCAAAGGACAATGTCAATGTGGTTATAAAATATAAAGCTGCAAATTTAAGTATTGATCTGGAAAACAATTTATTTTGATGATTTTATTTTTATTTTAGTACAGTATGCCTAAAAAAGAGGGGATTTCCTGTTATATTTTAAAATACCCAGGTACCGTATTGAAATTTTACCCTTAAAATGTGGTAATCTCCAGGGAAATCCGGTGATATGGTAACTCAAGCCTAGATGGAATCAGCCTGCTCTCCCGAATGATCAAGATCAGTGTTCGTCCAATGGACAGCGATAGTATACTGGTTTGTTTGCCGAGCGAGTTCGCTTGATTGCCCGAATATTCGGCGATAGTGTATTGCCGGCATTGGAACGACCGGAGCCTAAGCGAGGGTGACAAGAGGCCGGAATAGAGGGTTAAAAGTTATGAAATGTCGAGCTTGTACTGTGCAATTAATACATGTATTACAACGTAACAAAAAGTTGGTTTTGTAAATGTTGAATTTAGTCATAAAAAATTATATAAACAGTATTGACTTAATATATAATTTTAAATCAAACAAGCCGGAGCCAACCGGAGCTCTGCTAAGCTCCGCTCTAGTTGGCCTCTGTGTATCAAGAAGTGCCAGAGTTGTGCTCTGTGTTCCAGTTGAAATCAAGCCCTGGCTAGAAAGCTTTAGAAGATTTCTAAGTAATCTTCTCAAGAACAGAGTTGCTTTTATTGAAAATTCTCTCTTTCTGTCTAATAATTTTCTATAATTTGTGTTCTAGGTTAAACAGTGATAACTCCAATAAATTAATTAATGGGAGTTATTAACTGATTTTAAAATGGAGGAATCGTCCAATCCCATTTTACTTTCTTCAATAAATTTAGAAGATCAAGAAAAGTTAATTGAAAATATTAAGTCTAAAGATGAATGTATTGATGGTCAGGGTTTAAGTTACAAACCTAAAAGTTTTATAAGCAATGGAATGGAAACAAAAGAAGAAAATTTTCATTCTGACATCCATGAAGATGGATCTACAGCTCAAGTAAATAAAGTCAGCACTCTAACAAATTTTGCTCAATCAAAGGAAAATACTAATTCTTTTTATAAGTTGGATCAAGGATCTGTATTTTTTGAAAACATTTTAGATGAAATTGTGGGTAATATTTTTCATTCAAAGAGAAAATCAATCGAGCACTGTGAAAAAGATTGCAATCAAGCAGATAAAAATGAATACTTTTATGGAATTGAACCAAACCTAATTTGTTCGAAAAGTGGAAGTATTGCCGCAAATGGTGAAAATACTAAGTGTACTGAAATAGTGCACCAGAGCCAAAATCTATTTTCAAATTCGTGCAAGAAAAATAAAGTGATGGCTTTTTCTCTTCTACAAGATATTTGTTTAACTAGAGATGGATTTGAAAACCCTTTTGGGTCTGCAGAAAATAATGAAAGAAAACTTTGGCTTTCTGATAACGAACAACAGTCAGATATGACAATGCAAGCAAAAAAGCAAACGTCAGATGTCAACATAAAAAACAGATTTAATGAAAAACCATTTCCTGCTCAATTTGAAAGTGAAATTAACAAGGTACATGCAAGTGTTTCAAATGGACATGTTGATTCAAACTCCAGAGCATGTGATTTTAGTATTACAAAAATAACAGATAATTTTAAAGTTTCTGATAAGTGTACACAAACTATATTGCACGGGCTTCAAATTCTGCCTCTTGAAAAAATGTCTCCAACCGATTGTCCTGACATTATGCCTTGCAACAATCATAATCTTGTTACCAAAATAGATTCTGGTACTTTAGGAACTGATCTACCTTTTTCAGCGAACAACATAACCATCAAATTTCAATTGGACAAGTTGAATTTAATTTCCTCAGTTGATTCGAGCACCTCAATAACTGACTTTTTTAACATCAATGAGTGTGTTAATCCCCAGTCCTGGAAAAATATAAATTCAATTCAAATGGATCAGACTGTAGCAAGCTCCGAGAACAATGTGCTTCAAAAGGAACTAGAAAAAATAAATGAGGATCCAATCAAAAAAATATCTGAAGGCATAAGTCAGCATCATCTTACTCCCTCAGACAAAATAATTAAATATCGTACTGCAATTCTTAGCAACGAGTCCTCCAACCCAATTTCTAAATTGGACACTGATAAATTAACATTAAATTTTGCTGAAAAACAACCACTTGAATCATTCCCTCTTTTTGTTGTGAAACGAACAAAAACTGTTCTTGAAGAGAGCTTGGAATTCTACAACAGAAGTAATATAGCTTATGCATTAAAAATAGATCAATTTCGATGTGCAAATAATTTAGTCGAAGTTGGATCAGCAAATATCAAAACCTCCGATAAAAGTCTTACTATTTCATCTGGACCTATCAGTAACCATGTTGGACTACTAGAACCAGAACCAAACAACAGCATTAGTTGCAAAGGTAGAGCTGATGACAAGCCTATTAGCTCTGATTACAAAAATCTATTTGAAATTTCCAATTCTTCCTGGGCTGATAATGATCTGATCGAGGAGGATAATAATGTTTTTGATAGAGCCTTGGATAAAGTTGAAATTGAAGAAAATGTTACAAATAATGATCTGCAACTATTGAATGGTAGTGGTAGTGTGAACTGTGATTTTGCTAGTTCTGTTTCTTACATTGATGAGTTAGATAGTGTTATTGAAGATTCTATAAAGAAATATGAAAACTTTACAGTAGATGCAAGCGTTTTAGCCACTCCAACCACTGCTGACAAATCCTGCCAGACAGAACATTTTGAGACCCAGCAGACAGCTATTTGCAAAAGATGTCTAGAACTCTTTGAGGAATCTCCTGAACCAATGAAGAAGGCAAAACTCAGTTGGAAGAATGAACAATTTCCACCAACTTTAAAAAAGGTTGATGATTCAAATAATTCTTCAGCTTTTGAGGAAATCCATAAAAGTAGTAAGTTAGGTTTTAGTTCTTCACAGAACATGGAAGTTAATCATTCTACCCCTCCTATAAATGATGAAAACCAATTTGAATCAGCTTCAGTGGAAGGACATTTAGAGTTTAATCCCACATTAGATGAAATTGATAAAACCAGCGAAGAAGGATCATCATTTTATGCTGCAGATTTTTCAGATCATGATGAGCTGATGAGCTGTTCTTACAAGAGTTCTTTTGATTCGGAACAAGAGGTTCCAATATATCAACCGGCTAATCAACGTAAGTACAATTAATTCAGTTCTATTTAACTTTACCTTATTTAACTTCCAGTAGAAGGCCCTAGCCCGGCCTCGTATGATCTGGCCACCAGATACCCCGGCCACGGTCTTACGGAAATGAAATGTTCGGCTGCGGGAGTTTACCATAGCCAAAATAGACGAGTAAATTTGTTTCATGTTATATCACAAAAATATATCAGTTCAATTGCCAATTTCCGGACTGTTCAGTTTTGGATGTTTTCTAAAATATCGTGTTTGTGTTCTATTTTTTTATCGTTACCTTTTTTTATTGTATTGCAGCCCAATCATTGATGTAACATGGAAGTTAGGTCTTTAGACAGATTCCTTTACGATTACGGTCCCATTTATACGTTAGGACCTTTGTTGACAGAAGACCAAAGTAAGAAGTCTATTAAATGCAGTTTCATTGCTAGCGACCCCTTGTCCATTGTCCGATCGTCGTTTTGGCTGCTTAACATTTGTGGAGCAAATCATTATTGTTACAAAGTCGAAATACATTGATTGGGCAAGTCTTATACCCTTCATTGCAAAATACACCCTAATAGTTCATTGTTTTAACATACATATATATGATAGGTCTTTGTTCAACTCGCTTAATAAACCGCTGGTTATTCTGGCCATTTTTAAATCCGGCCGGTTATACGGTCCCTAGGTGGCCGGATTTGAGGGGTTATACTATACTTATAGTTTATAAATATATAAACAGTGCCAGAATACATCAACTTGATTGCTTGGAACTTAGTACAATATAATTTTCCATGCTAGAGTTACCGAGAAAAATAAATAAATACAGTAACAAAATTGTTTGAGCCAGGAATATAGATATCGATGAATATCCTGGAACACTTCAATTAACTTTATAGAAAATGAAATTACTGAATAACTTAAAATCATCCCTTGGTTGTTTTTGAGAAGGTTATATGTCAAATTTTAAGTTTTTGATGTGTTTGTGTATTTGGTTGTGAGCAGGCCATACACATGTAGAATTTGAAGGTAAGTTTATACTCGTCAAGAACATCAAGCTGGGGGAGAGGAGGATGATATTTAAACTGTAAACAAAAATGTTTAACTTAAACATTTTGAAGTAGCAGGTTTCCTAAATTAACGTTTTTAATAGCTTATAATTTCTTTCAGCAATATCTTGTTAGCGATTTTATTTTAAGTCAAATCAGCGCCATTATAAAAAATAACAGTTCTAAAGTAATTTTATAGAAACAAATTTTTACAAAGGATCAAGTTAAAAAAAAAACCTGATTATACCAAAGTCAAGTTTTAGTTGTATGGCTGCAAATTTTCAAATCCGGTATTCATTTTATATTCACACACTAGCGTGCAACAAGGACCCACCAAAAATTTTGCCCCCAGCCCCCAAATCTCTTTAGTGGCAGAACTGGGGGTTCAATGTCTAAACCCCTATACGCTAAACCATCCTTTCCCTTTTGGTTGATCTACCATAGGAGTGGTCCATTTTCAAATACACTGCTCAAGTACATTTACTTTATCACTCATAAAATTCACATGGAAGCCATAAATAAATTTATCGAGTAACCTACCTGTCCAGGGTTTTCATTGCGCTGGTGGTATTTAATATAAGTTTCCATACCATGTGTTTAATCTAAAATCAATAATTTTTCCAGGACCCCAACCTCCTTCATCCTTTGCCATTCCTAAGAAACCTGTCCTTCGAGTAGGTCTTTCAAGATCTGCTCGGTTTAAACCCTTGCATCCCAGAATGTAATGTTTTGAAGGACTTTTAGTCAGGTATTACACATAAGTAAGTTCTTAAACCTACAACATCCTATTATTTTTTATTGTTTTGTCTTAAATAATGTTAGTGTTGTTTAAAACAGTCTTTCTTACTTAACAGAAAATGGTTTGGTCATTTTTATTATTACAATCTTTTGTTTGAAATATATAAAACACAACAATATAAATTTTTCCACATTTGAACCTTCATCCTTTGCCATTTCTAAGAAACCTGTCCTTCGAGTAGGTCTTTCAAGATCTGCTCGGTTTAAACCCTTGCATCCCAGAATGTAATGTTTTGAAGGACTTTTAGTCAGGTATTACACATAAGTAAGTTCTTAAACCTACAACATCCTATTATTTTTTATTGTTTTGTCTTAAATAATGTTAGTGTTGTTTAAAACAGTCTTTCTTACTTAACAGAAAATGGTTTGGTCATTTTTATTATTACAATCTTTTGTTTGAAATATATAAAACACAACAATATAAATTTTTCCACATTTGAAGTCCAAACCTATACATATTAATAGGCAAGCATTACTTCCCACCTTTTTCTCAGCTTGTTCATTGTAGGAGAAATCTGCTCATATTGATTGAAATGATATAGTTGAGTCCTGCATATGATATTGGCATCCAGGGCTAAGCCCTACAGTTTTTCAAAGTTTCAATGTTAATCTTATGGAAGAATTCATTGAATTATTAGACACGACACAGTGGTTGTAATAACAAATGCTAGCAGATGAAGAAGAACAGATTATGCAGTTACAAAATATTTTTAAACTAATGGGGTCCACACAGTCGGCAACTGAAATTTTGGTTGAATTTTGACCAGTGGGCATCTCCATAGAAACATAACACCATAGTATATTAGAGAGGATATAGAAATAGAAGTAAGAATTCATCAGATTTTAAGTGAGGCATTTAAAGCACAGTGGTGAATATTAAATCAAAACATGGTAGAATCCTGCTTTGTTCAAAGCCCCATTCAAGAGTCCAAATGAAATGAGTCTGATAATAACATGATCAATCAGATGTTTAATCTTAATTAGAAGCTGTAAATAAACAGCTTTGCCTAAAAAGTAAATTCAGGTTGAAATAATAAAACGTCTTCCAACACTACTCGATATAATATTTACACTTATTCTGTAATTGTTTACAAGACGGTAAACATTATAGACAGATAATGGCATTATAAGATCTTTTATATATAATTACCGTCTTGTAAACAATTACAGTATAAGTTTAAATATATCGAGTAGTTTTGGAAGACGTTTTATTATTCCAACCTGAATATCAGTACCAGCACGCATAAATGCTAATCAAGAAGTTATTTAAAAAGTAAAAACATATATGCATATTTACATTCTCAGAAAAAATTATAATTAGGAGTTTTTTGGGTGGTAAGCTCTGTAATAAGCTATAATATGAACTTAAATTAAACTATTATCACTATTATTAGTCCTTATAATGATTAATCTCTGAAAGTGACTCGGAATTTAAAGAAAACCCAAACCTTCATTATCAAACAGGGAAGGGTTATAAGAACATAAAACATTAATAATCTTCATGCTGTTTCGAATGTTGGTTGTTTATAGTTCAATGACTCACACAGAAAAGTAAATTTAATTGAAATTTTAATCTTGAATTTTGAATCTTGTAGTAACAAAATCTGTTTTAATACAGATTTGGCCAATGAGGGAGATGAATTTGAAGAAGTGGTCGTTTGGGCAACCGACAGTTCAGAATCTGAGATTCGTGAAGAGTAATTACGTCTTTAAGTAAATAAAATCATAAGCTAGTTTTTAACCTTAGAAGTATGAATTTCTGTTGGTCTTAACCAATATTGTTTGTAGATTTTAACTAAAATATCATTATACTTTAGAGATGTTAGATTAATAACGTTTTTCCCATCATTAGTGAGTTATAAAATAGCCTCTTAGCAATATGTATTTCTGAAGGTCTTAACTAAATGTACTGTTCTTAGATTTCCAACAAAAATTTTATTACAGGCACTATTTTAGTTTTTAGATTAATAACCTTTTTTTCTATCAGTAAGTTAATGATTTCTTTTAGAAATTAGTATGTTTCTCTAGTGGTTAGTATAATTTTTCACCGACATTAGTGATTAACTCTGTGGTTAGTGATAAACTCATTAGTGATTTTCATTTTGCTGCAGTTCAAAGTCTTAAATTAACAATGCCCTAAAACAAATATGGTATGGTGGAAGCTCTCTTAACCGCCCTCGGATCAACCGCCCGTCGTATTAACTGACCGTTTTCTTGGAATATAAAAACTTCCGTGAGCCGATGCTGCGATTAAAAATAAGTCATGTTTCCAAAGGTTTCTGTAGCAAGTTAAATTCAGTCAGTTGCTCTCAATACTTCGTGCTGACAATTTTTGCTGTGCTATTTGACAGTTATTTGGTTTAACTGACCTTTTTTGTTATCCGACCTTAGTCCAGTACCGTGTAAGGGAGTTAAGGGAGCTTCTACTGTAGTGACGGGGACATTATTGACGTTTTGTTACAGTTTAGTGATTTGGCATAGCTACTATAGTAGATATAATTTTGGATAAGTTTATTGAAATTATGCTTAGTTTGATTGTTATTTTAATTAGTGTGATTTCTGTTATTGTGTCCATTTTCACTGCTTTAAACTTAAGTTGTGACTTGTTTATTTGAGTAACTGCTTAACTTGTTGATAAAAAAATAGTCATAAGTAATTACTTGTTGTTCAATTGCTGAAGTGTTAAAAAAAAAATAATAATAAAATTAAAAGTCTGAAAAGTAAAACATTATTCAGTCATTGACATTTACAGTGTAGGCTAATATGGCTGCTTGAAAAAGTATATTTTTTTAGCCCTGGGCTAATTAAAGTAAAATATGACATTTGTGGTGTCTTTGAACCAAGGAATATATTAACTTTGAATTTACGTATAAATAAAGGCATTTTGCTATTTAAAGTGGTATACTTGAGGGTAAAAATCTATAAAATAACTGACTACATATCCTAAAAAATCTCTAAACCAAAATCTGTAAAATAACTTTGACTACATAGCCAACCAAGGTCGGTAGAGGAAAAGCACAACTGCTTTCTAAGGTCTGCAGAATAGCTGTTTTTTGTGTTCCGGATATGAAGCGTTACAACTAAAACGGTAGTCAAGTAAGTTATAATATTTATTTTTACACAGCTGACTGAATTAGTGGATGAAGCAGTGTTGCTAAGGCTACAATATCGTAAAGACACCATGTTAATTTATTTTACATTTTCATTATTTGTTAATAACAAACCATTCAATAGCTTTAAAATTCAAAATTATCATTCTAGACAAATATACAACAATATATTTTACTCTAGGTTACTTTGAAATTCCTTATTTTAGTAATAGTCGAGACAAACTCCAACTCAAACGAAGACAACTGTTTTTCCTGAAGTGTTGGCAACACTTGCAGGTAGCGAAGAGTAAAATGTTGAATTTTTAACCCTTTCAGACCCGAATTATTTATTTTAAATAGAGTGGTTGTAGTTCACCTATGGCACTTCAGTCATCTTGATAGCCTGGATGAAATTGACTAAAAATTCCAGTAAAGTTTTGTCTTCAGTGTTTTTTTGTATCTCAAAAACAGTCATAAAAACTAGTTTGGAGCCAAACAAATTGTTTGAGCGTAGTAAACCTGCTGGAATATCTGTGAATTTTACCCACAAAAAATTAACATACCGTATATGCTATGTTTTACCATACATGGAGTGGGCTGGAGCAAACAAATTCACCCTAAATATTAGTATGTATCTCAAATGTAAATTTTGTTTTAGGGCCTACTTAATCTTAAGAGTGAAAGCCAAACTGCTAGTTTTTAATAATTGTGTAATTAAGTGTTATATTCGTCACTTCAACGGAAGCTATTATACTTCCGTCAAATTGTATCATGATTTAATTTTCAATTTTTAGAAAAAAATTGTACCCTTTGTTGTTTTTTGTTTTATGGCTTACATAACGGCCCTGATAACAAACTTTAAACAGCAATGTTTTGTGGAAAAAATAACATGTAGGCTATATGGGTGGGTCTCAATTGTATTTTTTGTTAAGAATATGGTAGGTCCTACATCAAAATTAAAATCATTAACATTACCTTAGTTAAGTTACATTAACCAGTATTAAGGCAAACATTGAGAAGTAAAACAAATAATATAATATTAAATCTAGCGTGTAAAAATGAGTGAGATTGTGGTGTTATCTATATCTATATATATAATACGTGATGCCCCTTTTTTGTTAACACTACTCCTCCCTTATTTCTGGTCCAATTTCAAAGTTTGAGGTGTCAAAAGAATGGTCTCAGTTCGTAGTTTTGCAATAAGGTTTTAGATTTTTGATATTTTAATTCTGAAGCTCACGGGAAGTCCTCTAAGTTCATTTTTTGTCCATAAGATTACAGATAACACGGAATATCTTGGCCTGTGATGATCGTTTACAGTTCAAACAATTGGAGTAGAGCGACGAAGTTTCAGATTGTCGCAGACTGTTTTTAGTACCATATGTTTACCAATTTGAATCCAGAAGTGGAGTATGTCAGAGGCCAAGATATTCTGCGATATCTATAACATGGTGGAACAATTTGTTTTGAATTGCTTAATAAAACAGCTGTTTATAGTTAAACAAACAAACACATATGTTAAAAGCTGAATAGAAGCAAATTGAACTACTGGTAAATACTGAAATATCAACACAATTTTTTTTACTTTAATACGAGGAGTGTCTAATCTGAGGTTTTAACCTTTTCTCAAAATGTAGCAGGTAGATTTCGCTTGAAAGTTTTATTTACGTGTATTTGGGCACAAAAATAAGTTTTGTAACTTAACCCTAGACAAATTCATTTTTGTTTACGAAAAAATCTTTTGAAATTGAAATTTTTGACATGGATCTTATTGATTGTTCGATTGGTATTGAATCTTAACGAAAGGTAACAAATATTAAAATAGAACACTAAATTTGTGTACATATATAATAATGGGTTTTCAAAGTCCTGTAAACTATAAGGAAAGGGATAGTTGGTTGTAAGTGTAATAACCTTTTTGTTTACTATATAGTATAAACATGTTTTATGCAGAACGCTACACATATTTAAAAACCTGTTTAAAAGAGACAACATTTAAAAAATTTTTACCTCCAGTATAGAAAACAAGCTTATTAAAAAAATGTTTTTTACAAAGAGAAATTTTAACCAAAATAAAAATGCCACTAAAAACAAAATGGACCACACCAACAAAGATGTAGATCCTCTTAATTTTTGTGATTTCTTTATTTCAATTTTGTAATGTCATGGAAAGTTAAGTTAAAGAGGATTTAGGCATAATTAGTAATGTGGACTCATTCACTATGTGAACAACTAACTCATACAGTAGTACTATACAAAAACAGCCGCAGTGAGTGCTGCATAACTCATACAGGACCGGGGAGTTGTAATGAAATGTTGATTTTTATTCTGTTGTCATTTCCGTTTTATGTTTGATGTACTATGTGGATCCAACATCTGTGAATTTATTCAATTTTTATTGGAGGGATTACACAAAGGCCCTAAGACATATCAGCAAAAGAACAACCTACATAATCTTATCTAATTTCGAAATAAAAGAACGAGCACCACATCTCAACACTATCAAATTGAAAGGTTGGAGAATTGGTAATGAAGATCGATCGATGAAATACCAGCAATATTGTTCTACCTGATCATCACTATAGTTAAATTTTTATTCAAAATAACTCTGTTCATTACCATGGAGCAAGGTTTGATTACCAAGTATCATAATAAATGCAGCGCATTGCGCTGCACGGGCCCCCTAGTCTATTCTATAAATATAATACGTGATGCCCCTTTTTTGTTAACGCTTCTCCTCCCTTATTTCTGGACCAATTTTAAAGTTTGAGGCGTCAAAAGAATGGTCTCAGTTGGTAGTTTTGCAATAAGGTAGATTTTTGATATTTTAATCCTGAAGCTCACTGGAAGCTCTCTAAGTTCATTTTTTGTCCATAAGATTAACATGGGGGACAATTTATTTTGAATTGCTAAATAAAACAGCTGTTGATAGTTGAACAAACAAACACATATGTTAAAAGCTGAATAGAAGCAAGGAATCTAAAACAAATGAAGACAAATAATCTCTTTATTTATTTTAGATTTCTTGAATAGAAGCAAATTGAACTGGTACTAAAATATCAACACAATTTCATATTTTAATACGAGGAGTGTCTAATCTGGGGATTTCTTTTCTCAAAATGTAGCAGGTATATTTCGCTTGAAAATTTTATTCACGCGTATTTGGTTCACAAAAATAATTTTTGTAACTTAAACCTGGAAAAATTCATTTTTTTTCCGAAACAAATTTTGGAAATTGAAATTTTTGACATGGGTCTTATTCAGGGGTGGACTGACACTATGAAAAGGGCGGTGGAATGGGTACCGGAGGGGCGCCATATATATACATATATGGCATTCATATTATTATGTTTATAATAAAGAACATTTATTATACATGTTTCGACTATCATATAATTTTCTAGCAATTAAAATTGTAACCTTACAATATAAATAAAGAGTTTATAGTTTAATTACTTGAAAATGACATAGTTGAAACATGTGACAAAAAACAAACAAAACAAAATATGGATACTTTGGTCTTTATTTCTAACTAGCTGTTGCCCGTTACGGCTTCGCACGTGTTGAATTTGTTTTTTAATCTCTTTTAAGACTTACGAAATCTTCTTTCTCAAGATATACATTAAGATTAATTCATTGAAATAGTGTGAGCAGGGCACCTATGAGCAAAAAAGGAACAATAATGTAAAATTTTAACCCCATACGCCATAGCGTAATTTTTAAGTCCAGTGGGGCGGAGCGCTAAAGGGTTTAGAAAACTTTATTTCCAAAACTGTTCCATGTTCATCCTACACTCATCTCTCATTCATACTTGGCTTTAAACTACCCTATTGAGTTAGGTCGCCATTTCAATAAAGGTATTAAAGGTATTGGTGATTTCCTATGAGCAAAGATGAACATGGATGTCAAATATTACTCCCGTAGGTCATAGAATAATTTTTAAGTCCAGTGGGGTGGGGCTCTAAAGGACTTCAAAAAGTATTTTTCCAAAACATTTTTTTAGTACCGTACCTTTGAGTAAAAATGAATGTCCAAGTCAAATTTTAACCCCGTAGGATCTATGGTAACTTAAAAGTTCTGTGGGGTGGAGCCCTAAAGGAAATTTGCAAAATCATTTCCTAGTGAATGCACATGATTAAAGAGGAACGTCCGTGTCAATTTCCAACCCCGTAGGCCACAGAGTAATTTTTAAGTCCAGTGGAGCTTAGCCCTGAATGAATTCAAAAACCACATTTTCAAAAACAATCTCTTAGTGACTACCTATGAGTAAAGAGAAACATCCATGTCAAATTTCAACCACGTAGTCTCTCTAGTAGTTTTTAAGTCCTGAGGGGCGGTGCCCTTAAGGTGTTCAAAAACTATATATGCAAATCCGTTTGTTGGTACCTTTGAGAAATGTCCTCGTAAAATTTTAACCAGTAGGATCTATGGTAACCTAAAGGTTCTGTGGGGCGGCGTCCTAAAGGAAATTCGCAAAATCGTTTCTCAGTGAAATCCCATGACCAAAGAGGGCCATCGATGTCAAATTTACCCCGTAGGCCATAGAGTAATTTTTAAGACCAGTGGGGTGGAGCTCTAAAGGACTGCAAAAACTATATTTCCAAAACCGTATTTGTTCAATTTATGTACAGTAATAATTGAAGCAAATCACATCCCATTAGTTTAATAATTTACTTCCATAATCATATCTTGTAATCTTGTATTTTAACTCACATCGGGTTAAAATGTCATTGTTTATATCATTCTTAGTCTTGTTTTGAATGTACGCTCTTTTCAAGGTCTGAATTCCTTTCTAATATTTTACATCAGGTCCACAGAGTATTTTTATTGGTTCCCCTCCAGTATCTAGTATCTTAGTGAATACCTATGAGCAAAGATGACCGTCTATGCAAAAAATTAACCCTCTAGGCTCTATAGTAATTTTGAGGTTATTTGGGGCAGAGCCCTCAAGGAAATGTGTAAACCACTTTTTATTGAGCACCTATGACCAAAGAGATTACTCCAAATTTCATTCCCGTAGGCCCTATAGTTTGGAGATTCGTTGTTTCTTTCAATTCGTATAGTAATAGCAAAGAGGAACGTCCATGCCAAAATTCAACCCCGTAGGCCTCAAAAGCAATTCTGAAGTCCAAAAAAAAAAATGCAAATACAGCATCGTACGGTATTTAAAACCTGTTAAAATTGTCGATTTATTAAAACTAAAGATCGCCCACTGGTCGAAATTTGACCAAAAATGCAGTTGATCTTGAGCCAATTAGTTTAAAAATGTTTTATAATTAATTGAAACATCTGTTCTTCCTGATTTGCTAGCATTTCGTCAATACAACAGCTGTCTCATGATTCAATCAATTATCCTTCTTCCATAAGATTAACATTGAAACTTTGAAAGCCTGTAGGCCTTAGCCCTAGGGGCGGATGGAAATTATAATGTGATTCTGCTCATCTACAGCACTATACCTGTCTAACGGTATGCGCGGATTTCTCCTACGATGTACACGAGCTGAGAAAAAAGGAGGAAACGAAACATGCTTGCCTATTAATATATAGATAATGGATTACAAGAGTCGTTTTAATACGCATATTTATATTCAAAATTGTACATATTCCAGAATAAATACAAATATACAATTTGTTTTAGGTTTAACAAAGTCATCCCCCTACCCCCTGGGATTGACCTTTACTCGTAGCGTAAAGGTCGTTAAATACTTTGTTTTACCAAGTACATAGTAGGCTTTTTAGACCTACTATGTCTAATGGTCGCGCCCAGGCTGACAGCTGTTTCGCCGCACAGGTTAGCCAACTATGTCGAGTCATTGCTACACGAAAGAGTTAACAGTTGGAGCAATTTATCAAAGTTGAACACTCAATTTATATGAAGACGAAGTTACTATGTTCAAGTCATGAAGTGCAAACACATATTAATCGTTTTATCAAAAATAAAAATTCACAAATTTGAATTTTCAAAAAATATATTACAATTCCTTATAATGAAAAAATCTTGTCCTAGGGGCGCCGGGGCGCCTTGATGGGGAGAGCGCACCGGGAATTTTCCCGGTGTCCCGGCGGCTCAGTCCACCCCTGGTCTTATTGGTTGTCCGACTGGTATTGAAACAATAATGAAAGGTAGCAAATACTAAAATAGAACACCAAATTTGTGTGCATGGGTTTTCAAACTGCTGTAAACTATAAGGAAAAGGGATAGTTGGTTGTAAGTGTAATAACCTTTTTATTTACTATCTAGTATAAACATGTTTTATGCACAATGCTACACATATTAAAAAAACCTGTGTAAAAGACAACATTTGAAAGTTCTTTACCTCCAGTATAGAAAACAAGCTTATTACAAAAATGGTTTTTATAAAGAAAAATGTTAACCAAAATAAAAATGCCACTAAAAACAAAATGGACCACACCAACAAAGATGTAGATTCTCTTAATTTATTTGATTTCTTTATTTAAATTTTGTAATGTCATGGAAAGTTAAGTTAAAGAGGATATAGGCATAAATAGTAATGTGGACTCATACACTATGTCATTGACTACCTCATACAGTAGTACTACAAAAACAACCGCAGGGAGTGCTGCATAACTCATACAGGACCGGGGAGTAATGAAATGTTGATTTTTATTCTTTTGTCATTTACGTTTTATTTTTTATGATGTGGATCCAACATCTGTGAATTTATTTAAAATTTTATAGGAGGGTTTAGACAAAGGCCCTAAGACATATCGGCAAAAGAACAACTACGTAATCTCAGCTAATTTAGACCTAAAAGAACGAGCACCACATCTCAGCACTATCACATTGGGAAGTGGGAGAATTGGTAATGAAGATCGATCTGATTTTCACTATAGCAACATTTTTTCAAAGTATTACCATGGATCAAGGTTTGATCACCCGGTACTCTAATAAATGCAGCGCATTGCGCTGCACGGGCCCCCTAGTGTAAGATAATTTTATGAATAGGTAATCTGGGGTTTTTTACAAGACCATATCCCTGGTGTTTGTCTGTGGTAGAAAAAAACAGTTAATTGACAAAACAAAAATTAAGTAACTTATTCCCAATCAGTTTTCAAAAGTATGATAATTTTATCTACTTAAGCAAAATATTACATTGGTGTTTTTTTATATTAACTGAACTCTAAACCCAAGGTGGACATTCTATGTACGGTATGGTATGCACATTTTACGTTGAATGAAGTATTTGAAATATTTAAGGACTACATTTTTAATTTCTAAAGCTTGTATTTAAATTATTCACTGTACGTTTAAATTGGATTTAAACTGCCCTTAGGAAGTACATACAGTACATAGTACAGTACAAGTGTACAACAATTCCGTTCTTGTATTTATGTTGTGAAATGTGAAACGATAACGTCAAGGTCGCGAAGCACTAGCGCTACCGCTGCCATCTATCGGGATCCAGCGAACTAACAGCATGTGCGGTGCCTGGTGGAGTTGATCTGAACTACGTCAAGGTAACACATAGTTGAGTACGCCGTTTTACTGTGCTATGTTTAAAAGTGTACCATTACAACAAGCTAAGTAAATAATTTGAATCCGATTAAATGTTGTAATTTCATCTAAGTATAAAGTGTTATAGGTTTTAAAATTTGAAAGTTAAGTTTTTTTTTGCTAAAAAAAGAGGTCAAACTCCGAAAACCTTTTAAAATTTTTAGGCTACTGTCACGGTGCCAGCAGACCAGCAGAATTTTCAATGAAGATAGAGCAAGAAGAGATACGGACTCTATATGTTAACCTAATTTAACTTTTGCATTGGTGCATTGATGAGTTTAAATACTTTCCTATCATTGATAAACAATAACAATGAACAATAGAACAAGTTACATTGATTGGGGGGTTTCAAAAATAAATAAATCTAAAAATAATAACCTTTAGGTCTACCTGAATTCTCGAACTGTAGGCTGTAAAAAGTTTTCTTTTGCTTTGATTCAAAACGTTTGGAATTCAATTAAAGATTTTGTTTTATTAAAGTGTACAGGGCCTACTTCGATTAATTTTTGTTATAAATAAAAAAGCAAAGTTATTTATGTTGTGAAATAATTTTGCCTCCAAAAGTTTAAATTTGTATGGTTAGATAACTTGTTACTAATTCTTAGTTAATTAATCTTGATCTTGATTTTTTTCATAAACAAACATCAAATTAAAATTGAAAACACAATAGTTTTGTTGTGTGTTTGATCTCAGCTATGCACTACTATTTTTTTTAACATTACGGTACATGGGGTTGGGTTAGGCATCATGCATCTATTAATGGTTTGCAACACGGTCTACTATTATAGAGACAAAGACGGTGGCAAAACACAACGGAATCATTCTGCCCCACGGAATCCATTGGCGCAAACTACCAGTGTGGAAACACTGCTTGTGCGCCTTTATGTGACATGGTATTGCATAGCTTATGCTTACGGGATGTACCTATGAATAAGCCAACAAGGGAATACACGGTCAAAGGCAATTCCGACTCAAATGGTCAAACAAATCATTAGCCCAATGTGAATCTGGTCACGGGCAAACAACCATTTTACTAAGGCAATTTAAATGATTATGTAAAAATCATCTGTGAATGTTGAAAATATCTTAAGATTGCAATAACGCTTCTAGTGGATTTTGTAGTCATTCGACGCGAAAAATAATTTTTTATTTAACATGATGGGGATTCGGAAAACGTATGCTTTGTGTACATAAGAACATATGTGTTTTGCTTTGATTTTGAAAAGAGAGCCAGGTGGAAGACAATGAGTGAAGAAGATCTTATACTAATCAGTATAATATAAGATCTTCACTCATTGCCTTTCACCTGGCTCTCTTTTAAAATCAAACCAAAACACATATGTTCTTATGTACAGGAAGCAAAAATTTTTGACGTTTTATGCGTTATTTCTCATTTCCTGGTAACATTATGGACACGCCGATAATTTTCCCTCGTACATGGGACCGAGACCTTTAATATGAGAACTCTCCCATCTCACTGTAATTTCTATAACGCTCACAATTTTGCTAAAAAAAATCGTTTACAGAATCTATATAATTCCCTAAGCGAATCGGTCTCCACGAAATATCTCGAGTTAGAAGAAAGATAAGGTAACGTATGATTGCTCATTTTAAAGCTTGAGTAAAGCTTGTCTAATTTAAAAAGCTTGTGTAAAGAAATCTACATAAATTCGCCAACTTAAAAATAGCGTTTAACGTTTACCATAAGATTTACCGTGTGTTGCAAAAACTCTCTAATAACATTTGCTTTATGCCCATTTTAAGGTTAGATTGCTATTTCCGGCCAACTATGAATTGAAATTCCCCCTTATGAAGGTCAGACGGGGCAGCCCATAATTGGCATCGGAAATATATCTAACATAATATAGTGAACAGATCAAATCAGAACTCTCCATAATGTTACGAAATGGAAAGCCTTTTATTTACGGATGTTGTATGTGGTAGATTCAATTATGCAACGTGATTGATAGATTCCTATGTCGCTCAGTCGCTCTTAGTGTTGACTGTACACAGTACTGTTGAGTCACTCGTCATTGTAAGCCACGTGTAGGGCAGCTAATATGCACCTTTAGCGATCACTTTCTTCGAAGTTTGCAATCTATCTCATCATTATAAATAACATCATTACCATACATGTGCTGAGGTGTCCGAGTGGTTAAGGAGTTGGACTTGAAATCCAATGGGTTCTACCCGCGCAGGTTCGAATCCTGTCCTCAGCGGAGGAAACTTTTTATCAAAACAATCATCTACATCGAAGTCATTCATCAGTAATTTTTGAAGAATGAACATATGTTTAAGATTGATTTTTTAAAATCAGTTTTTCTTGTCAAGAAAAGGAACTATGCAATACAATTTCATTTGCTTATTGTATTTCTTTTGCCTTCACCCCATGTTATAATTATTGTGATTACGATACATTTTATTTAATAAATAGAAGTCGTGTGAGGCGGATACCATTTTGCCTTTTTTTGTTGAGCTGATCAGTTAACTTACCGAATAAAAACAAACAAATATTAATTTCTTATATATTTATACAATATAACATATTTGTATGAATAAATGCTTTGGAATACCAAGGGAAAGTAAAGTGAAGCTTTTTTCAAATTATCAGACTTATTTAGTTAAATCAAATAAATCACTTTAATAAGTTTACACGTGTCCCGCACCTTCATTAGGATGTTAAAGAAAATACCGTACCAGCATTTCATATCCAAAATTTTAATATACACCTCGCATCTAGTTGGGTGTGGGTGGCACATCTCTTATGGTCTTATCATATGGTCCCCTTATGGCTCTTATGGTCTTAGGCTCCTAGGTCAATTATGACATATCTGTTTCACCCGATGGTTATATGTTGCTTTTCAAACAGAGTAAGAGGAGTAACGAGTAACTTAGGTACTTAAAATAGACGAATACAGTAAATTGCAATTCAAGAAATACGGTATATTTATAGCATTACAATAATTTTATAGCCTTTCAATAATTTTATAGCCTAGAATAATGAGCAGTAGTGGTAATTGCACATTGACCGTGGTTAAAATTTATTTCTTATTTGTGTATCACTTATGTACTGCATTTTAAACACGTCATCTTCACCGCGGCCGCTTGGTCTAGGGGTATGATTCCTGCTTTGGGTGCAGGAGGTCCCGGGTTCAAATCCCGGAGCGGCCCTTCACTTTTTGTTACATTAGAACTGCGGAATTAGCCGGAACAATGGTCCCGTAATCAATTACGTAGCTAATATTTTATTAAGTCAAGTAATAACATTTTGTTAATTATTTCTTTACTCTCGTTAGTTAGGATAAGTTATTTTTTATTGTCAAAAATGTATAGGAGAACTATATTTTTACAAATACTATATTTCAATTGAACCTCAACCCCTTAGGTTGTAGACAACTAATTTTAATAAAATTTACAAACAAATAAATTTTTACATAAATAATTACTTTGAATTATACTAATTTTCGTGTTACACATGAATTGAGTTTGTTCCACTGTCACTAAAGAATAATATTTATATTCTGTAACAGTAATCATCCGAACTGTTAGAATGGCTAGATCGTAATTGTGATGTGACAATCATTTTCTTTAATTTCACACATGGGCCTGAACCATGAAGATCGCGGTCCTATAGAACCGCGTATTAATTAAATAATTATTGATTTATTTATTTTACAAACATTGCAAATTTATCACTTTATAACTAGTCTCCTACAAAATTTTCTACTGAACGCGAGATCCGCTTTGCTTAATTTACTAATCACTATGGCTCATTTCAACTTAACAAATTTCAATAGGCGTATTCCTGGAAAGTGTAAAGAAACTTTACTATTGCCGCATGAGACATTCCTCGAGTATTTAATTTTCCTCTTAAAAAATAAACAAAGGTAAAGCCATAAAAATATCCATTCTTTACATTCATGACCAATTTCTCAATAGTGAAACTTGGAATCGACCTAACATTTCTTATCCGGTTCAGACAGAACCGACCGTATTAAACAGGGCCGTATTTCTAAATAGGCTGAAAAGGCTGGAGCCTATAGCGGCAAAATTTCAGGGGCGGCACTTTGTCAGTTTACAAAAAATTGGAAATAATTTTAGGCCTACTACTTTAATAACATGAACTTCTTTAGGTCCATCTTTCTGGTTTAAAGTGTATTAATTTGAGGAAATGGAAATATGTTTATTCCTTTTATACGAATTTACTCCACATAATCTTGTAACACCTTTTTCATGTAGGGTGAAATCGTTGTACGGTAACGATACCCACAGTTAGTATAAGGCCCAGAAAGAGGGAACTTACACTAGTGCTCCCAGTGTTTAGATTAGCAACGAGTTATTTCCTTTTAGATTTTACGAATAGATTGACCACAAAATAATGACAACAAACGTATGGTTTTGATTTTATAATGACCTCCCCCTGAAAAATGTGATTTTTTATGAAGGGACGAAAATTTTACCGCACTACTTGGCAGGCGGAGCTGTTCTGCCAAAAAATCTAACCACTACCTACATCAGAATCCAGATTAAAGTGGCTTTAAAAGTTTTCAATTAATGAATATACTGTGATACTTTTGATACTTTGATATTCACAGGGGTGTCATGGTGCCGGAACGCCGTTCCGGCACTGGTTTTGGCCGGAAGTGGAGACTTAATAAAATTTGGTATAACAAATGTAGTTGTAAATAAAGAAATATTTTCCAGCAACAAGATTACAAGTTAACCAACGATATAGCGTTCACCGACTGCCGAGTCCAAGGATAGGAATACAGTTTACAATTTGCAGTCCAACACCAATCATGTTCTTTTTGGTAACAGCGCTCATAGCGGCTGATCAAGTACATTAGCTCTTATTTGTTAACAACTACATCAAACTACAGTGATATGAATGCCTGCCGCCAAAGACCCTATCATCAGTATGGACAGTTGTTTGATGAGAAATGACGAGAATTGTATGGAATGCTGACTGAAAATATATGCCATAACCTTTAAAGTGACCTAGATTAGCTGAATGCATTCGGGAAATAATGCACGATCGCTTTGCGCAGAGTAAGACCGTCCAAAAGCTGTTTGTTCATATGAATTTATATAAATCTGAAAAACTAGAAACATTCTAAATCTTTCAATTTGTTTACAACACCCACATTGACTTTTAAAATATGGGCTATGTTTTCGAAATAAATAGGTTTTACTTTACTATGTATTTTTCTTCCAGAGAGGTTTAGATGTTGTATAAATGTACTTTGTGTCTGTGGTGTTTCCTTTCTCGTTGTACTTTGCCTACTCTTGTTGGATTGTTCATTATGCTTGCTCTGTGTCTAGTCAGGCCTTCTAGCCTATTAATACATCGCCCTATAAGTTTTATGAAATAAGTATAGGATTTAAATAGTTAACCAAATGTAAAGCACAAATAGTTTTGATGTAAATACATAATTAATTTTAATCATGAGTGATTCTAACTCTGGCTATACCGCTTCAAAGATGGCATCTGCCACCTCTACAACAGGCCTAGCCTATACTGCGGCTACGTTCGCCTTTCAAAAATAGTTTTTGAGTTCGGCTCTGAATTTCTTTTTAATCAAGTTAAAAGTTATTAGCAGACAGCATAAAAAATATACTAAAAAAACCTTGTCAGAAAGTAAAAACACTAAATTGGGCAATTTAACATCATAACATAAACAATTCTGTAAGTGTAGTTTAAGGTGGGGGGGGGGGGGGTATTCCTAGATCCGGCCCTGGTATTAAATAGTCTTATTAAAGGAAATAAATTACTGTCCAAAAGTTAAGAGAAGATTTGGAAATGATCAATTGGAGAGGCAAATAATTCATAATTTCACACCCATTACGCATATAAAGTCGTGAACAATTACAATTTAAATGATAAAATGTTTACTGCTCGCAAACAATGACGGGCGGATTAGCAGAGGAAAGCCGATTTCTTCGGAGACTGATCTCGCTTAAAGGGAGCTGAAACGGTGAAAAGACTCAATTGGAGCGATTCAACAAACTTATTACTAATTACAAATCACTAACGGGATTGGGCTGCACTCACTGCAAAATTAATTTCTATTCAAATGTAGATTACCTTTCTCTCACTGAATGCTATCGTGGAAGAGGGGAAAATTATTTGAGTTTTCGCGAGTGTCAAATTCTCTCGATTGTGGAGATTGAAGTACCCTACATCATCATGTTAAATCCATTGTTTTAATATTTGTATAGGTTTATGGGATTTTTCGTCAAAATTAATAAAGTACGGCTAAAGAAGCAAAGAAACATGATTTAATTAAGTTTTCCTAAATTATTGTGACTGCGTAGGCGGGGAATATGTTTTTGACATTTTCTGGACAAGATTTTACAGTAAAACACTAGTTTTCCATAATACTATGCAATGTTCACTTACCATTTATGAGTACAAAAACTTTTCTAAAAATATATAACTACTTTACACAGCTTATCTTACGGTACTCTATGTAAACTGTGTATGTGTGTTCTGAGCTACACGATACATTCCGGAATTATCAAAAAAGTTTTTAGAAAAATACACTGCTGCTTAACAATTATAAAGTGGCATCCTACTTCAGTAGAAAAACTACCTTTTTGTAGGTACCTATTGAAAGTATTTATTTTGGTTGTGTAATTTGATCAGCAGTAGTAGAAAATCTCGCACAGGGAAAGGAATATTTGATATTATACTTGTCAGATAAATATCGATAATGCGTGCTATGTTTACTGAAGTACTCGAGGTCTAAAAAAACTATTTTCTTGATTTTTAAAAATCTAGAACTACCTTATTTTAAAATCTAAGGTAAATCCCTTCAATAGTTACATACTGTATTCTTAAATCCAAAATTATCGAACGATACCGGCAAAGTTTGAAAATCGTTTTTAATGTGTAGTACCGCTTCCTCAAAATCATGTTGTACGATCTTAACAAACCGGCTTCGATGCAGGTCTACAAAAAGAAGTTAGGCCCAACAAAAGTAAGACATTTGTCCAGCAACGTTGAAGGTATTAGTCGTCCGGCCGAGTTAGTTTTACAGCCCAACTAATTACAGCCTGTGTGTTATGAGGGTATTTTGTGTAAACGACCGTCTGGGGGCGTGATTGGCCGTTTAATGAGTTCTGCGGTTGACGAGGCCGTTTCGAGCGCCCTCCGCCACTTATAAATCATCTTCCACACTTCACAAACAGAAAACCACCTCTCGCCGCTCATAATATCATCATAATATTTGGTCCTTTGGTCATGGTGTGTAGTTAAAAATGTGAAAGTGCTTATTGTGAATCAGTTTCAAATTAAACTCTTCATTCCACTGTATGTCAAAACTCATAAAGAAAATAACATTGACGAAAAGTTTAACCTTGCTCCTGATCTGAATACTAAAAAATATTCGATAGTGACAGAGACTACTAACTATACAGTTGATTCCCTTATCTGTTAGACATGTGTGTCTGCTGTAAACAAAAGTGAAACTTTTACGGCATTCGGCGTTGCTAATCAATGGTTCTTATGATCTAATTAAAATTAGATACCACGGAAACAGGCCATTAAAATAATATCCATACCGGACGCCCCAGACCACCCGTACACCCCTTTTAAAAACTACCTACACATTGAATCTTTCACAAAAACAAATTGTGCCATTATATGAGAACCGGTTGCGCTCTATCCATTGATGATAATTTCAATGTACAGTGTGTACCAGAAGCAACCAATCCAGACCGGAAGTCATTAATTTTAAATAGAACCCTCCCTTTTTATGGTATTTTTGGATTCTAGACATAATTTTAAGACTACTTTATAATTTAATGTGTATCTGTAATCCTAACGGTTTAGGAGATATGAATCGTCAATTGATAGAGCGCAACCGATTTACGTATGATAGCATACACAATTTGTTTTATGAAAGATTAATTGTGCAGATTTTAAAAGGGGTGGACGTGTAGTCTGGGACACCCGGTATGTTAAATAAATAAATAATTTATAGCCATTTATGTAAAGTAGCCTATACAACAATTTTAAAAAGAGTCTTCAAATTCAACCACTAATATGGATCATAACGAGTAATCTAAAGGAAGAGTAAAATGTCAAACGGTTAATATGTTTGGTTGTATTGTGGTATAATTTATTCCCGTACCGATAGTTTTCTTTTATAACGATGGAATGGATATTGCATAGATGTATAACTTACGTTATACGAACGTGTGGAAGATGGGAAGATGCGTAGGCTTTGGTAGATTCATTATAGATGACTATCCAACAATAGATGATGTGTAGGCAGACCTTCAGTCTCAAATGTGTACGTCTTGGATTCACCCTTCATTAATATATACTACTTTCATTTCTTCCCTCTCACCTTTCCCTTCAATTTCCTCAAATTTCTCCTTTTTTACCAGAGTAAATCATTAATAATATAGATACAGTGGTTAACATGTATTTAAGAGTAAGTCTAGATGGCATTTATTTAATTTTCATTTAACAATGATTTGTTTCGATTAGCTACTTTCATATTTTATTATAAGGTCAATAGATTTGAGCAAAAATTATAATGTAACTCTTATGAAAGTAGGCCTACTTAATCTTTAGTTTACTAAACAATGTGTTGGTTAGTAAACAATAGTTTACTAGTCAGTAAAACATTATAAAAGCCATGAAGTTTTTTTAATATACTCAAATGAAAACATATTATATGACTCATTTGATTATTTGCTATGTAATTTACTATTGTGTCAATTCTGGGTTTTGTTCTCAATAAAGTAAAAATCTTCTCAAGCACCGCGTCAGCACTGGCTGAACACGTTTTACCAAATAATGTCCTGCCTAATTTTTTGTTTGTTGGTATTTATTTTCAATGTAAATGCTATGGTCAGTAATCAGTCGTTAGAAATGTTGTAGTTTTTTTTTATTACTCGACGAACAAGTTCGCCACTGTTCGGCCAGTGCGGACGGACGTGACCTTAAAATAGCTTGGTATTTTAAACGCACTTGAGCTTACGTATACCGTTGGTCAAAATAAATCGGTAGGTCTAAATAATGAAACTAAAATTCTGGATTTTCTAACGAATTATACTTTTCACACTATGGTTTTTCCTGCTCGTATTCACTATTTAGTCTTATCCATATCAACATATCCCGCAATGCCGTTGACTTTCCCTTTGTCAGTGTACTGCCACAGGTCATATTCCTTCCATAAGCTCAGCAATTTAGGTTTTGCTGCCTTTGTGTAATGCGCCACCCAAAGTTTGTAAGAGCTGAAATCCTTTTTGTACTTGTTCCAAGAAACTTTACTCTCCATGCCGGGCGCGGCGTAAATGTAAATATTCTTGTACGTGGGTTTCAACTTGTCGAGGACACCTTTCAGTGTTTCAGCCATCTTATTGGGAGTCACTCTTTCGTTGTGTCCAGTTTCCACGTCGATAGCTAAAATGTCAGTTTTGGGATTGAAATCCACTTTCTTCAAACAGTCTTGGATCAGCTTCACTTGAGAGTCGGGGGTTTCGGCGCCTCTGAGGTAGTGGTAGGCTCCCAATGCCTTCACGCCGTGTTTCTTCATCCCTTGCCAGTTCTTCACGAATGTGTGGTCAGGTATGTTACTGCCCTCTGAGACCTTGGCGATGGCACCAGTCACACCAGCCGCTTTCACTTTTGCCCAGTCAATTTCCCCATTGAAGTGAGAGACGTCAATAATTTTTCCGGTACACCATGCAACCTGGAAAATGTAAATATTTTGAATCAAGCGTAATAATTTAAACCAACGCTTAAGTTTCGTGAACCACAAAGAACTTTCTGATCGCTATAGTGTTACAGGACTTTTAAAAATCTTTTGTAATTGTAAATGCTACTGTAGCATATCAGGAAGCACAGATATCAGTTATAAAATATTTGTTTTACTAATTGGGTCCAGACGGTCCACATAAACTGAAATTTTGATAGAATTATGGCAAGGGGGATCTCAGTTTATTTAAAAATGTCCGTTTTTCGTCGTCCTTACGAAAACTAGTGGATATAAAATAGCTTGGGTGAAGACATTAACATCGTTTTGAGGTTAGCGCATCGTAAACATGAACATAAGTTTTTACCATGTAATGTTATAAGTCGACGCTAAACTTCTACTTTGCACAAAAAAAATCAGGCCGATATCTTATAGGTACTAAAACAAGTAAAGGTAAAAACATGCTGTTTTACATCAAGTCCGATTAATAATTGTAAATCATTATAAAAATTATGAAAACTATCAGAAAATAAAACAAACTAAAATCAAGGGAATCTTCTTTTTAAAATAATTTTTTGGCGCTTTGTATGAACGGATCGATTATACAAATAATTAATTGGTCTGTTCTTTAACATGTAGGAAGCCTGTATTATTGATACTTATAAGCATATAAAAATTACCTGGTCAGTTTTTCCATGCTATAACTGACTTCTATGCCTACTTCAAAAGACTCCTTAATCTTTACTAAACTAGAGTTAATTTGTCCTTGGTCTGGCAATTCATGTTCAGCCTACCCACAAATATAATTCCACTACATTATAAATATGTAAAAGAAAGAATCTAGAGAATCAAGAAATCGCAGTATAATTTTAGGTATCACCACATTTAGATTATGCCAATAGTAAGCCTTAGTTGAAAAATTTGTCTATTGTGTAATTGAATATTCTTTATGATTTATATTGGATTGTCATGTCATAATAAAATAAAGATCAAATCACACAATGAAAGTACTATGGTGCATTTTTCGACTCCTGCGACATTTTCTATGACGACATATTTAAACAGGTCACTCGATACCACATTATAAAACTGAAGCTGTGTCATCCATTAACTTTCTTCGTGTAAATTGAAAGAGAATGGATTTGGTATTAACGAATTTTTAATTTCCTAATATAAAACCGGTAAAGTCACAATCACATAGAAACACAGATTGCCTTGACACTATGATTAATTATGTATCTTAAAACTTATAACATGACACCTCAAAAGATGTCTAAAAAGTATTGTTAAGACCATCATAATCCACAATAAATAAAAAATATAATCCACAATTTTGCCAAATAACATTAGATACTTACCAGTACTAAGAATACAGAGTGACGTAGCAACCACATGTCGGTAAAAAGTTGTAACCACACTGAGACAGGATTTATAGGTATACTATTTGTAAGATCGTTTCTGCATAAAAGAGTCTATGAATGCCAGCTAAGCAATGTATCGCGATTTGTGTGTAGGCTGCACCATCCCTATATAGTACTTGTATGGCTGCTTGTTTGCCCAGTTTGTTTGCCGTCTGTCTGCCTGTCTTTCCGCCATCGCCATCATAGTGAGTCTATACCGGAGGATCAACTTTGTAAACCGTGACACACAGGCAGTTGCAGTTGGCCAAACACGTTTTCTTTTTTTTTCTCGTTTTTTCATTCTATTTGTTTACTTACTGTGAATTATTAGTCCCTCGTTGTTCTAGAGAAACTATAATTCTTTAGTGGTAAAATCTAGCATATTAGATGTAGGCTATTGCCCTTGCGTCGGCGTTGTTGAGCCCTCCAACTTTTTCAAAACCCCTTTTTTCGAGAAATCTATGAAAATTATATTAATGGCAGATTTTTACCCTATAAAATTAATAATGAGACAAGGCAAAGAAATCTACTGATATAGGTCAGTTATAAACAAAAATAGGTATAGTACCGTATTTTAAAATCATGATCATAGGCGACGGTATCTTTCTTACACAGGCTACGTAATCTATCTTATGCCGACAGTGACAAGTATCATAAGGAATTTGGATCGCATTTTGTAGACCCTAATTGCAGTGTGAAAACTGATAAAACAGATAAATATATTTATTTTCATTCTGGGCTATAGAAGCTTATAAAGGCGAAACACCGCAGGGGAATAAGGAGCAACTAGTATATGTAATACGGTTATATATGTAATTAACAGGTAGGATTCGTGGGGAAGGCCGCTAGAACATGTTCATTATGCCGAGGGCGTAGCTAGAGTCAAGTACTCTTCTTCACCAGACACTCTTAGACTATATCAGACTTCATTAGGCCGTGTACTGTTTTAATTCCTTTTGGCAAACAATATACGGCCCCCTTTTATTATGAAATAACTTGAATGACAATAAATAGTTTATTATAATTTCAGACTATTTTAATTTAAAAAAAAATATCTTCAAATTTTTACACAACATGCATAGGCTGTGCAATGAAAAAAAATCATGTAAGTTAACACAGTAACGTAAAATAATTAACTTAATGACTGTTTCAGTAAAATTATATATTACCTGTAGCCTAAAATAAGTTAATAAAATTGCACAAGAATACTTAATCCAGGCGAGATATTAAGTATAAAAAAAATTTTATCTCATTTTCCCTGATGATCGGCGATTGAACTGTTTTGGAAAATGTTTAATAATTCGTTTATTGCGTATCACCTTAAAGTGGTGGGGGAAGCCGGTTTTTTTTGGCTTTTTTTGGCCCATAAATGAAAATTTCAAAAACACCATAAAATGTATTGCTTAGAATGCAAAGCCATTTAAAATGATATATCATATGACATGGGCCAAATCAGTTTCTCTGACGACTTCCACTAGGGACGTCTTGGGAAAAACTTCATTGGCCTGTGTCATATGATATATCATTTTACAGGGCTTTGCATTTTAAGCAATTTGCCGCAAACCCGACCTCAAAAGGTCGAGTATATCGGTAGTTATTGTATTTTTTGTTTTCAGCAATATGATATTAATGCAAAGTTTGATCGCCTGCCATTTTTGACTGGCGACCATGAAAGTCGGCACCAAAACCTGTCCATCGGCAAAAATCATCGAAGCGTTATTAATGCCACAATGAAAGTCGGCACCAGGAAGGTTTTGCAGTGGCCTCAGGTAGTCTCCCCTCCACAGCGCCGTCTTACCCCTATTTCTCTTGTCCCCTTGCTAAAGGCCATTTCACACCGGCTACCGCTACCGGCGCGGTAGCGGACGTTTCCGTGAGCCATTTCACACCAAAACTACCGTGTCTGCGCGGGAGGCGGGAGTTTCATCGACTACAGTAAATTATTTTGTAAATTGTAAATTATTCTTGTTTAATCTCTGTTACTTTTGCTTATAATTAACACTTGTTATATAAACATTTTGGAAATCCTTAAAATTGTATAATGATTCTATAATAAATTACTTATAAATACTTTCTTGAATGATTATTGTTTTCAACTGTAATTATAGCATTTAGATTCAAGTACTTTTTTTTAACATAAAAAGAATAATTATCAATTAATTATTAATAATAACAACAATTAACACCAATAATAACAACAATTATTAATAAGGAATAAGGTTAAAATTATTAATTTAGGTAGCCCTACGTTAATTCTACAATCGTTTATTAATCTGCTATAAATAAAATTCAAAACATTTTTAGTGGGATTTATAGTAACTCAGAATTATTTATATGAAAGCTTTATGTAAAAAAACATGGTTCTTTTGTATTTATATTTTTAAAACAGCTAAAAGAAAATGTCTGAATCTTTACTCCAGATTACGATTCCATGTAAAATCTTATAGACCTACTCTATCTTATCTTACACTCTAAAACAAGCGCTGTTTGCATGGGCAAACCTTTTTTCTCTCCAAGGATTTTGGAAATTTTAGTTGTATATGAGGGCCGGAGGAATTGATTGAAAGATTTTGCTCATTTCTTGCCACGCTAAATCGTTCACATTGCCATCACGGTATATTTCCTTCCGTGTATCCCATAAAACCGGCCTCTTCCTCACTTCCTCGATGAACGATTCCACGGCAAAACAGTAAATACTTGTCAACAGCAACAAGCAAACACGTGGTGGCGCGAGACAGCGACCACAGAATTAAATAGACTGGCTATCCCATAAGCCTGTACGTTGTCGGATGTGAAGCTAAAGTCGGCCATCTTAGCTGAGTACAGAAACGTAGAGCGACGCTGGAATGGTGAGAAATTCTAAATGCGCTCTTATCATTTACACTGCAGTTTAAATAGCTTAAAATGCTCTAAATGCTTTGAAATTTGACACACTTATAGTTTAATAGTGTGTGACGCTAATGGTGTGGTTTTAATTCGAAAATAAAAACGGCTTGACACTTAAAAAACTAAATAAATTCCAATCTTTTTTGTACATTTTAATTAGTGACATAAAAAAGTTACATCGCGAGGAAAATTTTTATTTTAAGGTCAGGTGCGTGATGTAAGCGAGAGAAATGTAGCTAAAAAGTTATATTTTTCGAAAAGTATTTTTTGAAAAAATTAGCTATTGTAGTTTTATCATATGACAGGTATAACACGAGCTTCGTGACGCGGTGATGCGGCCTCTCGGCTGCGCGCGGGGTCTTTTAGTTTTCGTAGGCCCCGCTGCGCGGCGGCCCGCTACAAACGGGGGAATTTTCCGTGGTTAGCTTAGCTTCTGGATTTTATTTTTAAACATTACATGATTACACGTTTACATAAGTAGGTCTTGCATGTTTGTATTTAACATTTTATCTAATAATTACATTTACTTGTAATTATAATTATAAATATAACTATGTATTGTAGGCCAGATTAGATATGAAATACAAACAACAATCATAATCATTACATCTATTTATTAGACATAAAATCTAATTTACAATAAATAAAATAAAGTTGTACATAAAATTACTGGCTGATTGACGACTACAAACTGTTTAAGTGAATTATTTAATAAACATCAGAAACGTTACTAAAAAAAACAAATACAATAAACCATAATATCTTACCATGAGTCTTAAAAAATCTCAATTATTTTACTTTATTTGATGGAATTGATTAATTGATTTATAAGCCATTGATAATCTAAAAATTATTGCTAAAATACAGTTAGTTTAAATAAATACACAAAATATAGTACTAGGATGGTTATGGGGGACAGTGTATTATGCATGCTTTATTTACTTTGCTGACAAAGTACCAGTTCGCCAGTAAGTGTTACATACAATATCCTAAAGAGTATCATGCTTAATTATAGTACTGTAGCCTATCATTGATAGAAAGCTATTACCTTATTATAATATGCTTACATTTTCCCCAATAAAAAACTAACAATAAATATTCGTGTTTTATTTTAGTACCCTAAAGCCGCGTTTACACTGGAGTTGCAGACACGTGTTGGCAACAAAAAGTTGCCGATTTTTGTTGCGTAGATGAAAACGGCTCTAGTTTTGTCTGCAACATTTCGAGTTGCAGACAGAATTGGGGTGTTGGCAACAAAAATTTTGTTTTCACTGAGAGTCGGTAAAGATCAAAGGATTGCAACAAATGTTGGCAACAAGTGTTGTCGACAAAAGTTGCAGTGGCAAATTACGGTGCAACAAAAGTTGCAGACATCCCCTCAGCCCCCCGCTCCGCCTGCCAGTACCACGTGACTGTCCTGGCGCTGGTGATGCCGCATTCAGTTTCGCTCACTATAGAGTAGTAAAATTAGTCGGGAAAATGAAATAACTTTTGGAAAGCCAATTTCTTTTGAAATGTGTTCTATGTCATCCACTGACATTCCTCCGAAAAGTCCCCAGAAATCCTATATGGGGATCACGCTTAAAAATGAGGTGCCCATAATGAGTTACATTAAAATTTGATATTAAGCATACTAAATTTTAAATACATTCCAGAAGGTTTATATATACGTAAAATGAAAGGTCTTAAAATGTAGAATACAGTTCCGTAAACCACAATTCAATATAACTGTCGGGAGTAAAATGGCAGGCGTTCAAAGTTTATATAATAAAATTATATTATCAAAACTTTGAAATGCAATAGGCCCTAACTTCCGACATATTTGAACTTTTGAGGTCTGGGTTTCGGCTATGTACTCTCCTTACTAAGACCTTTAAAATTATGTATAGCATGGCGATGGACTAAGAAAATCTTTTTTAAACTTCCTCTTTGGGACGTTCATGTAGAGGATGGTTCAAGGGTAATATGGTAGACACATGATAAGCTATCCGCATTTTTAAAGGTAATTGTAAAAGCAGACTTGACTGACTGGACGAGTGTTGCCTTTCTGTTGCCGATTAAAGTTGCAGTGGAACAAGTGACAATTTATTTTGTATGCAACAAAAAGTTGGCGACAAAAAGTCGGCAACAAAATGTTGCAGACAAAAAATTGCAGACAAAAGTCTGCAACTCCAGTGTAAACGCGGCTTAATTATGTCATAATAACGAATATATAACGTTTAAGAGCATAAACTCAAGAATGGGGTGTTAAGAAGTTGAAATATATCAATCACATACCATTATGTATACACTTGGGAACTCTATAGGGAAGTTAGAAATTTTAAAGTGAGTAGTACGAGTAGGCAGCCTATAAGCAAATTATAACTAAATATAAACGAGTTAATTTTATAATAAATAATAATCAACGTGTTAATGATAAAAATCTTGCTAGGCCTAAATGTTAGGCCTAATTTCACTTAATCATTAAAGCACGTGAAATTTATTCAAATGCTATCAAGAAAGTTTAGGCCTAAGTAAGACAATAAGATCAAAATCAAATACAGATATAGATAACTCAAAACTTTTATACAGTTTCCAAGTAAACGAGATGTAAAATACTAATTCATAAACCCGAGTGATTTTAAAAGATTTTTAAGTTTAACAATGATTGAAAATTCAAACCTTCATAATCCTGACGTTGTTCTATGAAGGAATACTGTATCACTAAGAGTCATTCAGAAGTATTTTAACATTTATTATATTTTTATATATAAAAAATGGAAACATTAGTAGAATAGGCTTTAGTTAGTACAAGTAATTAAGACTATTTTAAAATAATAATTTGGTTTATTTCTTGATGTCGTATGGGATTATCTCAACAAAGCTAGCATTTGAAACCCAGTCACTGATATGAGTTCAAATTTACCTACTGTGGGTTTACCTCCAGCCCGACCTTTATTGAAACATCCATAAGCCACACAACCTGCCGGCATATCGCCCCAACTCGCCGAGGGTTCTGGCTAGGTTGTGGCTGCCCCGGGAGCGCGCGGCACTAGGGTGACTCATCGCCGCGTCCGCCATATTGGTGGAGTTTCTGGCTCAGACGTCGGTTACACCTTTGCGTTCGCTTCGGCCAGTCTATTTAATTCTGTGGTCGCTGGCGCGAGACGGTTGCAGTCGACAGGCTGGCGTTCTGCGCATGCGCGAGCCAAAACTACTGCGCCGGTAGCGGTACAAAATCGCTCGAGGAGCGGTACTGGCGGTACTACCGGCACTACCGCGGGCGTGCGGTAGTCCGGTATGAACTGTCCCATATGATAACACGGTGAGCGATCTTTAAAAAGTACCGCCAGCGGTAGCGGTAGGCGGTGTGAAAGTGCAGGGTTCAGCTCCATTGATGATTTTGACATTCCTCTATTGATTACCGTCGACCCTTAAAAGTATTTCCTGCACCGATGGTCAGTCGGGTGCTCTGTTCCCAATTTTTAAATTGCAAGCGGTCACTCGTTTGTAAGACAGTAAAATGCGGATAACCTAAGTAGTGTGAAATTGGGGATGCTGGGCCAGTTCAAGGTCACCTGAGGGATGACGTCATTGAGGTCAATGACCTCACCGATGACGTCATCGATGACGTCATCGATGATGCAATCGATGACGTCATCACCAATGACGTCATTTCCATGACGTCACACCCATGACGTCACAGAAATGACGTGCTGATGACGTCATCACCCCTTACGTCATCAAAACGACGTCACCGACGCCACTAAGGTCAAGGTCACGCCGAAACTTAAAATTTTTTAGCACTTTTGCCGTTTCTCGCACTACGCTCCGAGTTTCAGTCCGAGTCCCCGTGACCTTGACCACTTGGAGCGAAATTTCGACGAGAAACGGCAAAAGTGCCAAGTTAAACTCGAGTTTCTGACATGACTCTGCCTAAATGGGCAATCGGTAATCCCTCAGGTGACCTTGAACTAGCACAACACCCCCAATTTCATATTACTGTGACCTTGAAAACCTAACAACGGAGCGCCGACACCGATGCGCACCCCACGACAGCCACCGAGTGACTGACTGTCAGGCTCTGTGTACTCTAGGTATATCGGCTTGAGAGACTAAGACTCTAAACTGTCAGGAATGGGAGTAACTAACTGAATTTTGCAAGGAAAAGTCATTTCATCCAATATTTTAAACAAATCTTCATCAGTAAAACTGAGATTAGTCTGTTTGGTATAAAACCTAGGGTGTCCACGCAACAGTTTGCGCCACTTAGCTAAAGTTGAAACTCTTTTTACTTTGAGTGGCGGACAGTGAGCAACTAATAAAGTCTTAACACGGCTAAGTTTCTTACCTAAAGTGTCCCGCGACATGGCTTCTCCTCACAAAAGTCCGCACAATACTGAGAGACTGCTTGTAACGCGTGAGTCAAGGGAAAAGAGGTGGGGGAAACAGCAGGAGTGGGGGAAGGTCACAGTGGTGGGGGAAGGTGAGGTGGTACGCTGGAGTATCGCATCACTTCACCATGAGCTGTCCTACAGTCAACACACTGTTCTCTTGGCCCGAGTTGGCACTAGAAGAAACATTTCTGTACAGCTTAGGCTGTGAGAGCCGAGGAAGCAAAGTCAAAGTGGAAATTGTGTTAAACTCCAAGATGAAGAGCCTCCTAAACAAACTAATTGTATCCCTGCAATCCCCTATAACTTTAGAGAAATACCACTTTATTAAGCGACACCTTATACTTTGGCAAAACGAAGTGGAAATGGAAAAGATTACAGTAAAATTAATTTAACTTAAAGCTTGGACTGGACACTCATGGCGATACCACGTGGCGTGCAAACGCCACCCTAAACATTACAAGTTAGGTTATTAAGCACCTCTGGTACGATAACCGATGTGCTAGAGTTAAAGTGTGATGACCTTGAGTCAAAACACTGAAATACTACAAGTCGATATCGTCCCAGAGTTAAAGTGTAGTGACCTAAATTTATAACTTAATTCAAACCCTACACTCTTTATATTAGGCCTAAAACGTCCAAGTTCAGACATCCCCACGGCCCGCAACCGCGTGATATTAGAAGGCTAAAGGTTGATGAAAAATATTACTTTATTGGTCAAACCTATGGAGCGGGTAATAAGAAAGTAGAAATTGTTGTAAAAGGTGAAGGCCGCCTTTGTACAATGCAAGTACCACCTCGGATGGTACAAAGAGAATTTTTCATCCCTAAAGCCTATCTAATACGACGGGAAGGATGCCAAACCGTGTGGGAAATGGACTAGGACATGGGCCCACTAAAAAAAATCAAAATTGTTAGGTTGTGTTGGACAATATTTAAAAGTCTTTTCCAAATTAATTTTTCCAAATTTAGTCTTAACCCTCTTAAAGTAAGGGAGAGGGGTATTATACAAGTCAAGTAATAAAAAAAAAACATTTGACTTGTATAATACTTTAACCTGGCGGTGATGTAAAGTCACTGGGACAATCTCAAACCGTGTCCTTGAGGGTGAAGACTAAGTTACAAAAATCTTTAACAAATAAAAACTTACCTCCAAACACTTGTAGCTTGCTACAAGTGTTTGGAGGTAAAAATTTTTCAAAGTTTAAACGACCTTGACCCACATAAATTACTGTTAAAAGTAAAGTGCTAACCTTACAACTAATGTCGTGTATCACGTGATACCCCCCACTTTAACGCTCTTAATAAGCTTGTATGAGCCGTTCATTTGCTTCAGTCTGTTTCTGTACTCCGTGGTAAACATGTCACGGTACAATTACAAAGGTGGTGACTTCTTGATAGATCAACACAATGCTTGGGAAGTGCTAAATCGGCATAGAATGGAAGTTGAATATTGTATAAGACGAGATGGGTCTACATTTTATCTATGTATTATAAACAACCAAACTCATAAGTATGAACACTGGACAAAAATTAATTATAACAACATAGATGAGCTGTTTGCTTGGGTTTTTGAGGTGTGTAAAGGTATTGAAGAAACCAAAATGATGGGTGTGCTAAAGGTATGTAAAACCGATGACCGCGAAGACTAAGGGAAATTTATTGGAAGTCCTTAAGCCCCCCCCCCGCCCCCGCCCCCTCCTCCTCCCCCACCCCCTCCCCCACCCCTCCCCCCACCACTACAAATAGGTATATATAGGAGTGGTAATCCACTGTCCGCTCATTCAGCTTGCAACTGTTAAGCCGAACGCTTCACACCATGTCTGCAGCTTCTTCTTCTAACTCCACGTTAGGTGTTGGGCCAATCCGATCGGGGCCTTCATCAAGAAGTCGTGTCCGGTTCTCCGGCTTTGGCCCTGTCAGGAAGGAGTTGCGAAGCAGCGGAGCCTCTCAACCAACCACGACGGACGCATCAACCCAGACTTCACCAAGCATCATCGAGTGGTACAATGAAGTCATAGAGCAAAGGGACAGAATGCTAGAGAATACTCGCAGTGAGCTACTTCATATCCGGAGTAAATGGGAAAAACTAATTAGGAAGTGTGAAAGCCTGTTGGACAGTGATGATAGTGAGGATGAGAGTGGATAGGTGTGTGGGTAAAGACTTGGACTGGGACTTGTGTGTTTGTATGAATGTGTGCGTGAATGTGAAATACAGAGCGGGGGATAGATCACTCTGTGGCAATGGACTAACATGCCACTTAGTGATCTATCCCCCGTTCTGGTAATGTTTTTGGATGGCCTTGACCCACTTTACCAAGGCTAGCCAGTACCCCCCCCCCCCCACCACTGATAAATGTATATATACTGGTATTGATGTGCAGTTTGGTTATTCTGCTTTGTACCGCTTAGCTGAATACTACACTTTAACATGGCTTCCAACTCTCGGGTTTCTTCTTCAAGAAGGCGTGCTGCCAACGTCCTGCCTGCTACTCGTGGACCTGCTCGACCATTTCATAGCATAACTGTTGCTCAGGCAAACGCTTGCAAAGCTCCGATGCTACGGACCTTGCTGGAGGTGAGTCAAGACGGGCAAGGCTTGCTCAGTCCTGGTCAACGGCAGGAACAAGAGAGGCGTACGGCGTACTTCAAGCTGCAGGCTGTAGTTCCCAGCTTGAAGTTAGGCGATCCTAGAGTGGCAAGCATCACCGAGGCTGCGGAGTATATATCACATCTCCATAGTGTTTTAGAAGTAAAGGACCAACAAATTGAAAACCTAAAAGAACAATTGAAACAATTTAACTTTAACCCGATGGAGTTTGTAGAAACGGAGATGAGTGATAGTGACGATGAAGGTGGTGAATATATATTAGGTATGTAATGAAAAGACAGGGACATGTGTGTGTGTGTATAGAATACAGAGCGGGGGATAGACTACTTTGCGGCAATGGACTAACATGCTGCTTAGTGGTCTATCCCCCGCTCAAAGGGTAGCATTGGATGACCTTGACCCACTTATAAGCAAGGACAACCGGTTAACTGGTATAAAAGAGGGGGTCTGTACATTTTGACTTCATTCTGCTTTGGACTTTCCAGTAGAACGCTAGAAAAATGAGTGGATCTCTTCTTGGTGCTAACTTGGACAGGTATACTGTGATGGTGCATTATGAAAACTGTAGAGACATGTTGACGGCTGTGTATGAGTGTTTGGTGAGAAGGATTTTTCAAGAAAACTGCGAGTTTATGTTAGCGTGGAAAAGAAACTTGTTTGTTGATGGTCATGCTACAATGCAAAGCATGAACCACCTCCATGTGTTAAAAGTAGGACATCATAATTTGGACGAACTGGACGATATGTTTAGGGAGCTGGAGTGTTTGATACATAAGGAATGTAAACCTTGTGAAATTGAAATTTTTAAATTGGATATGGAATTAGAATAAAATGTGTTAAACAGGACTCGAACTTGGACTTGATTGAGGTTGTGTAGAACAGAGCGGGGGATAGATCACTTTGCGGCAATGGACTAGCATGCTGCTTAGTGGTCTATCCCCCGCTCAAAGGGTATTTTTACGTGACCTTGACCCACATAAATTGTATAGTTGGTGGGGGTATAAAAAGGGCAAACCAATTGGATAGATACACCACTTTCATACCATGGCTCCACTTGACAACACCGTGTTCCATCGCGACAGAATTCTTTCAATTCTGGAGGTAATACCTGTAGAAGTTATAGAAGCAGAGGACCAACTACCTGTGGTTGATCAGGAAGAGGAGGAGGAAGAAATAATGGATATTGAAACGGACTCTGACGAAGCTGGTTCAACGGACAATGAAGTGGACTTGCACGCCTACGAAACATTAGAGTCATCATCTGAGTCGGAAATGGAATTCCAATTGGAAATTGAAGAAGAAGAAGAAGAACAAGACACTTCTCATCGTCCAATGGATAGGATGTTAGTTGCCAGAAGAATTATGTATTGTCATCGCTGCCTATTCCGTGATGAGGATGATTCCAACTCTGATGGTGATGTTTCACCTTTGTAAAAAGCTTAAACAAAAAGTTAAAAAAAGAATGTGAGCGGGGGATAGAGCACTTTGTAGTAAATGATGCTGCTTAGTGCTCTATCCCCCGCTCAAAATAATAATTCCAAATGACCTTGACCTATATAAATTTTGCTCAAACAGACGTCTTTAAAAAAAACTTGTACAAATTATTGAATCTAGACCAAATATCATCAATTTATCAAGCCTACTGATAAATTTATTACAAACGGTTGTGTAAAGGCTAAATTTAGCACATGATTGATAACCTGTTTCTATATGACGTCACTTTCCCCACCTATCTGCCTCGGATATAAAGGATCCCTTTGGAGCGCGCTGCTCATTATTGCGTGGACATTCACAGAGTGTGCATTCAAAGCCAAACTGTTTGAAATGGCTCTTTGCGACATTTGTGGGGAAATCTTTCAAGACGAAGATCTTTTCACCCTACACAGAGAATTACATGAAGACGAAGATAAAAAAGAAGATATTACCATGGATGAAATAGACTTAGACTCAATTGACCGGTTTTTGGAAGAGCACCAGAAGCAGACGGACTACTGGGACAGCTATCTACAGCAAATGCAAAGAAGAAGACCTAGTGTGATACAATTTGCCGGTGCTGGACCATCTACTGCTACAAGACCTATTGAAGAAGAGGACACCGAAGAAGAGGATATGGAAGAAGAACTGGAAGATGTAAGACAACTGGCACCACGGCCTTGGCAGGACGAGTTGTAACACATTTCAAAATTAATAACGTTCAATTGGAACTGGAAACATTCATAACCCAGGCTAAGGAACTTGTTGGTCAAACTTTGAGGGAAGAACTACAAAGGCTAAATCTTATTAAATTTGGAATGGTGTTAGAGGCTATGTTTAACAATACTGATGGTGAAACAGCATTGAGAGCATTCATTACCAAAAATCGAACCCTTACCTTCACCTCCGACATTGATGATATTATTGAAGAATGCTTGGAGGAACTTATAACCAAACTCCAAGAACATGAAGGAAGAGGATCTGGATGGACTTTGTTATCAATTGAAGGTATGGATGTTAGGGTTCATAAACATGGATATGGTTTAAGAGGTAGTAGTTTTATCCCTCTACAAAAGAAAATCCAAAACACTAACTCGTGTAGAAATGTTCAAAATGAGGGTAATGAATGTTTCAAGTATGCAATGTTAACCAAGTATGTTAAAGATCATCCTTGTAGAGTTGGTAGAGAATATTACGAGAATGAACACCGCTACAACTTTCAAGGTCTCACCTACCCAGTTACCTTGAAAGACATTGACAAATTTGAAAAGAAAAATCCTGGCGTTTCAGTCAATGTTTTTGGTCTGGATGATTCGAACAACGTTTATCCTTTGCGGGTAGTAAAGGTTGAGCAAAGAAACCACACGGATTTGCTATTGATAACTAAGGGTGAAATTTCCCATTATGTATGGATAAAGGACTTTGTAGCCTTGGTATGGAATCAGTTATCAAAACATAAAAGTAGGTTAACAGTGTGTAAAAGATGTTTCTGCTTCACATATAAAGAACTAAGACGTGGAGGATCAGAATGGTTGATTGAACACAAAAGACTTTGTAACGAAAATTATGAAGTAAAGATTAGTCTGCCACCACCATCTCGAGCGTTTATCCAATTTAACAAGACAGTTCACCAATATCGGATTCCAGTAGTCATCTACGCAGATTTTGAATCTACGTTAGTACCACAGGAGCTGCCGGACGGTGAAGTGACTAGAAGAACAAAATATCAGTTGCATCAACCCAACAGTTTTTGTCTACTAGTGAAATCAACCTTGTCTGAAAACCAATTGCAAGACTATGGTTTAACATCCACTCCAATACTCTACCGTGGTGAAGAAGCCGCTAAGTATTTCGTAGACCAGTAGTATGACATTGCTGAAAAGGTACAACGCTTGTATGGTAATGTCGTACCTATGGAACCTTTGAATGAGAATCAACAAGAAGAATATAATCTGACATCAAAATGTTATCTATGCGAGAAGAGCTTCAGTGAAGAAAATCCAAAAGTAAGAGATCACGATCACCTGACAGGTTTATACAGAGGAGCTGCTTGTAATTCATGCAATATAAATTACAAACTGCCCCACTTTATCCCTGTCGTGTTACACAATCTTAGCGGCTACGACTCCCACTTCATTATTCCAGAGTTAGGAAGAGATAATGGTAGAATTGATGTTCTTGCTACAACATTGGAAAAGTATATCAGTTTCTCAAAAACAGTAGGTAAAATTAAACTTCGCTTTGTAGACTCTTATAGATTTATGGCATCTAGTTTGAGCAGATTGTCTGAGAATCTACGAAGAGAAGACCTAAAAGAAACCAGCAAGATTGTACCTGAAGTATTATTGAAGAAGAATTGGACTTAGTATTACGTAAAGGAGTGTTCCCCTACGATTACATAACTTCTGCAGAAAAATTTGAAGAAACCAGTCTACCACCGATTGAAGCCTTAAACAGCAAATTAAACGAAAGTGAAATCTCCGTTGAAGACTACAATCATGCTTGTAATGTTTGGAACCAACTAAACATTCAAACTTTAGGGGAATATTCTGACTTTTATATAAAACTGGACGTAACTCTGCTGTGCGATGTGATGGAAGAATTCAGAAACACCTGTTTCTCCGCCTATGGACTGGACCCTCTACACTCGTACACATCTCCAGGATTAGCATGGCAAGCTATGCTAAAGTCAACCAACTGTCGATTGGAACTTCTAACAGATATAGATATGGTGCTCATGATGGAATCCGGTGTACGGGGCGGTTTGACACAAGCTGTAACACGTCATGTCAAAGCCAACAACAAGTACATCCCCGGCTTCGACGAGCAACAACCATCGGTCTACCTTGGCTACTTTGACGCAAACAACCTTTATGGTTGGGCAATGTCAAATCCGCTTCCCTACGCTGACTTCAAATGGATCGACCCGGCCACCATCGGAGACATCTCACAGATTCCAAAGGATGGTCCAAAAGGCTATATTTTGGACTGTGATTTTGAATACCCGGAGCACCTTCATGACCATCACTACGACTTGCCTCTCCTAGCCAAGACTGAAGTTTCACCGACAGGAAGATGGCCAAAATTGATGATGACCTTGGAGAATAAAGATCGTTATGTGGCTCACTACTGGGTAGTTCAACAGGCTCTTGAATTGGGTCTACGTATAGTGAGAATTCATAGAGCAATTGAATTCACCCAGTCTTGTTGGTTGAAACCATATATTGATTCCAACACTACAAGAAGAGCTGCAGCGACAACAGCATTTGAAAAGGACTTCTATAAATTAATGAACAACGCCATCTTTGGGAAGACCTTGGAGAACAAAAGAAAACACAAAAATGTAAAATTAGTGAGTGATCCTAGGAAATTGGAAAAATTAGTGCAAAAACCAAATTTCGGAACATCCATGATTATAAACGAAAACCTAGTCGCTGTCAGTATGAAGAAAACAACAATAGTCATGGACCGTCCGTTATACATAGGTATGTCGATTTTGGACATAAGTAAAACCCTGATGTATGATTTCCATTATAACAAAATGGTTAAACACTACGGAAGGGAAAACATTGGAGTCGCATACATGGATACGGACGCGTTTATCTACTGGATAAAGACTTTGGACATGTATGAAGACCTAAGGACTTTTCCATACAAAGAAGATTTCGACTTTTCTGACTATCCGAAGAACCATCCAAATTTTAATGAAAAAAATAAAAAAGTAATCGGAAAATTCAAAGATGAAGCAAATGGAATGCCTTTAGAAGAAATAGTGGCGCTGATGGCGAAATTGTATTCATTTAAGATGTACCACGAGAACAACACACCGACAGTCAAGAAAGCAAAAGGAGTGAAGACATCTTATTTGAAAAAACACGTGACATTTGACCACTACAAGACTTGTTTGTTTGAAGATACTACAATATCAGCAACATTCAACAATATCCGAAGCTTCAAGCATCAAGTCTACAGTGTCACCGAAATTAAAAAAGCGCTGTCAGCTCGGGATGATAAAAGACACATTATGCCCGACAAAATCCACACTCTTCCTTTTGGCCACTACTCTCTAAACCCTATCAACTAGTAACCTATTCTTCGTCCTTCTACAACTTCGACCTTATTCCTTTTTCCTTCCGTAAAAAAATGGGGAACACGGCAAGTCAAACGCCGTGTTCCCCATTTTTTACACAAGTTTGGATGACCTTGACCCATATAAATGATGTGAATATTTAAAACAACATTCATTGTGATTATACATGTGATACAACAAACATTGAAACCTGCAATATGAAGGACTTGAAGCAACAAATTGTCAACGAACTTCATAAACCTGCAAGAAGAAAGTTTCCACGAAGAAATACGGTGATAAAAGGAATTAATGATTTATATCAAGCAGATTTAATCGAAATGATTCCTTATAGCAAACAAAATAAAGGATATAAATACATATTGACTGTTATTAACTGTTTTTCAAAAATGGCAGATGCTTTACCACTAAAAGATAAAAGTGGCAAAAGTGTTACAAAAGCAATGGAAACAGCTATACAAAGAGACAAACATACTATTAAACATTTACAAACAGATGATGAAAAAGAATATTTTAATAAGGAATTTGCAAATTTAATGAAAAAACACAATATAAACCATTACTCAACCAATTCAGAGGTAAAAGCCTCAATAATCGAAAGATTCAACAGAACTTTAAAAAGTGCAATGTATAAAATGTTTTCCAACAGAGGATCGCACATATGGATTGATATGTTACCAAAACTTATAAACGATTACAATAACAAATTTCATAGGACTATCGGGATGAAACCAAACCAAGTAACTAGTAAAAATGAAAACCTTGTATTAAAACGTATAAAAATGAATACTAAACCAAAAGTTGAAAAACTAAAGCCTAAAAAATTTAATGTGGGTGATAAAGTGCGAATAAGTAAATATAAAGGTGTATTCAGTAAAAGATATCTGCCAAATTGGACCAATGAGGTTTTTACTGTATTCAAAGTACAACCTACAGTACCTGAGACATATATTTTAAAAGATAATAAAGGACAATTGCTTGAAGGAGGGTTTTATGGACATGAAATGTTAAAATCAACAGTAGGCGATGTATATTTAGTTGAAAAGGTGTTGCAACGGAAAAAAGATAAGGTCAAAGTACGATGGTTAGGATTTAATAAGACGGAAGATTCTTGGATACCTAAAAAGGATTTGATGTAACGATAGAGAATCATTTTAGGTTGAACCATTACAAAGGATGGAGATAGTACCACAAAAAGAGAGTTTTACTATTAATAATATAGATGAACTCACAGTGGATAATTCAGAATTCAATAGTGGGAAACATGGCAATTTGTTACCAAACACCGTTCGTTGTCTGGTTACCGGACCTTCCAACTGTGGAAAAACTAATGTAGTATTCAATTTGATTACAAACCCTAAAGGATTACGTTTTAACAATCTATATGTATTTTCAAAATCACTACAACAACCAAAGTATCAATTATTGGAAAAGATACTGACTAATGTGCCTGAAGTTAAATATTTAAAGTTTAATGCAAGCGAGAGTGTCATGCAACCACAAGAAGCTAAACCATTCTCCGTGTTCATATTCGACGATGTATCTTGTGAAAACCAAAACACAATAAGAAATTACTTCGCTATGGGTCGACATAACAACATAGATAGCATTTATATTGGTCAAACTTACAGCAAAATACCAAAACAACTCATTAGAGACAATGCAAACATGTTAATTGTATTTAAACAGGACGAAACCAACCTAAAACATATATATTTTGATCATGTAAATGCGGATATGACATTTGAACGATTTAAAGAGTTATGTGGAAAGGCTTGGGCTGAAAAGTATGGGTTCCTAACAATTATGAAGGAACAACCGCTAAACAATGGTCGATACAGGATAGGATTTGATAAATTTATATTAATACATTGAACGTGGTATAAAACATTCATTGTTGTACAACACGTCTTGCTACAAACATGGTTAACCAAGAAAAATTAGTAAAAGAAATAAAATCACTTAGTGATTCTATTCGGGCTAAAAACAGAGCATTGAAACTAGGTATTAGCGAGAGGGAGAAATTCCTTGAATCTACTTTTAAACCCATTACTGAACCCTTGAAACAATTAAACAAAAAATTTGCGAAACCTGTATTGGAAGGAGATGCGATTGCACCTATCACAAAGTTTGAAAGAGAAAGTGTAAAATATGAAGGTTTTAGTGATGAAGACCCGGAATCCTCTACATACAGCGGCTTTATCGGAGCAGAATCTGAAAGAGAGCTAGAATCACCAGGATATAGTGAAAGGGGACCTGAAGAAGCACCAACTGCTAGTGAAGAGGAAAAAAGAGAAGAGGCAAGAGAAGGACCGTCAAACATAAGCTTGTTGGGTGAAAACATTCATAACAAAGGACCTTTAGGAAGGAAATACATGGTAAAAATGTTACTCGGAACAATTCCTAATAAGAATTACCATAGTTATGGAGCGAGATTAACAGAAGATGGTTTAATGATAGGTAATAGCCCGTTAAACGTTGACGAACATGATAATATTGTCATTGGTGATCAAAGGTATAAGGGCACAAAAGGATTATTTGAATTATTATTTGAAAATAAGCCTTCAGTATCGTTAGTGAAAGAAAAAGACATGGAAGCATATAAAAATATTTTGGAACAGACAAATGCATATAGGAGAAGGTATTTACCTGACCAACTTCCATTTAGATCTAAGTCTTTAAAATATAGAGAATTTGTATCCAAGTTAATACCAACTAGAAGACAAACAATGCCGTTAACACAAAGAAAACCTGTAAAACGAAGATTTATGGCATCCACTTTAGATGTAAGTGCTCAGGAAAGAAGAAAAAGAAGTAAGTCTGTTACGGGTACAGGTTTAATGAAGAAACTATATAACACAAATGTGATTTATTACAATAATATCAATAAATTGGTGGATAGAATGAAACTAATACATGAAGCTAAAGAAGCGGGTCATACTGGATTGGAAAACGAATGGGTGGCTTTAGTGGATGAACTCCGAAACCGTGGGGTAATCTCATAAAAATGCGTTACTCCCTAGATTACTATTCAGTTGCACCATGAGTGTCGACAAGTTCGGACGGTATTCCTCAGATGGATTATATTATGCGAATAGTTTAAAAAGAAGTGCTGGTTTACCACAAACACCTGAAGGAGATTATGATATTAGTAATAAAAGGTTAAAAAACATAAAAGATCCTACAGACGAAAATGATGCAATAAATTTAAAAATATTAAAGGAAAAGATATCACCAACATTAAGACTACAAAATAACACATATGATGCAGAAGATCATAGAATTATCAACGTTGGTAAACCAAATCAAAACGGTGATGCAATAAACAAAGGTTATTTGTCATCTGAATTAAAAAATACGTTAAAATTCAATGGGAAAACGTATAGTGCTAACAATAAACGTATATCCAACGTAGATGACCCTAAAGATGCAAAAGACAGCGTAAATAGACGCTATTTACATTCCTTGATACCTGAAAAGACAAAAGATGGATTTTCTTTTTATAAATTTGTTATTAATGATATAGGTTATCCAAAAACTGAAAACGATGCTGTAAATCTAAAATATATTAAAGATCATTGTATCATACGTGATGTAGGGGTTATAGATTGTTTTAATAATTGTTTAGCAAATGTTAAAGATGGTTCGGCGCCATCAAATGGTGCAACAGTGGGTCAAATGATGGAAACCTTAAAACAAGAAACAACCTCTTTTGTAAAACAAGATCAAGTAGTATCGAAGCAAGGGGATGACTTTGTTCAAGGTAATGAAAAATTTAATTTATTAACATACAAAAATAATGCTTGGGATTGCATGGGTAAAGGGGTATCAAATATGAGATTGGGTTATACTGCTCAAGATGCAGCTGCTTTATCACTAACCGTACATCTAGATCCAGATCATTCTTTTAGATTTTTTACATGTAATAATAAAGTAATAAAAAACTTGCATAATGGAAGAGATCCAAATGATGCTGCAACTGTAGGACAAACCATCACAACATCATTAAAGGATAGTAAAGTGTATACTTGTAATAATAAACGTATAACAGACCTTAAAGACCCTGAACATGTGGATAATGCCGTCACTGTTAATTTTCTTGTAAAAGTTTTAGGTAATGCGTTATTTGATTTACGCAACCATTTTACATCGGATATTCTTCAAGGAAAAACGAGTCATAATACTTTTGCTGAATCCTCTAGAGGTGGTTGGATTAAAAGGGAAATTTTTAATAAATACTTTATTAACCCTAATACGCAAAAATTTAGATCATCAGATTGGGGTGATATTGATATTTAATATAAGATCACAATAAACGACTTTATTTATGTCCAACTCGTCATAGAGGTAACACATAAGTTGTACATTTTGATTATAAAAGGACAATAATGACGTTCCAGTACATCAGTCCATATCGTGACACTGTAAGGAAAGGAGGTGGGATCACGTCCACAGCTGTTTCTCTGTTAAGTAAAGCTTTAAAACGACTTCCAGTAGGATCCATTGTAAATAGAGCAATAGACGCATTACCATACGAATTCCATATACCGGGAGGTTATCAGTATTGCGGACCAGGAACTAAATTGAAAAAACTACTGGAAAGAGGCGATCCTGGCATAAATAAGTTAGATCAAGCTTGTAAAGAACACGATATCGCATATTCCACGTTTGCCGATTCAAAAAACAGGTCGATTGCAGACAAAAAGCTTGCGGACATAGCTTGGCAACGAGTAAAATCAAGTGACGCTAGCATAGCAGAAAAAGCAGCAGCTTTAGCAGTAACAGCAGGTATGAAGGCTAAAACAGCAGTAGGAGGTGGAAGAAGGAGGAGAAGAAGGGTAAAAAGGAAGTCCACAACAAGAAAACATGGAGGAAATATAAGAAGAAGACGAAGATCTACCAGAAAAGGCAGGAAGAAGCCCACCGTGTGGTCAATGGTAAAAAACGGGGCAGGTCTTTACCTAAGACCTTATCGTGCGTATTAAATGAAAGAAATCAATTGGTTATACCACATAAAGCGTTAACTAATGTTGAATTATTTAAATATATTTCCTGTTTAAAAATTCCATTTTTCCGCGGAGTATTCATGAGAAACAGTTTACCAAAGAAAATGTGGCAAAATGAGACTGGAATTGTAAATTTGGATAATACTGAAGGCCCTGGCACCCATTGGGTTTGTTATAAGAAACTAAATAACAATGTATATTATTTTGATAGTTTTGGTAATTTGCCACCACCAAAAGAACTTCAAAATTACTTTAAATCTGCTAAAAACATATATTATAACTATAAAAGAGAACAACCTGATAATACTTCAATATGCGGTCATTTATGTTTGGAATTTCTAGCTAAAAGTATCAGTCATTATTGAGATGTCTTCCTATACGGTATCATTAACAGGAAAATCGTCCACTTTACGAAGTATCCTGTTTCCAGCGTTACGCTTGCAAAAAGGAAGATTTTGGGAGGCGGCACTATTGGATTTTACAACTTACAACTCTATTCCCAATGTTACGGAAGGTAAAAATAATGTATTGCATTATTATAAGGGAAAAGATGCCAGTGGGAAATTTACAAACTTACAAGAGTGCAGGTTACCCACAGGTTCTTATGAAATTGATCATATAAATGAATTTTTGCAAACTAAAATGGGAAAAGACAATATAACATTAAAAGGTAATAATAATACGATGAAAGCTGAAATTACTTCCAAATATTATATAGATTTTACTCAACCAAACTCAATTGGTGATTTATTAGGATTTTCCAACGATGAGCCTGTTTTAGAACCAGATATACCACATTCCGGTAAGAAAACAGTAACAATATTAAAAGTCAATAGTATAGACATAACTTGTAACATTATACAAGGAGCTTACAGGGATGGGGCTAACACCCATATCATACATACATTTTACCCAAGTGTACCACCTGGATTTAAAATTGTTGAAAAGCCACAAAACCTGGTATATCTACCGTTGAACACCACTTTCATTTCAGACATCGTGTTGAGCGTGTTGGATCAAGACGGTAACTTGGTAGACTTCAGAGAAGAGCCTATTACGGTTAGATTACATTTAAAATCTACACTTTAATACAAAATCATGGGTTTAACATTTAAAAGCGAACAACCTACGGGAAACCGCATTAGTAGCTCTTCAGCTGTGGAGGAGTTAACACGTGAGAACATTCGTTTCTTAGAGAGAATTGGATTAAAATTAACCGATTATGGATATACTGGATATAGCACAGGGTCCAACATTCGACGAAACACTATGGGAAAAAGAATATCACACCCACAACCCTTACACTTCATCGAAATTAAACAATAACGATGAAATTCGTATCCCCATACAAAATCAAGACATTTACACACTACCATGTGAAAGTTACTTGTATATTGAAGGAAAAGTTACTAAAAAGGATGGTAAGACTACTGGTACAAAGGTTCCATTTATAAATAATCCAATGGCTTTCCTATTTGATGAAATTAGATACGAAATATCAGGTGTAACAGTTGATTCCACTAAAAAAGTAGGTATTGCAACAACTTTAAAGGGGTTAACATCTATATCACCTAATGAAACAAACTTACTACAACCTGCAGGATGGGTTTTACCTACAAATGACACAATCAGTCCAGATGCAAAGGGATATTTTGATTTTCATATTCCATTACGTTTGTTGCTTGGTTTTGCTGAAGACTATAGAAAAATAATATTAAATGTTAAACAAGAATTAGTTTTGTTGAGTTCTTCAAACGATAAAGACATTATTAAAGCTGTAGACGGTACAACGGATGCAGACTTAGAATGGAAATTAACATTAGACAAAATTGTATGGAGAGTTCCACATGTTAAATTAGCTGACGAGCATAGGATGCTGCTATTAAGAAAGTTAAAAGCCGATCGTGATATTGTAATTCCTTTTAGAAGTTGGGAATTCCATGAACATCCCAGCCTGCCAACTACGGATCGTCACACTTGGACTGTTAAAACATCTAATTATGTGGAACGAGCCAGGTATATTATATTTGGTTTACAAACAGGTAGAAGGGACACCATCACCAAACATGCAGGCCAATTTGATCATTGTGACTTAAAAAATATTAAAGTTTATTTGAATTCACAATTTTTCCCATACGACAATTTAAATGTGTCATTCGCTAATAAAAAGTACAGCATATTGTACGATATGTATGCAAGATTCCAAAGTTCATATTACGGTAAAACAAATGCACCTTTACTATCACCAGAAAAATACTTAGATGGTTACCCTATAGTTGTAATCGATTGTTCTAAACAAAATGAATCTGTAAAATCATCAAGTGTAGATATAAAAATAGAAATGGAATTTAACGCAGCTATACCGGCTAATACAACTGCATACTGTTTAATTCTACATGATAAAATCGTAACATACACACCTTTAACTGGAATTGTTAAAAATGTATTGTAAATACCGGTTTTGTTCCATTCCGCGAGTATAAAAGCAGAGCGTACAGGCCGCTCCTCATCAGTTTGTTGCCTACTGTTGTATGGGTAGCATCGTATTCAATATGGCTTCTCCTAGTGGTACACCTGAAAATGTGGTAGATATTGAGAAGGAGATATCTGAGTTTTTAGATCTTCAAGGTCACCAGGAAGGAGGTGAACAAAACGTTTGCGGACAACTTCACGCCAGTAATAATTTTGAAGACAAAGGTAAAAGAAGAAAGAATATACAAAAGAAAAAAAGGGATATTGAAGATAATATTTCTCCAAACATACTGAGTGAGGTATTTTTGCGAATATTTTACCCAATCTCTTCCAGTTTGGACAAAAGTGTTTTAATTGGTGTTATGAAATCGACAGATTATTCCCCTACTGTAATTTTAACTCATGGACCCAAAATGATTTTGTTTACGGACAGTGCTTGGGAATCATTTATGAAACACTTGCATCTGCTAGAATGCTATTTAAGTAGTAACATGTTTGGAAGAAAGACAAGAGTAGGACTTTTGGATTCAAATGTGGAAATCGATATTATTAAACAACGTGGTGATCATCAGCTGAGGTTTAGAGACACAACAAGACATGATAACAAAATTCAACTTAATCGAGAGGAGTTTTTTATTTTAACTTGTGCGACTGAACCTATAACAAGATATTTGAGACAACTGGTGTTTTCAAGTTCGATTATTAAAGATTATCTGGAAGACACTTTGGATAAACAACCGGACGCACCTATATTATACGGACCTGTGGATACTTCTATATTTAATAGAGTTCCTCATGAAGTACAGATGTGGAGACAATTGGAAAAGTACGCTCAACTACATAAGAAATCAGTAAAACAGGAAGAAGAAGATGGAGGAGAAGAATCAAGTGTTAGTAATGAAAACGAAAACAAGGAAAATATAAAGATGGAAACTTAAATGACAATGGTTAGTTTTTAAAACAATAACCAACATTTTGTGGGGTTAGGCCTATTGGGGACGGTGCCCACGTTAAATATACACCAACGCGCCAACAACTGTACGGCCTGGTATAAAAGTAGTACCTACCGTGGTGTGGAAATCAGTTGACCTCCTGACTTCGTAATGAGCAGACGTGTGACCTTCAAAATGGACAAGGGAGAAGAAGAACAAGTAAAGTCCAAGCCTGGTATTATTGAGTTTCAAGCGTTTCGTGGTAATGATGATAGATTCATTATAAAAGAACTTGTGTTTTTGGACATGAATACAAGTGTTCCTTATTCGTTTTTATTTAAACCACCATGTTCTTATTCGTCTTTAACTAGTAAAGCCTCTACTACCAACAGATGGATTTCGAAACACTTCCATCATATCGATTGGTATGATGGTTTTACAAGTTACACGGACTTGTATCACATTATGCATCACTTTTCAGACAAGTTTACCAATATTTACACAAAGGGGCTGGAAAAGAAAAGATGGATCGAAGGATTTACTCATGTTCCGGTTAGTGATGTGGAATTGGATAAAAATTATCAATACATGCTGGAAACAATATGTATTTGTACAAAAAGCCCAGAACATGATAAAGATAGACATTGCGCTTTGAAAAATGCCTATAAACTCGCCTCTTACCTTCAAAGTGGGGAAGTGGGGAGTGGTGGGGGTAACGGAGAGTATATAAGTGAGGAGCAGACCGAGACCTGGCATGAGTATTACTCGAGATTCCGAGACGACAACATCTCCGAGCAAGAAGACGATCTGTAACCAGACCATGGCATCTCACCAGTTCCTTCAAACTTTGGTCGAGCAGTTCAATGCTCACTCCAAGTCAACAATATTACCTGTGAAGAAGTGCTCTGAACTAAAAGATGAAAAGCACTACATAATCCATGCTATGAAGAAGATGGAGACTACAGTTGGGGAAGCCATCTGCTGCAGTCTCAGCGAGGCACCGTTTACTCCGGGGGATGAGCCCAAGTTCCAGGTGTACCTGCCCAAGAGATTCGTCCATCTTCTACAAAACGAGGACCTTCGCTCTATTCAACCCGGCTGTCTATACCTGGTGTCCCACGGCTGCACAGGTAGCAACTCTACAGAGTTGACCATCCACATTGCCGACAAGCAGCAGTGTTAGATTTAAGTTTTAATGTTGTACATATGTTATTGTAATGTTTTATAAATAAATCATAAAAGACAAAAAAAAAAATAAGAAAACAAAAAATGCAACATATCAATATGTGAAGTTTGTCACGTATTGATATGTTGCATTTTTTTTAAACTTCGCGGGTGACCTTGACCTTTGACCTTTGCATTTCACAATTACCCCCACTACCGTAATTACCCCCACTACCACACTAGGATTCAAACCTGCTTGGATGCGAAACACGGTCAGTCTGTTGCCAACTAGCAAACGATGAGCACCTTGTACGAGCTTTGCTTACAACGAGTTATAACTGACGCATCTTTATTCCAGACGGCTTTACAAGATAATATCCCTATAACAGTAAAGCAGGATATCGAAGAGTACAAGAAAGATAATAGAGGGTATTCGGGATACTCCTGGTATAGGTTCCAAGACGGGGAAAAGTTTTGTAGGTCTTGTGGCGATGCTGCCGTCAGAGACCTTCGACGGTTCGTACAGGAAGGTGGTAGAAAACAGTTCGGATTTCTAGCACCGATGTTTAGATTTGAAAACTACAAGGACACCTGTGCTATTTGCTCCATCCCATTGTATCGATGGAAAAAGTTTAGAAGTGTTTAATTGGATCTTCCATACCCCCACCACCGTTACCCCCACCACTTTTTCATGTACCTCCAAACGCTGTGCCTCGGCTTCATTTCTACTCCAGCAGCCAACCTAGCAACATCAGGATGTCTCTGAACGTCAGTTGCGCAAGTTACGAGGAGGTGAGCATCAAGACTCAGCAGGAGCTAAACGACTTGTACAAGGAGTTGCAGCTGATGGTGGCACGAGGCTACCGTATAAACGTGCAAGTTTACGCTTGCAATATACGGAACACCCGGCAGGCAAAGGAAGAGCCTGGACACTCCTCGTCAGCTTCCTCACCGACGTCCATGAAGACCGAGCCGGACAACTTAGATTACTTTAGCTGACTAGCAGTTGTATTTCTTGTTCTAACCATTGTAGAATATGTTTATTTTTTCATTATATTAAAGAAGTAAAAGAGCAAAAACACCTATCTTGTTACTGACATATTAGCTCAGTAACAAGATAGGTTTTTTTTAAAACACGGTTTGAATGACCTTGAAACTTCCCCCTCCACTGCTTTGCTACCCCCACCACTTGACTATTGATGTACATGGCACATCACAATTGGAAACCTCATTCCATCTTCAACAGCCAAACCGACAACATCAACAATGGCAAACCTACCAACGGATAAAACATGTCCTCACGTTTGCTGTGATTTCGTCCATGAGTTGGAGAAGAGGATGCAGGAGAGGGTGATACGAAGAAAGCAGATCCACTCAGAAAATATCATGATAGTCAACGGCTATCTTTTATTGTTCGGCCTTATTATGGTTGTACTTTTCATACTGTATGGCATAGTCACATGTGTCGGCAAGGTTGCAGAAGAAAACGCTCGCCACCATCAATTGGAAAGTTTCAATGTTACTTTGTAAGTTTTCCTTTTTTTTTAAAACTCCGTTTGGATGACCTTGAAAATTCCCCCACTACTCCACCACACCCCCCACCACTTCACCATGTTCCTGCATGAGCATCACATCAACCGTCATTCCTTGTCCGACAAGCAACCATGGCAGACAACAACACCATCAGCCAAGCTGACTCCGCTACTGATGTCGGTACAAGTACGGGTTGGACACTGCCGATCGATAGTGTACACTATTTGGAAACAATTTGCGAACGGATGAAGGAAATACTGCGGGACAACCCTGGGATCATAATACAAATGAATTTAAATTATGATTGGTCCCAAGTTAGAATGCAAGGGGACGATAACAACGGTCAACAATCTCCACAATATTCGCCGATGTCCCCGATCTACCCTTACGGCGAGTCTGACGTTGATGAAGATGAGGCTAATGAGGATGTGGGGGACAACGAGGCTGAAGAGGAGTAACCTTCATTCCTTTTTTTTAAAACCCAAATTGGATGACCTTGAGAATTCCCCCTCCACTATTTCCTTTTTTTAAAACCCAAATTAAATGACCTTGAAAATACCTCCTCCACATACTTTTGGTTTACCCCCTCTACTTTTCAATACTGTTACCACAGTCTGTAGCTCACATCATTCCTTGCTTAGCTATCATGGCGGACAGCACTCTTTCTCGAGTTGACTCCACTACGGATGAAGAATGGCCATTTTCCTGGAATGTTCATCTGCAAGACTCGGCAGAAGTGGATATGTTGCATGAGAAATTGGTGTATGTATTAAACGAAAACCCCAACATTGAATGTAGAATGACTATGGATTTCGATGCGACAGGGGTCCACACTCAACCTTCCACTTCCAGCCAGCCTGAGCCTCAGCTACAGCCGAAGAACTTTACACATCTTTACACTCCAATACGGCCGGAGGATGTGGTTATCAGCGAGGCAGACTCTACTACAAGCTATATTGAGCCAACAAATTGGAAGCTTGTTGTTGACACCTTACACAAGGTCGACTTAGTATGTGACAAATTAAAGGAATTGATGATGCAAGATCCTGGTCTTCGTTTTAAAATTGATTTGTTTTTCATCTGGGGAGCACCTGCACGGTGCTCTTCGTCTGACAGCTCTCTAAGTACAACGGACGAGGAGGAGGAGGACGACTAGTTATCTTTTTTAAAACTCCGTTTGGATGGCCTTGACCTTTCCCCCTCCACTGAGTTTATTTAAGGTGCACTCTCAATGACTGCGGCATCATTTCATCGCGCACCTTCACCACAGCAACATGGAGAGTCAACTCAACTACTGTTGCGAACAGAAATGTTTTTCATGGTCAAATGACATGGTCAATGCATGTGTAAGTGCAAGTCTTGGAAGGAGCCGAAACCAGAGTTGAAGACATTCCATGTGTACCAGATGAGAGGGCATAAGTACACTTGTTGCCCTGAACGTTGCATTGAATTCACACTAAAACAGCTAACTGGCTGCAAATTGTGCAACAATCATTTTGCAGGTTTTTGCAAACATTATTTAGGAGCCTGTCAGTACAGATCAACATGGCATACAGAAGCACTCACTATCAATGAAATCGCTATAGATACACAAGAGTAGTCTTTCTACTCTTTTCTTTTTTAAAACTCCATTTGGATGACCTTGACCTTTCCCCCTCCACTCACCTTAGTTTATATAAACCCCATTCCCACTGACCACAGCATCACTTCATCGTGCTCCCTCGTCAAAGAAACACCAACTATGGAAAGTAAGCGCATCTCGTGTTGCGAGCATAGGTGTTTGGAGATACAAGGCGTCACATATTGTGCAAAGAAGCGTTGGGAGGAAGAGACGGGGACAACCTATTGCTGTGAGGATAAGTGTTTCCTCTTACCAAAGTGGCAAGTGGATGGGCTGGCCTGCCGGCAATGTGAATGCTTCGGATGTTGCAGGTGTAGATGCAAGAACCAACAGCTGCCACCACCGGTACTACAAACTTTCAAAATCTACAAATCCAAATACTTTTATACTTGTTGTCCGCAGCGGTGTATTAAATTTCACTTCTCCAATCTTACCAATTGTCGGAAGTGCTACGGACAACCTGATGGGTGGTGCACCTGTTTTCTGGACTCCTGCCGCTACAGATCGGATTGGCTTACAGATCCGTTGGAAATTGATGAAGTCGCCCAGGAAGCACAAGAGTAGTCTTTCTACTCTTCAACTTTTTTAAAACTCCATTTGGATGACCTTGAGATTTCCCCCTCCACTTCCCCATATACCTAGAGTACACAGAGCCTGACAGTCAGTCACTCGGTGGCTGTCGTGGGGTGCGCATCGGTGTCGGCGCTCCGTTGTTAGGTTTTCAAGGTCACAGTAATATGAAATTGGGGGTGTTGTGCTAGTTCAAGGTCACCTGAGGGATTACCGATTGCCCATTTAGGCAGAGTCATGTCAGAAACTCGAGTTTAACTTGGCACTTTTGCCGTTTCTCGTCGAAAATTCGCTCCAAGTGGTCAAGGTCACAGGGACTCGGACTGAAACTCGGAGCGTAGTGCGAGAAACGGCAAAAGTGCTAAAAAATTTTAAGTTTCGGCGTGACCTTGACCTTGGTGGCATCGGTGACGTCATTTTGATGACGTAAGGGGTGATGACGTCATCAGCACGTCATTTCTGTGACGTCATGGGTGTGACGTCATTGAAATGACGTCATTGGTGATGACGTCATCGATTGCGTCATCGATGACGTCATCGATGACGTCATCGGTGAGGTCATTGACCTCGATGACGTCATCCCTCAGGTGACCTTGAACTGGCCCAGCATCCCCAATTTCACACTACTAACCTACTGAGACAGTAGACAGTAATTAGTTACTTAAGAACAAATACCTCAAGTATTTTTTTCATTTTTATTTTATTTTTTTTTGTGATATGTGAAAGAATGTAAATGTTTGGGAGCGGTACGTTAGATGATGTATTTAAACTGTAAAAAAATATATACGTAAGTTCGTTACAGTTTTGTCCTGCATCTGCAAATGTATAAAGTAGCCTATAACAGATAAGAAACGCCTAGGCATACATCCATCTGTAAAGAAACAATTAAACTGATTAATAGTAGAACCGGAACATAATAAGATCAACAATCCAGTAACATCATTTTGTAACGATGGATTTTAGCTTTTACGAACCGGATTCTATTAAATACATTTGTCTAAAATATAATAAGAGTTGTCACGATTTATTCATATCATCGTGTAATATATGTTGTGGTCAAAGTTTTATCAACGAATAACATGAAAATCACAAGTATGGAGAGTAAAAAATGTAATATTAACTATACGTTAATAAAACCATTAATTTTAAGGATGATTCCTAAATTGTGTAGATAGTCAATAAAATATATTCTAGATTAATATCGTCTACATAGCCTGTAGTTTTATGCAAATAAGCCCTGTCCGTGAGTTGGTAATGACATTGGGGGATTCAAGTTATCACAGGGGGTAATGTTCAGAGAGTGAATAGAGATGACGGGGTATGAGCGTGAGGGGAGGTAAAAGTGGAAGGAGGAACCGGCGCGGCGTGGCAGGTGCGGACTTTCATGGTGTCATGGCGGCCGCTCCCGAGACGGGTGCCGACTTTCATTGTTTTTTTATAGCGGCTGAAGAACTGGTGCCGACTTCCGTGGTCCCGTTTTGACTATGCCATACTTTTGAGGTCGGCTTTGCTGTATTATTCTCTATTTTTAGAGACCTTTAATTTGATGTACATATTGACCTATGTTTACATTTACATTTAAGATTTTATTCTGACTCCTTGTGGGCCGTCCCCCCATGGAGGTCTAAGGACAAAAAGTACTTTAGGAAGTAGACACTCATAATCAATTTGCAGAGTTTGAGTTTGAGTTTTATTACCTAAATCCTTTTAATTAAAGATACTAGACCGTTTCCAGACTTTTTTTCCACCCTGTATAATGCCTGCAGACGTCTAAACAAATAAATTGCTGCTAACAAGTGCTGTCGAATAGTTTTACTAATTTTAAGATAACACCTTAATTTAAGGTGGATGAGGTTTAATTTTTGAAGCTACGAAACACCAAGGAGTGAAATAGTAGTGTAAGCGCCTCGCTCAACACACGGGTTCCGTGGTGTAGTGGTTATCACATCTGCTTTACACGCAGAAGGTCGCCAGTTCGATCCTGGCCGGAATCATTAACTTTTGGCCCCAGTGATAAATTAAATTTGGTTTAATTCGTTAGAAGTCTCTGCCTTTGAATTGATCATAAAAAGACTTTTACTTTTTTAATGGCCAAACTTTGAAATAAAGAAATTTAGAAATGCCTTAACTAGCAGTGAAAGAAGCTGCAAACTTAAAAAAAAATCGTAATGCCTATTTAACTTTCCTTCATATAATTTAAATATTATTATTAAAAGTACTCTATTAACTATCTACATCTGTATATTATCACTGTTAATAAATAATAATAATAATAATAATAAAATAGAAATACTGATTTATTTTGAATACTGATATATGAATCGAAATCTACATAATTTTGGAACTACCGGAATACTATTCTATAGTATGAATGTTTGTATTTTTTTGGTTATTTATTTTCTTTCTTTCTTTTATTATCTGTAGTACCAGGGAGACCGAGCTTATGCTCGGTAAAATTATTACTTTTCGTTTTTCACAAAACTCCTTTGCTCCGCTCGCTCGCCCTCTTCCTTTTTGAGATAAGCTCGTTTGATTCGCTCAATTACCAGGCCAAAGGGTGCTGCACTTTGGTATATATTTTTTAAGCCACAGGTTAAAGATGTAACACATTGGTTTATTTTATCAACAGTTATTAGCTGATTTTCTTAGAGCGAAAAAAAATTTTGCCCTTACAAACATTGTTTGTTTTAGAGTAGATTTTTTTTTAAAGATAGATAAAACGTCAACCTAAAATAGCATAATATTCTAACGAGATTTGTCATAAGAAAAGCACATAGTACAGATCACTTATATAATTGAAGGTTAGTTTTTCCCTGCTAATATATTCTGCTATGCTAATTAACTGCCATCATATATATTTGATCGCTGCTAAAAAGAGTTAGACATCCTCCAGTGAAACGAAAATGTTCCCAGTGTGAGGGTATTTATTTTATATTTATACCGTAGTGGAATTTAGTGAAAGCCTGAAAATCAAGTGACGGCAACCATACGGTACATAGCAACACGTGTGCTGCATTCACTGGTTGGAAGGCGCTCGAGAGGCAAGACCACACTCCAGAACTCTGCACTGCCTTATTAATTATCATTGAAATGCGGTACTTAATACATAGACTATCTTATTTATGTCATTTAGTTGAACTTAGTGTTTACTTACTTGATTACAAGTAATTTTAAGTCCAACGGAATGAAACTAAATTAATGCTTTCTTAAAAAACCTATGATTTATGTTAAGTTATAAAACCTTAAAGTCTTTAATTCTAAAACAATGTTAAATCTATACATTGTAATAAATATATTAGGTACCAATGGTAAATAATAATAAAAGTATGCCTAGTATTGGTTTTTTGGCAATCTGCTCGTTTTGCTTATAATTCAATTAACCCTAACCTAAATGGAAAGTTAACAATATGAAAACAATGTTTTTGCTGAATATTATCAAACATATTTGTCAATATTTTTTTAATTAAATTAAATATTTATTGGTTCTACTGAATCTTATCGAAAAACACGTCATCTTTCATGCTCTATTATTTCATAACATTTAAGTACCTCTTTGAAATTTAATTTAGTTTAGGAAACACCGTGTAAAGTCTTTTATAGAAACAGATACAATATAACCCACGAACCCACGTGTAGTCGTTGCAACACAACCGATAAAACTGTATGTTCCTAACTGAACAAAGCTGATTTGCTAAATGCAGGGGCCACCAAACCTTTTGGAACCTTATGGTAAAAGCAGCAGCCAATGGAATGTATAAAGGAAACGGTATCGTTCCGCTCCAATGGAAGCTTTCGGACCTTGACAACGTTGGAAATGTTAATTTTAGTGTTAGTATTATTGGACGGTGGCATTCTAAGGAATTACCTTTTTCCATAAAGTTCAACTACGAAGTCTGTCCTTAAAGAGTCAACTTGAGTGGAAAATAAGTGTTGAGTTTTTTCTCGATTAAAACCATGAGGTCTATCGTTGTAGATTTAAAATTTCTATGAAATTATATGTTTCACATCGGTTTGTAATCGAATACTAGTTTATCATACGCTACCTCATCATCGTATGTTCATTGATTGTCTTGGAACCTCTCTACTGATTTAGTTGACTTGCATGCATTTTTCATGCTTCTCACACTCACAGTTGCAATGTTTAGTCCTACCGTTCTAGCGAAGAAATACACCAGGAACGAAAAATGCACTTAATCTTGTATTACTTAACTTTTCAGATGTCCATGAGAGAAATTTAAATTTAATTTTCGAGACAGTAAAAAATGTTTATAGATGCTTAGCATAAGTTGTGTTACGATAGACGCTTTTCATAAAAAATACTGGATAACATCTCAACATGATTGTTGTATGTAATTTTTTAACTACAAAAAGTGAATCCATGTGAGTTGATCGCAGTATGTTTAATACTCTTAAAACTCAAATCGTGCACTCTTGAAAGAATATCATCACGATTCATGAAAACACATAAACATAGATTAAATGTTAGGATGCCCTTAACAATAATGCGAGTAGTTCACAAAGAACTAACTGTTAAAAAAATTACAAAATCCTATAGCTGATTATTTTTTGTAGTAGCATAAATTATACTTTGATGTAATGGTTTAGGGCAAAAATGTCTGTAATTTGAAATGTTTTTACAGCAATTAACAAGTAACAAACTTGACGGAAATAACATGTAAAATGCTTGAATAAGAAACAGTGTATATTATGAGTAAGTAAAATTTATAATATAAATCATATTCTACATAATAAAACTGCAGTAACAGGCTTATTAGTCAGGAATATTCACATTCCAAGGTTTGCAATAAGGAACAGTTTCTAAAGGTTTTAGAATACACCAGGAAATGAAATCCAGCTCAGAGTGAAATTCTAAACTATATTTTTCATCATTACAGCAACCTTGAGAGTTTGACTGTAAACCAAATGAAAACGGAGCCAATTTGCTGTTCTTTTGATTATGGAATCCCAAGGAGAGGATGTATAGGGAGGTCGCTGCAGAATAATCCCACAATCTGCTCTGTATACAATTATGAGACGATACTAAAGGTAATGGTCCTTCAACTGGCCACCCGTAACTCTGAAACAGAATTATTAGTGTTTTGAATTTAGTTACAATAATAATACTGTAGGCCCTATCAATATCATTCTCGTTGAAGTTGGGTGCACCATCAATTCGAGAAATATTCCATTTCAATGAATAATGTGTCCAACAAGCAATTATGGTTGTTAGGTTTATGCATTGGTGTCTGTATTTGAAATAGAAGAACAAACTTTACATTATTTTAGTATTTATTTGAATTTTACAATATACTATTTAGCAATTAGTTTATTGTCGTGTCTACATACTGATGCTATCTATGTTCTGTCTTATATATTCATAATTTGGCTATGGTTCTACGTCTACTACGGTTTTTGAAGGGATATTTTGCTTGACTGTTTTATAAATATTTACATCCATTGTATAAGGTAAAAATAAAAATACAACCGTTTTTAGGAAAATATGTTTTAATCGTATATACAGTTTTAAAAGTTAACATTAGTTTTACTAATTGCTTTAATAACAATATCAAGAAAAAGAGAAATAAATTTTGAAAAAATCAAACATTAAATTCGTTGGCAGTTCGTTTGCATGTTGACAGGAACACCACTGCCAAAACACGAAAGAGCTTAAATGTCACAAATCGGGCCACCCAAACCTGTAAACTTGGCATGACTGTAAACAAACTGTTCTTGTTGAGAATTGCGTGGTCCCCCAAATATTAATTTTGCCATTAAGTCTTATTAGTATGTAGCATGACTTTTAGCACCTTTAAAGTGGAAAACAATTACCTTTTACGCTATTTAAACCCCTCAAAATTTTATACTGAATCACCCTGTTTTACTCTCTGAAACATAAATTTAAGCTTAGAAGATTGAGCGTCTTCGATTTATTTTTACAAAACGATCTTTTTCCAATGCTAAACTGTACCAGCAAATTTTAGTACGCATGCCTATAAAGTAAAAACCCTAAATGAAAATCCCTTGAGTCGCCGTTTGTTATGATGAAAGTTGGACCACAAAGATGGTTGAAACGGGAAGCTGTCAAGGGGATAACATGAGGGTGGGCCCTTCGTTAATTAATCTGCGATAGAAACTGGGAATTTGGTCTGATCGGATAAAAATGTGGAAAACCTGAAACCCTCCTTTGTTGAATACTGTTAAAGACGGTTGATATCCAAAACAAATCTTTTGTGTTTATAGGTTTGTTCGTTTACATTCTACGATGATTTGAGTTACTGTATGGATTAAGATTGTGTGTTTTACACGTGTACACATTTGTTATTTTAGATGTCCTTTACGAGAACTGATATGAAGCTAATCTTAGGTTTGTTTTTAGTGACATAAAAATAAACATCATTTAGCTAAGAGATATTATCCTTACAATAATAAATTGAATATTTAGCAAGCAAAACTAATTGAAATGTTGTGTTATTTGCTTATAAGATCTTTGTATAAACAACAATCCATTATACAGTCGTGAGTAATCCGCAAGCTGAAATGTAAAAGACGTCAGGCTCTTTAGCAATCCTACTGATATATCACTGCACCACTAGGGTTAAAAGTAACACATTTGAGGAATAGGTCCTTAGTTGGCTTAGAATAGTTTAAGGGAAATATTGGAAATATCACCATGAATCATAATCTTGAAAAATTACAACACTAAGGAGAATGTCGGCCTTAGTCAGTAACAAGACTACAAGATCGCGCCAAAATCATCCTACACTCATCTCTCATTCATACTTGGCTTTAAACTACCTATTGAGTTAGGTCGCCATTTCAATAAAGGTATTAAAGGTATTAACAGTTGAATTTACTTAGTACTATTTTGACATTTGTAAAATTACGCTTTGAATTGATGAACAGGTGTTCCAGTAATTCAAGTAATTATGATCACCCAGGACAACATGATGAGGTTAAAATATGCGTACTTAGCGTAATCGAGTTGCCTGCGATAGTGGGGAGGGGGGGAGCCAAGGGGATGGGGGTTGGAGGGGGTAACTTGATTCAGGAAGTAACTCAGACGCTGCCTCGTGCCTCTAACTGGCTTGTAACGGATATAATCAGATACAAGGGTTTCGAGGTCAGTACTTAGACTAGTAGAGAATATATCTTATATGTTGTCATCAATTCACTTGGATTCTTCCCTGTATAATGGCTTAAGTTTACAAGTGAAAGAACAATGTATATTTCTTATTTTAGAGATTGAATAAATCGTTTTATAAAACTATTAGTCCATAGTTTATTATTTTACCAACCAACGAACAGTTGTTCCTTTCTTTATTTCTTTCGCTTGATACAATACAAATTAATAATTCTTTTCTATCTAATAAACATAGAAAAAACGGTACTTCTGGGTGAAACTAAAATTATGCTAAAAAGGAGGACTTCACATGTATACAAGAATAAACACCCGAGGACTGAGGAGTAATCTAGTTGCTAACCAATCAAACTTCCTAGCAGTGTTGGACCTGCGGAACATTGTAACTATAAGTTTTCCGGGGCATAACCGATAACCGATGGTCTGGCCACTTATTGAAACATTACCTGTATTAAATGAAAGAAGTTTATGCACTAAATATTGAATCTTTGAGCTTAATATTTAAAATAGTTTGAACTTCTTATACATTGTCAAATAATAAAAAAATGAAGTGGTATGACAATTTAGAATTTATGTTATAAAAACGGTATGCATTATATTTATATCGACTTAAAAACGTAAAAAACAACTTTTGGTGGTTAAAACGTAATCCCAAGATGAATATCCGATATTAAAATTCTAAACTTTTTCTCACATGTTCCTCCTCAAAATAGTGTGAATTAAGTCAATGCTTTGTGGGATATTGATATTCCTTCAAAGCTATCCGAAATAATAGACGAGTAATTTGATGCTATTTATATCTGTTATGTAATCAGTCCAATTCACTCAAAAATGTACATAAAATGATTACGTTAGGCTCAATATTTAGGTAAAAAATAATGACTACGTCAATGGAGACCTAACTTCTTTTAATTATACGTTTATGTTTGATTAAACAGTTGATTGTAGGTTTATGATTTTGCTAACAGTGTGGCTGAAATTAGTCCTCCGCAAATTCAGTATTAAAACATTATGAAATAAACAAAAAATACGGGATTGTATACTTCTGTATTGAGTTTTATACCATACCTATGTCCTTAGCAGTAATATTTCCCAAATAAACTACCAGCTCCCACCAAATAAGGCTTTATAAGGCGTCCAAAACCCATAGCTAAGGTTTGAAAACTGTGCTAAAGGCAGGCGGAGCCGACAATTGGGTCCTTGAAAAAGTATCTAAAATAAATTACTGTTAAACCAATCCTGTGTAGGTAAATGACTTTACACTTCTTTAGTCCAGTCTTCATGCGAAATGTCTGGATCAGTATTTACATAATATCGTTGTCACTTTGTCACTCAGTGCTCTACACAAGCAAAACCCTTAACTTTTTTTAATCAGTTTTAGTCCTTTTTTTAGTTTTAAACTTTTTAGTCATTGATGGGCGCCTCATACAATTGCCAAGCATCAGGGTTAGTCGATGCCAGAATAATGACTACGTCATTGGAGACCTAACTTCTTTTAAATATAAATGTTTATGTTTGATTACACGTTTGTTAGTAGGCTTATGATTTTGCTAACAGTATGCCTGACATGGCAAAGGGACGTAGAGGTATTAAACATGATGTACAAATCATATACAGAAATATATGATTAATGAAGAAATATATGACATATGAAGTTTGGAGATCATAAAGTGATGTCCAAACTTATTACGAAATATTCGTGTCAAGTAGATTTATACTTCTACTTATGACGTAGAGGGAAATTTTACTCATTGTGTTTATTTTTTTACAAATGATTTGCACGTCTATAGTTTTACTTAACGTTTTTACCATTTTCAGGATTTGAACGAAAATAAAATCTTTGAAATAAAATATTGTAATGAAAAATTGTGAACCGAGTATTGGAGGGGGTGGGGGGAGGTCCTAGAACGCTTAACGGAACCTCCCCCCTTCCTACTCCTCTTAGGATATTTATTTTCTCTACTATCCCTCCGTCCCTAGCGACCAAACTTACCCCTATTTCACACCTTTGCTTTTTCCGCTTACTTGCTTTTGTCTGAGGATTTATACCAGGATTAAGAAAGTTGCTTCTAACAATTTCTGATGATATATCTTTTTTATTTATTTTCAAACCAGAATCGTCGTCACTTTTATTTTTAATAGTACAACTGGGAGACAAAACTTTGCCTGATAAATTTATACACTTTAATTAACCATTTGTCACGTCATTGATTATCAATGTAAGTTACTTACATGGAAATAGGTGGACAATTGGGGATTAATGAGTTTACTAGACAAATTAATTATTGAATTTGCCACATACAAATAATACAAAAAGATTTCTTTTGTTAAATTCGTGATTATTTGACTCTTACATTGATTCTTATATAAATACTTTTCAATACTTTAAACATTTCGTTGGTCAACCTTTAGTGTTAGTGTATATAAGTGATTTTAACCTTAAGCCAACGACACCGTGTTCAAAAATTAATTGATAACGATTTGAAAATGTGACATATCCCAAAATTAGCCATTAGACCAAGACGTATCAGATTGATGACTATACAGATATTGTTACTTAGTTATTTTACACACACTTGTGTAATCGACTTGAACCTATAGACAGTTCTTTAAAATATCTTATGATAATTCACAATAATAATCTATAGATTTTTTGCTTTATTGGAGAAAATAGATCAATGCAAATTGTGTCTCCCCTCACGCCCTCTAGCCCTGCAATGTTTTCATTTACCTACTAAGTATACAATATACGTTTCTAGGCTTTGGGTAGAAACAATAATGTATTGGCTGTTATAGGACTATTCACGTGCACTCTACACTAGTGGGAGGGAGGTCTACTAACTTTTCACTAGGCGAGTAAGTCGAAGCATCCCTGCAACGTGAGAATGATGTATAGCGTCAATGTATGCAGCCAGCCGCCCCGCCCGGCTGAGTCACACTTCAGTCCGCCGTAATGAGCACATCTTATAAACAGCCAACTCGAACCTCCTTGTTATTTTAATTTTATTTCTCCCTTCCCGATTCTGGCACGTCACTCCCAAGTGTCTGCAAAACGAGGAAAAATGCATAATTTGCAATAGCTCAAGATCTAAAAGTCAGACAATTAATTGAAGATCTGTTCTAAACAAATAATAAAACCTATACAACCATCTACTCACATAAAAACTGTTAAGATTAAAGCTAATTTTATTCGCTCTTATCATTAATAGGTGATAAAAATGGTTATGATTTGTATTTAAACATGAAATCATGTAATGTTTCTAAAAGGTTAAGCTGCTTTGATTACCATTTACAGCTCTTATTTAATCCTAATAACAGTAATTCATTTTGTAAATAAGCGATCAGAAGTGACAGAAAATTAAGTTTTTTACTATTTTAGACACTATGAAAACGTGAAAGTTTTGTGCATCAAGTGTGCTGTGAAAATAACTAATGCTCGTTACTGATTCAATTGGCGTTTGCCCAAAATTGATGTCGGACGAAGCGTTAAGACCTGAACCGGAAGACAGAATGAAAGATGAATAATAAATAACCAAAACAAGATAAAACTTATGAAGCTAGTTTTAAACTAATCAAAATTAAACCCAACCACTGAACAGATAATCTGACCACACATCTGTTCAGGTTTTAGCACGACTTTCATCGTTCGACACGACACTGCTCATTACTAAGGCCCATGTTATACGGGCAGCTAAAACGCGACGTATAAAACGCTGACGCTGGACATAAAAAACGTAGCAGTTATACGAGCATCAATAACGTCGCGTCGCCGACGCACACGCTCGGTGGGTGGAGCTGTTACACGAGCGGGAAAAACGCCGCGGCAATTACCGAGTGAGCCCGAAGGTAGCCGAACGTCATATTCGCGCTGGGTCAGTGTCTGGTGGGGGTGAGGAAGCAGATCTGCCACGGCAAAGCTGCCCGTATAACACCGACTCGCGTCATTGCTGCCGCGTCTTTGCTGCCTGTTTAGGCCCATGTTATACGGGCAGCTAAAACGCGACGTATAAAACGCTGACGCTGGACATAAAAAACGTAGCAGTTATACGAGCATCAATGACGTCGCGTCGCCGACGCACACACTCGGTGGGTGGAGCTGTTACACGAGCGGGAAAAACGCCGCGGCAATTACCGAGTGAGCCCGAAGTTCGCCGAACGTCATATTCGCGCTGGGTCAGTGTCTGGTGGGGGGGGAGGAAGCAGATCTGCCACGCCAAAGCTGCCCGTATAACACCGACTCGCGTCATTGCTGCCGCGTCTTTGCTGCCTGTTTACCGGTCCGGACGCGTAAAACACGTCGACGCTGAGTTTACCGGGCAAGACGCGGCAGCTAAAACGCTCGTATAGTTGCACACCACGCAAGTCCATTATCCCGCTAGGCTTGACGTCGACGCGACGTAAAAGCTGCCGCGCTTTTGCTGCCCGTATAACATGGGCCTTACCGGTCCGGACGCGTAAAACACGTCGACGCTGAGTTTACCGGGCAAGACGCGGCAGCTAAAACGCTCGTATAGTTGCACACCACGCAAGTCCATTATCCCGCTAGGCTTGACGTCGACGCGACGTAAAAGCTGCCGCGCTTTTGCTGCCCGTATAACATGGGCCTTACCGGTCCGGACGCGTAAAACACGTCGACGCTGAGTTTACCGGGCAAGACGCGGCAGCTAAAACGCTCGTATAGTTGCACACCACGCAAGTCCATTATCCCGCTAGGCTTGACGTCGACGCGACGTAAAAGCTGCCGCGCTTTTGCTGCCCGTATAACATGGGCCTAAGTGCCAATGGCGCAGTGACGTATGGACTATGGACAGTCACGGACATGCAGTTTTATCCGCATTGCCACATAAACTCTGCCTGTCCGCCGCTGATAGTGTAGGTGTAAACATGCGTTATCAGTGAAACAGACCGTGCTGATAACGGCGTGATAACGCCCCCTAGCCCCCCACACGCCCTCCCAACAATGTACAGCGTACTATTCTCTACCCTCCCCTCCCCATCAAACACTGTTTTTCATTCATAGTTCGTAAATAAACAACTCTGAGACTGAGTGGGATAATCTATTTGGTACGTTGGTAGTGATTGTTACGAGTAAAATACAATATTTTTAAAAAAACATATTGAAAGTTTTAACTTTTTTATTGGATTGATTTAGTAAGGTATTTAATAACCAACGAATGATTCGAAAAATAATTTGTAACTCAAGGCAAGAAATTCATACTACTCTGACGTATTGGTTGTAGTCGAGATGAACAATTAAATATGATCAGATAAACTTTACATATTTAATTATTAATATTTGTGTAACAGTATTGTTACAAATAATAAACACCCGTTGATGCAGATACTGGTTGCATCAAAGTCTATCCTAGAATATTCCTTGGACTACACATAAAGGGGGATTTTGACTGATCCGCTGAAAAATGTGGGTAGTGTAAAGCTGGGCAGAGCTGCTTAGAAGATATTCCGTTCAGATTATTCTACCCCAACAGATGTATTTGTAAAATATCAATTCAGATAATTCAAGTTAAATCGTTGGACAGCTCTCATTGTGGTTTTCTTTACTAGAATAACAAACATTATTGTTTCTTTTTTTTTTACTTACAAGGAAATTTCCTTTTATGACTTAATGTGGAAAATATGGAAAATATTCAAAACCATTGTAAATCACTTAAAAGCGCTTTATGTGGCAGTTCGACCTTCAGATCATCTGACTTTGTGCCGAACATATATTGTAAGTAAGATCTTGGTTTTTTGGGTGATTTTTTTCAATATTTATAACAGTCTTAGAGGAGTTCTAATGGTGCATCTGTACTCCATTAAGTTATATTATGCCCAACAAATCAAAGTATTTTATAAACTCTTTAAAAAAATGAGTGGCATGATTGCTATTCCATAGTAGCCTATATAATTATACAGGACAAAGGTTTAAGAAATCACGATAAGGGTTCTTTGCTGAATCATGTTAATAACTAGTTGAGAGAATTAAAGATAGTCTGATGATGAGAAATAGATCTTGAAATCGAATGTTTTTTAACTGTGGATCAAAGTTGAATCAAATGTATAATAAATAAATAAATTACCTTAGGCAAAATTCAGTTCGTCAATTAATTAGTAACGAATTAATTTGATTTAAATTACACTATAATTGTAAAATTATGTTGTTTAGATTTTTTTAACGATTTAAATACTGAAGAGTATGTTTAATATTCTAAAGAAGTCAAATTTCTAAAAAATAAATAATTTATTTAAAAAATCAGAGTAGTTTTTAAATTATAATTCTTTTTCATTATAATGTTTAGATTACAAATAATGTAAATTATAAAATTGCATTTGGATCATATTTTTCAAATTTTACGTTTCAGTTATGTTAATAACTAGCTGTTGCCCGTCACGGCTTCGCCCGTGTTGAATTTGTTTTTTAATTTCTTTTTAAGACCTACGAAATCTTCTTCCTTAAGATATTAATATTAATACATTAAAATAGTATGAGCGGGACACCTATGAGCAAAGAGGAACGATCATGTCAAATATTAACCCAATAGGCCATAGAGTATTTTAAGTCGAGTGGGGTGGAGCCCTAAAGGACTTCAAAAAGTAGTTTTACAAAACAGTTTCTTATAGTACCTTTGAATAAAGCGGAATGTCCACGTCAAATTTTAACCCCGTATAATCTATGGTAATTTAAAGGTTCTGTGGGGTGGAGCCCTAAAGGGAATTTGCAAAATCGTTTCCTAGTGAATGCCCCTGAGTAAAAAGGAACGTCCATGTCAATTTCAAACCCCGTAGGTCATAGAGTAATTTTTAAGTCCAGTGGGGCGGAGCCCTAAATGAATTTAAAAACTATACTTCCAAAATAATTTCTTAGAGACTACCTATGAGCAAAGAGGAACATCCATAGGTTCAACAGAACAACATAACATAAAAACAAACCCATAGGATCTATGGTAACCTAAAGGTTCTGTGGGGCGGAGTCCTAAAGGAAATTAGCAAACTCGTTTATTAGTTAATGCCCATGACCAAAGAGGAACATTAATGTCAAATTTAACCCAGTAGGCCATAGAGTAATTTTTAAGACCAGTGGGGTGGAGCCCTAAAGGACTTCAAAAACTTTATTTCCAAAATCGTATTTGTTCAATTTAAATTCAGTAATACATGAAGCAAATCACACCCCATTAGTTTAATAATTTACTTTCATTATCATATATTTTCAATATTTGTATTTTAACTCACATGTCATGGCTTATAACATTCTTCACTCTTGTTTTGAATATAACTCCATCTCATCTCTTTTTTCAAGGTCTTAATTTCTTTTTAATAGTTTACCTCAGGTCCTTCGAGTATTTATATTGGTTCCCCTCCAGTATCAAGTGTCTTAGTGAATAGCTATGAGCAAAGATGACCGTACATGCAAAAAATTAACCCTGTCGGCTCTATAGTAATTTTGAGGTTATTTGGGGCATAGCCCTGAAGGAATGTGTAAATCACTTTTTATTGAGCACCTATGACTAAAGAGATTACTCCAAATTTCAACCCCGCATTCCCTATAGTTTATAGATTCGTTGTTTCTTTCAATTCGTATTGTAATTGGCCATAATTGTAACATTATATTGAAATTTCGAAGACATGGGGTGGAGCCCTGAAGGGATTTTTATGAAAGAGTTTCTTAGTGAGCACCTGTGAGCAGAGGAACGTCCATGCCAAAATTCAACCCTGTAGGCCCCAAAAGTAATTTTGAAGTGTAGGGCGAAGCCCCCCCAACTTCAATTTCAAATTTCAACCCCTTAGGTCATCTGGCTTTTCATATTCGTTGTTCCCTAGATTCATATTTAAAATTGGCCATAAGAATAACATTAGACCAAAATTGAAATCGTGTGTGGCAGAGCTCTGATAGAATTTTGCAAAACAGTTTAATAGTGAGCACGTACATATGAGCAAGGAGGAACGTCCACGTCAAATTTTATCATCATAGATCCTATAGTTCTTAAGATTCGTTGTTCCCTTGATTTGAACTAAAAATTAGCTATGAACAACATTAGATAGAAATTTTGAGGTCTTATGTGGTTTAGCCCTGATGGAATTTTGCAAAACCGTTTCTTAATGAGCATCTATGAGCAAAGAAGGACGCCCAAGCCAAATTTTAACATTGTAGGTCCTATAGTTTTTCAGATTCGTTGTTGCCTTGATTTGTATAAAAGTATATTGGACACAGAATAATATTAAATGGAAATTTTGAAGTCTTGTGGTGTAGAGACCTGAAGGAATTTTGAAAAACCGTTTCTTCGTGAGCATTTTTTAACACAGAGGAACGTCCATGGCAAATTTCAACCCCCTATACCCTATGGTTATAAAGATTCGATGATACCAAGTGAGTGGTATTTTACAAAGTAGATTAACTAACCTAACCTAAACTCTAATACATTTTTATGCCAGTTAAATTGTTTACAAAGATTAAAATATTGTCATATGGTTACGTTATCCTTTAAATGTATTATTTCACTAACAGCTGATACCTTTGAATCTTCAACAGCTAATTACATCAAATCTTTGAAGTCGTGTGGGGCGAAGCCCTGAAGGAATTTCGCAAAACCATTTCTTAATGAGCACCTATAGGCAAAGAGGAACTTCCATTCCAAATTTCAACCCTGCAGGTCCTATAGTTTTAGAGATTCGTTGTTTCCTAGATTCGTATTTTAAGTGCTCCATAAGAATAACATTGTAGCGAAATTTTGAAGTCGTGTGGGGTGGAGCCCTGCAGGAATTTCGTAAAACCGTTTCTTAGTGAGCATCAATGGGTAAAAAGGAACGTCTATACCAAATTTCAATCCTGCATGCTCTCTACTTTTGGAGATTCGTTGTTGCTTTGGTTTGTATTAAAAATCCCCCATAAGAATAACATTGTAACGAAATTTCCAAGTCGTGCGGGGCGGAGCCCTGACGGAATTTTGCAAAACCGTTTCTTAGTGAGCGTTTTTGAGCAAAGATGAACGTCCATGCCAAGTTTTAACCCTCTAGGCCTTATAGTTTTGGAGATACTCTGATACGTGAGTGAGTGGTATTTGACAAATATATAGTAGATTATTGCAGTTTTTTTTTAAATTCTAATCAAGTTTTCATTTTGTGTTTTACAAACTATACATTCCCAATTTAATTTACTTGTTGTATACCATACTTGTGAAGAAATTGTATAAAAGGAAATAATTCCATGAACAGTTTTGAATATAAATATTAATATCCACGCAGAGTTGGTAAGTCAACATGTATATACTTACCCCCTTTTTAGAATATATTTGATTTTGAAACAATTTTATAAATCCAACTTAGTAAAATGCATATTTACTCTTTTATAAATTTCATTAATTTTGTTCCAGCTTGAAACCTGAACAAAGTACTATTCTTTCAAAAGCCAAGCTGCCTTTTGCATTTCAGGTAGGCAGAATTTCCATCCGGAATTCCCGCAGTGACAGAGAACAAGGAAAAACGCTCACTTACAGAAGAAGCGTTTCACCCGCATTAAACATTAACGAAATCACACACGTGCGCACTTTGGGCCCGACCAACTAAACTAGGAACATACAGCATTATATTTTTTATGACCTTGTGATCAATAATTTCTCACTGAACATTTTGCTTAGTATTTTGGTAAGGTATAAAATTTACCAGACATAGAAAGACATATTTATTTGTTTTATTCGGTAAGTAAATAAAAAACAACTGGCTGGTAACTGAGTAGTTAAAGTGCTCGCGTTTCCAATCCAAAGGTTGCCCGTTTGATCCTTAGGAGTTAAAAGATAGCAGCTTTTTAATGGTTCAATTCCGAACCCAGTTGCTATTTGTCATTGGGCTATTAATTTATGATGCTTTCTAACAACTGGTTCGTGTTAAATAGTAACAAGACTGGGGTTTGGACCGTTCCCCGTCAAAACGTTAAAAATACCACTGGCGTAGATACAAAAAATCGGTCTAAATAATCATAAACATTTGATTTTGTTAGCTTTGAAAGTCAACGTTAGTAACTTATTAGCTTACTCCAATTCCTCTTATAGTTTTTGTAAAACATCTGGAGCACTTATAATCCTGTATTATCATTAACTAATAATACCACTTTATTTTACTTTCAGGGAAGTGTGTCAACGAGAAATTATTAAAAATTATTTCTAATATACTTTGCATGGGATCTCTGTTTAAGCTCGAAAGAGCTGTAGGGGTGGCAGATAACCGACAGTGTTGTGAACTTTTTATAAAAGTTTATCATAAATTGTGATTTTAACTAAAACTGTTGTTACAACTCCTCCTACAATGTGATAGAGAGTAGAATAGACATGGACGTTAAGCAAGAACCTTGTTATTTTGTTCATTAACTAATTATCACAAACAAAATACATACAATTCTATTTTTGATGTTTGTGAATCATGCTCTTGCAAAAGCAAATACTTGTTAATGTCTGATACTAACATTTAAAACCCCCAAACAACATTAAGTTTGGCTAAGCTATTTTGGATTTAACTCCGATCCTCCACCTTATTCGTTTTAAAATCGAAACGCAATAACTCCTTTATTTGTGATCAGATCTTTTTATTTGGTAGTTTTAAAGAAATGTCTTGTCAAAACGGATTTGGTTTAAGAGTTTTATGTTTGATTACGATATGTAAGGAAAATGAAAGGATCAGGTCAAGTTTTTTACTACTTTAAAAACATTTTTATAAGATTTTATAAAATATTTACAAAGATCGGTATAGGAGTAGTGTAAAATTGCGGCCGCTGGCCCAGTTCAAGGTCACCTGAGGGATGACGTCATCGAGGTCAATGACCTCACCGATGACGTCATCGATGACGTCATCGATGACGCAATCGATGACGTCATCACTAATGACGTCATTGCGATGACGTCACACCCATGACGTCACAGAAACGACGTGCTGATGACGTCATCACCCCTTACGTCATCAAAATGACGTCACCGACGCCACTAAGGTCAAGGTCATGCCGAAACTCAAAATTTTTTGGCACTTTTGCCGTTTCTCGCACTACGCTCCGAGTTTCAGTCAGAGTCCTCGTGACCTTGACCACTTGGAGCGAATTTTCGACGAGAAACGGCAAAAGTGCCAAGTTAAACTCGAGTTTCTGACATGACTCTGCCTAAATGGGCAATCGGTTATCCCTCAGGTGACCTTGAACCAGTACAACGCCCGCAATTTTATATTACTGTGACCTTGAAAACTTAACAACGGAGCGCCGACACCGATGCGCACCCCACGACAGCCACCGAGTGACTGACTGTCAGGCTCTGTGTACTCTAGGTATATGGGCTTGAGAGACTAAGACTCTAAACTGTCAGGAATGGGAGTAACTAACTGAACTTTGCAATTAAAAGTCATTTCATCCAATATTCTAAACAAATCTTCATCAGTAAAACTTACATTAGTCTGTTTGGTATAAAACTTAGGGTGTCCGCGCAACAGTTTGCGCCACTTAGCTAAAGTCGAAACCCTTTTAACTTTGACTGGTGGACAGTGAGCAACTAATAAAGTCTTAACACGGCTAAGTTTCTTACCTAAAGCGTCCCGCGACATGGCTTCCCCTCACAAAAGTCCGCGCAATACTGAGAGACTGCTTGTAGCGCATGAGTGAAGGGAAAAGAGGTGGGGGAAACAGCAGGAGTGGGGGAAGGTCACAGTGGTGGGGGAAGGTGAGGTTGTACGCTGGAGTATCGCATCACTTCACCATGAGCTGTCCTACAGTCAACACACTGTTCTCTTGGCCCGAGTTGGCACTAGAAGAAACATTCCTGTACAGCTTAGGCTGTGAGGGGCGAGGAAGTAAAGTCAAAGTGGAAGTTTTGTTTAACTCCAAGATAAAGAGTCTTCTAAATAAACTAATTGTATCCCTGCAATCCCCAATAACTTTAGAGAAATACTACTTTATAAAGCGACACCTCACTCTTTGGCAAAACGAATTGGAAATGGAAAAGATCACAGTAGAACTAACCTAACTTAAAATCTGGACTGGACACTCATGGTAATACTACGTGGCGTGAAAACGCCACCCCAAACATTACAAGTTAGGTTAGTGAGGACCTCTGGTACGATAATTCGACGCCGGAGTTAAAGTGCAATGACTTTTTTTTTTTTTTTTTTTTTTGAGGGAGAGGAAGGGAAAATGCATTACGCACACAGGTGGCCAGCCTGTAGTGTGGGACTCCCCTAAAAAACGGGTTTACCCACTAAAAAACCTCCTCTACTCTTTAGGATTCTAACCTGGAATTGTTTATCACATTACGTCAGGCTAGGCCTAAATTTGGCTTACGCCCATGGGGCTCGCTCCTTATCCAGCTGTTCGGTCAAGGGATCTGGGCCACTTCGTGGTCCAAATCGGTCTTCTTTTCCAGGAGGATACCCCGGACGAACTGTGACAAACAATCCCAGTTGCCCTCATCCTCCATAATCTTTTGGCAGACCGTGTCCACCGAAAAAACACCGAGTTTTCTTGTGGCCTCCAGGCGGGGCCTTTCCCAACGCGAACAGCGGAAGAAGGTGTGTTCCGCGTCATCGGGAACGCCCGGGCAGTAGATGCAATCCGGTGAACCGGTCTTGCCCATCCGGTTCAGGTACGACTTGAAGTAGCCGTGACCTGTCAGGAACTGCGTGAGGTAGTAGTCCACCTCGCCATGCCGCCTTTCCACCCATGGTTGGACCTGCTCGATGAGTCGCGCAGTCCATCGTCCTCGGGTGTCGTGCTCCCAGCTGTGTTGCCACTGCTGGAAGGTTCGGGAGCGCTCTTCGGTTCTTGCCGTGTCCTTGCCGATCTCGCCTTGTCTCTGGTAAATCGCTTTCCTCTCCCCTGCCGAGAGCTTGACCGGGATGACTCCGGCGACCACCAGGACGGCAGGCTCGGACACTGTCCGGTAGGCGGAACACACCCGGAGCGCAGCTTGACGCTGAACCCGGGCGAGTCGCAACCTGTAGCACTCCTTATCTAGAGCGCCTGCCCACACCTCTGCCCCGTAAAGGAGCACGGACTGGACCGCGGACATCAACAGACGTCTTCTGCTGGATCGGGGACCCCCGACATTGGCCATCAGCCTACTAAGGTAAGTGACTACCTTAGCGGCCTTGTCCGCCGTACGAAAGATCTGATCCCTCCAGCTTAACTTGGTGTCCACCATAACCCCGAGGTATTTGGCGGCACGAGTTGATGTGACCACCTCCCTTCCCACTCGGAGTGGGACGACGGTGTCGATCCTCTTCTTCGTGAGGATCACAATCTCCGTCTTACTGAGAGCAAGCGAGAGACCGTGATCGGACATCCAGTTGTTGACCACCCACATAACTCGGTTCAACTTCAGTTGGGCCAGCTCAACGTTGCGTGCAGCAATGAGAGCTGCAACGTCATCGGCGTACCCAACCAAAGTGGTTTCCTCAGGCATCTCGGACCTCAGGAGGCTGTCATAGGCAACGTTCCAGAGATCCGGGCCGAGTATTGAACCTTGTGCGGCACCAGAAGTGACTTCCATCGTACGCGTTCCGTCCCTCGTGTCATAAATCAGGCTTCGAGAGCGTAGATAATCCTCGATGAGCCGCAACAGATATGCAGGAATACGAAAGGTGTTGCGAAGCGCATCCAACATATCGACCCACCTTGCCGAGTTGAAGGCATTCTTGACATCAAGCGTAACAAGAAGCACTACTCGGCGGGAGAAATGGTTGTGGCTCTCGGCTCTCTCCACAGCTCTCTGAACTTCGGTGACAGCGTCGATCGTTGACCGTCCCTTTCTGAAGCCGTACTGACGGGGGCATAAGTCCCCGGCAGCTTCCACGGCAGAAGTCAGGCGGGAACGGATCAGCTTCTCGAACAGCTTCCCAGCCGTGTCCAACATGCAGAGAGGCCTGTGGGACGACGGCAGCTCGGGATCACCTTTGCCCTTGCTGATCAGTACAAGCCTGGCTGTTTTCCAGGGAGCCGGAAACACCCCTTTTACCAAACAGGCATTGTACATTCTCAACAACAAGTCAGCGTTGATTGAAAATACTTTCTTTAAAGCCTCACTGGGAATCCCGTCCGGGCCAGGAGCCTTGTTGCTCTTCAGGGAGAGAACGGAGGTTTCCAGCTCCTCGAAAGTGAAGAGTGGAACGTCCTCTACCCGTCTGAAGTCAACCGGCGGTCGCTGAGGATGTTCAGGAAACAACGCAGCGACGATCCTCCCCATGGTGGCGCCCTCCATGATGGAAGGTGGAGAGCGGGCGCCGAGTTTCTGCGTTACAAGTTTGTAACCCAGGCCCCACGGGTCGGAGTCAACGTCGTCACGAAGTCTCCTCCAGCTATTCGCCTTGCTCCTGTTGATCGCCTGGCGGAGAGATTTTCTCGCAGCTTTATAGGCCTCCGACTTACGAACTCTGTCTGCGGGAATTCTCGCTCTAGTGGCGGCTCGTCTAGTTCTTAAACATGTTCTTCTGAGTTCCGCAATCTCTTCAGTCCACCAGTAAACGGGTTGTTTGTCGCGTCGGGGTTTCCTTCGCGGCATAGACTGGTCGCAGGCCGAGACGATCAGTTCCATCGTGGATGTTACTAGTGCCTCGGCCCCAGCCTCACCAGGATTCCCCTGCGCTCCCCGAGAGATGACTTCGGTGAACTTAACCACGTCCAGTTTGTTGGTGTTCCACCGGCGTGGCCCTTCCCGAGATGCGGAAACTCGACGATTTTCCTGATCATGCAGATCAAACACGATGTATTGGTGGTCGCTACCCGTGTAGTCCTCCACAACCCTCCAGCCAGAGATCCTCGGAAGGAGCGACTCAGACGCAAAGGTGACGTCAGGGATCGTGCCTCTCTGCCCGGGGCGCCGAAAAGTAGGTGTGTCGCCCTGGTTGAGGACGACAAGACCGGCCCTGGCGATGAAATCCAGGATGTATTTCCCCCGGGAGCTGGTAGAGGGCATTCCCCACTCGACGGCCCTGGCGTTGAAATCGCCACCAACGACGACATGCCCGGTGGTGCAAAGAACGCACTCCTCTAGGCTATCTATCTTGTCGCGGAAGTCCTGGACGGCCTCGTTGGGGGTGAGGTAGCAACTGAAGATTGTCACGTCCCTACACCTAACCCAGGCAAATCCTCGGCCGCGACCATGACTCCGCACCAAGACATCCCGCGTATTACGCGCCCAAAGTGCAGCAGTACCGAGGCTGTCGGAGATCCAAGTGTTTGGGTCTCTGTCCCGATACTGTTCGCTGATAAGGAGCGCGTCAGCACCAAGTTCTCGGGCGAGCTGATCTAGAAGGTTATCAGCTCCCCAGGATCTATGAAGATTGGCCTGGAGGATGCGAATTACCGGCCGCTGCCTTTTGCCTGTTAAAAGTGCGGTTCTGAAGGCACCGCACTGACCAGACCCGGGTAAGTGACCGAGGGCACTGGAGCCTGAATCCTTGCAGAGGAAGCAGGAGGGGCTCGAGGAACATTCCTTGCGTTTGTGGCCCTGGCTTCCACACTGGAAGCAGTTGGCACTCCTGTCGGGCCCTTTACAGTTTCGGGAGGAGTGGCCGAAACCGAGGCAACGAAAGCATCTCGAAACTACCACCCTCCGTTTGAGCCTGCAACTGACCCAACCGACTCTGAGGTGCTGAAGGCTAAGCAGCTTATTGGCGTGCTTTTCGCCCATCTCAGCAACAGCCATCCGGAGTTGACTTCGGTTAGGCTTTGTCAGCCATACCCTCACTCCATCAGCCGGTATCTCCGGGAGTGCCACCTGGATCGCACGGGTCACCTCGTCTTCGGTGGAGAGGGCATCAAGGTCCCGAATCTCGACCGAACACTTCGGTTCTAGGGCCTTGATGGAGCCTTTGTCCCCAAGTGCAGTCTTGAGGGAAGCGGCAAAACCGATCTTGTCACTCGACTTCCCCAGTTCGAGGAGGACATTCCCGTTCTGGGTTCGCCGAATAGACTTGATAACGGTGTCGGTCTCTTCCGGTTTGGCCTGCGATCTAATCTGACCCAGAACATCGGCAAAAGATCGCCCCCCTAAGGGCTTAATCAAGATTGCCTCCTTCCTGGGCTTCTTAGGCCTGGGTTGTTTAGGCTTTCTGACAGACTTGCCAGAGGCCTCCCCAACCGGGTTTGAGACTTGCGTCCGCTCCACCCTCGACGCACTTTTCGAAGCTGCCTCCGCTTGCTTCTGCCTCCTCCTTTCTTTCTTAGACAGGCGCGTCTTCCAGCCCCCCAAAGGTGTCGAGGCAGAGTTTTCTGCCAAGGCAGGATTAGCCGCCGGAGCAGGAACCTCTGCAGGAGTAGCCGCTGGAACAACGACAGCGCCCGGGATGGAATGAGCAGCCGGGACAGGAGATGTCTGCGATGATGCAGTGACAAAAACCGGCCTCGGCGCCAAGTCCAACTCCCCGAGCTCAGGGCTTCCCGATGATGAACCGCTCTGCCTCTTCTTTCGCTTTCTGGCTTGAGTCTGGGACTCAGCCAGATGAGCTTGAGGCGAAGCAGAGATGACTCGGTTCGTGACATCGCGCTCCTGTTTTACTGCCTTTAGCCTGATTTTCCGGCATTCCTCGATTTCGTCTAGAGAATCTTCGAGTTTCGGAATCCCCTCTTTTATGGCCTTGTTTACGTTCTTTTGAATTAAGAGGGCCTTGGCCATCTCCTTCAAAAGAGCTTTCATCTTCTTCAGACATGAGTCTTCCTCCTCGTGGGCGTCGTCCTGCTGCTGCCGAAGCATTTGCAGCTCGAATGCCGCACGAAGAGGGCTCTTCCTGGGAGGTATTCCATCGAGCCTGGCTTTTGAGGTTTCTGCCTCGGTCACCTTCATCGCTAGATTGACATCCACTTTCTCCTTTTCAGGCTCGGACGACGATCCGGCGTCACTTACCGTCTTGAACGGTGCCGGTGGGGGGAGGTTTTAATTCCCCCTGTCGGCGTCCCAGTCTTCGAGGTCGGAGACCTCTGCACAATAGAGCTTCGCCTAAAAGCGGCTTGCTCATTCTCCTTTACGTTCTTCGTGTTTCGGTTGATAAACCGAACCTTTCACCAGCGCATCGTGCGGCAAGGGGCGGCCCTTCATCGGCCGAGAGCGGGTACACCCTCGGAGGTCTACCCCCCGCAGGAGATAAGACACCCCTACCCCAGGACTCTGGGGCCCGAACCTCCGTTTGCCCAGCACCGATACACACAAGGTGCCGGACGTGCTGGGGGTCGCACCGTGGCAATGCAGAGTCCGATCCCTGCATCCATGCCGCACTCCCTGACTAAGGTCCGAAGCGGCTGGCTTCTGACGACACACTGGAGGAGACCATCGGCAGTGCGAGGCACACATCAGTCCCTGCAACACAACAGGGACACTCCCAGGACCCCCCAGCATGCGCCGGTCGAAAAAAGGTGGAAAGACACCCTTGATTCGGGGTCGAAAAAAAAGAAGGTGAGCAAGGTTAGCTCAGGAAAGAATAAAGACGGTGAGCTAAGACCTGAAAGATGAGAAGAATGGCCTTAGCTCGGGAAGAACTGTGAGGAGGGTCTCACAGCTTGGCTCAGGTACCCCGGGGTCGCCAAGAAACACCCGTACAGTGGAAAGCCCACTGCCCTTGAGGGCAAAGTGCGATGACCTTGAGTCAAAACACTGAAATACTACAAGTCGATATCGTCCCAGAGCACCTCTAGTACGATAATTCGACGCCGCAGTTAAAGTGTGATGACCTTGAGTCAAAACACAGAAATACTACAAGTCGATATCGTCCCAGAGTTAAAGTGCAGTGACCTTGGGGAAAATCAGAGAAAAAATCCAAACCAAGTTTGTCCAGAGTCCAAATGTAATGACCTTGAGGCAAAAATCTGTAAAACACTTACAGGAACAGAGTAGAAAAGTAGCGATGCTTACCGCATGCAAGCCTGAGACATACTGGTTGAGCGCCGTCGCGTAGCTTAGGGACTCGAATATGGTGGGGGTATTGCCAACACTTAGAGTAGAAGTGTAGTGGGTGACCTTGAACCAGACTTAGAGTAGAAGTGTAGTCGGTGACCTTGAACCACCCCTGAGGGGTGGACCTCCCCCCCCGTCTCCATTTTTTGGGTGACCCACCCCCCCCCCGGGGGGTGGACCCCCCCCCCGGGGGTGGACCCCCCCCCATGGGGGTGGACCTCCACCCCCGGGGTGGACCTCCGCCCCATGCCGCCCCTTCGGGGGAGACCGGTGGGGATATAAGGCGGCCCGGCCACAGCCGGCTCGCAGTCCGCTCCCGAGCGTTGAACGTGAACGATCGGGACGGACCGCCATAGGCCTCACTAAACACTGAAAGGCGCCTTCACTGTTTAGCGAAGTCTACTCTAACTTTAAGACTTGTATTATTTTTAAGACATTGCGCTTGCGTTTGGGTATTAGGAATTGTTTTATATGTGAGTGTTTTACTTGTACCCCATGTCTCCTATGTGTCTTGTTTGTGTTTTATCCTGTGTGTCTTGTTTTGTCTTTTATGTCATATGTGTTTAATGTGTATATGCTTGTTCCAGCACTTACCATGTTGAGCTCAACCTATTTTGTAAGTGTGTGTTATATCTATCTAAAGTGTATACGCTTGTTTTAGCACTCCCCGTTGAGCCTTTTTCACAGCTCAAAGTAAATTGTAATGATAGGGACGGGAGTAGGCCCCCGTGTAAAATCATTTTTTACCAACGTTAGCATGGGTCCTCTCAGGCATGCAATATTGCGGCTGGGTTGGGAACCGGTCCGTTTGTACGCTGGCATGCAGACCACAGCTGTGGCCAATTTGCGGCGGCCTCTGCACTCGGACCGAGGGCGTAAGCCACTAGGGCTGTCCTCAACCTCTCTCAAAATTACGTAAATGAAGCTTTGTTAGCTATTTGTGTTTTTTGTCCCCAAGGCCCCCGAACATTCGTGGTTCGCCATGGATGTACGGGGGCCGAAATTTTTTAATGTTTGTATGGCCTTGACCTAGTAACGACTTATACAAATTTAATGCATTGCTAAACTTAAATATTAAAGATAGGGAACGGGAGTAGGCCCCCGTGTAAAATCATTTTATACCAATGTTAGCATGGGTCCTCTCAGGCAGGCAATATTGCGGCTGGGTTGGGAACCGGTCCGTTTGTACGCTGGCATGCAGACCACAGCTGTGGCCAATTTGCGGCGGCCTCTGCACTCGGACCGAGGACGTAAGCCACTAGGGTTGTCCTCAACCTCTCTCAAAATTATGTAAATGACCTTTGTTAGCTTTTGAAAAAGTTATTTGTTAGCAATGCAGTAAATGTGTAAAAGTCTTGCGTGGTGAAGGACAGACAACATTGGAATGTTTGCTGTTGTCCATAGTTGAGTCTCTTTGGAGGCTACAGCGATGGCAACCTAAATGCCCCAGGTGGGGCTTTATTTTTTTAAAATCTTTCCGTGACCTTGACCTAAATACAGTAGTTTTCTAAATCCTTAATGGTTAGGTATTACTAACATACAAGTCTGCTGTTGTCCATAGTTGGGTCTCTTTGGAGGCTACAGCGATGGCAACCTAAATGCCCCAGGTGGGGCTTTATTTTTTAAAGTTATTTTGTGACCTTGACCTAATTATAGGAAAGACTGCTCCAGCATTCCCCCCCCTACCAACCTCCACCCCACACCTCCACCCCACACCTCCACCCCACACCTCCACCCCACACCTCCACCCCACACCTCCACCCCCCCCCCCCAACCTCCACCCCACACCTCCACCCCACACCTCCACCCCACACCTCCACCCCACACCTCCACCCCACACCTCCACCCCACACCTCCACCCCACACCTCCATCCCACACCTCCACCCCACACCTCCACCCCCCCCCACCCCCGCCCCTACCCCTACCCCTACCCCTACCCCTACCTCTATACCCTAGGGTGGGGCTCACCCATGGTCGGTGGGGATATAAGGCGGCCGGGTTGCATGCACCTCTCATTGGACCACCAACACTCGTGTTGACCGGTGCTCCTGCTCTTTGCATCTTTATATTGCATCTTTATATTACATATTTTCACTTCACTTCTTCACTTTTAAAATGGGTTTGAAGGGTTTGAAATTGAAGAATTACCCTCCAGCTTCTGCTTCTTCTGCTAAACCCACTTCGGCTGTCCAGTCTACTCCGCCTTCTTCGTCTGGGACCACTACGATGCAGTACTCGGTCCTGCGGCAAGCGCTGGCTGTAATCACGACTGTGACCAGCCTTCTGCCATCGATGCCAGCGCTAACCAATACAACTGCCGCTGGGACCAGCCGAGGATTGATTTGTTCTCCAGCTGTCTCCCTTTCCTCGGACTCCAACTCGGATGCTGCCGTTTTCCAGACGGACGAGGAAGAAGAAGAGGAAGACTGCAAGGCCAAAGTACACTCCATACTCCCGTACACACAAAATCCTTTCATACACCAAATCCCAATGTCCTCTACCCCTATCCCCAATCCCATCCACACCTGTTAAACCACCCCGTAGATCCATCTTTTCCCCTGACGCCTCCTATCCAACCATCGGAGTGACAACAAAATTTACCTCACTTCCCACCATTTCCCCCGAACTTCCAACCATCGATTTAACACGTTCTCCCACCCCACCCAAAATTGTTTGCTCCCTTCCTCTTCACCGTGTAAAGCGTTCTACCCCTATTCCTTCTAGCCAGCCTAAACCTGACAAGCTCCAAAACACTCCAGTAAAGCGTCCAACACAAAAACGTAAGCGTGTTAAAGTCCCTGCTGGCAAGGGTAATAAATGCGATTACGTGTATATGTCAAAAGACTTTGGGGTTCTTTGCTGTCAGAAGTTTGCTGTTTTAGATGAAGACCGTTGCCAAACGCACTTGAACAAAAATATCAATCTTCCGAGAGTAAGACCCTACAGTCTTAACAACATTAGGTCTAAAACATCCCAACCCAGACATCCCCACAGTCCGCAACCGCTTGATATTAGAAGACTTAAAGTGGATGAAAAATATTATTTTATTGTTCAAACTTATGGAGCTTTCGATGCCAAAGTAGAAATCATTGTAAAAGGTGATGGCAGCCTTCATACAATGAAAGTACCCGTTCGGATGGTACAAAGACAATTTTTCATCCATAAAAAGGCTATCTAATACGAAGGGAAGGATGCCAATCTGTGTGGGAAATGGATTAGGATGTAGGCCTACCAAAAGAAATTCTAAATTGTTAGGTTGTGTTGGACGATATTTAAAAAACAAAAATTCTTCTTCCAAATTATTTTTTCCAAATTTAGTCCTAACCCTCTTAAAGTAAGGGAGAGGGGTATTATACAAGTCAACTAATGAAAAAAAAATACTTGACTTGTATAATACTTTAACCTGGCGGTGATGTAAAGTCACTGGGACAATCTCAAACCGTGTCCTTGAGGGTGAAGACTAAGTTACAAAAATCTTTAACAAATTAAAACCTACCTCCAAATACTTGTAGCATGCTACAAGTGTTTGGAGGTAAAAATTTTTCAAAGTTTGAATGACCTTGACCCATATAAATTACTGTTTAAAGTAAAGTGCTAACCTTACAACTAATGTCGTGTATCACGTGATACCCCCACTCTAACGCTCTTACTAAGCTTGTATGAGCCGTTCATTTGCTTCAGTCTGTTTCTGTGCTCCGTGGTAAACATGTCACGGTACAATTACAAAGGTGGTGACTTCTTGATAGATCAACACAATGCTTGGGATGTGCTAAACCGGCATAGAATGGAAGTTGAGTGTTGTATAAGACGAGATGGGTCTACATTTTATTTATGTATTATAAACAACCAAGCTCATAAGTATGAACACTGGACAAAAATTAATTATAACAACATAGATGAGCTGTTTGCTTGGGTTTTTGAGGTGTGTAAAGTTATTGAAGAAACCAAAATGATGGGTGTGCTAAAGGTATGTAAAACCGATGACCGCGAAGACTAAGGGAAATTCAGTGGAAGTCCTTAAGCCCCCCCCCCCTCGTGTTACCCCCACCACTAAAATGGGTATATATAGGAGTGGTGATCAACCGTTCTCTCATTCTGCTTTACACTGTTAAGCTGAACACCACCATGTCTGCTATGAACGTCCCAGCCTCTACCTCTGGCCCGGCCGCCTCCAACTCCAGCCCGAGCATTGGACCAATCCGATCGGGGCCTTCGTCAAGGAGTCGTGTCCGATTCTCCGGCTTTGGTCCTGTGAGGAAGGAGTTGCGAAGCAGCGGAGCTTCTCAACCAACCACGACGGACGCATCAACTCAGACTTCACCAAGCATCATCGAGTGGTACGACGAAGTCATAGAGCAAAGGGACAGAATGCTAGAGAATACTCGCAGTGAGCTACTTCATATCCGGAGTAAATGGGAAAAACTAATTAGGAAGTGTGAAAGCCTGTTGGACAGTGATGATAGTGAGGATGAGAGTGGATAGGTGTGTGGGTAAAGACTTGGACTGGGGTTTGTGTGTTTGTATGAATGTGTGCGTGAATGTGAAATACAGAGCGGGGGATAGATCACTCTGTGGCAATGGACTAACATGCCACTTAGTGATCTATCCCCCGTTCTGGTAATGTTTTTGGATGGCCTTGACCCACTTTACCAAGGCTAGCCAGTACCCCCACCACTGATAAGTGTATATATACGGGTATTGATGTGCAGTTTGGTTATTCTGCTTTGTACCGCTTAGCTGAATACTACATCTTAACATGGCTTCCAACTCTAGGTCTTCCTCTTCTTCAAGAAGGCGTGCTGCCAACGTCCTGCCTGCTACTCGTGGACCTGCTCGACCATTCCATAGCATAACTGTTGCTCGGGCAAACGCCTGCAAAGCTCCGATGCTACGGACCTTGCTGGAGGTGAGCCAAGACGGGCAAGGCTTGCTCAGTCCTGGTCAACGGCTGGAGCAAGAAAGGCGTATGGCGTACTTTAGGCTGCAGGGTGTAGTTCCCAGCTTGAAGTTAGGTGATCCCAGAGTAGCAAGCATCAACGAGGCAGCAGACTACATATCACACCTTCACAGTGTTTTAGAAGTAAAGGACCAACAAATTGAAAACCTAAAAGAACAATTGAAACAATTTAATTTTAACCCGATGGAGTTTGTAGAAATGGAGATGAGTGATAGTGATGATGAAGGAAGTGAATATATATTAGGTATGTAATGAAAGACTTGGACAGGGACATGTGTGTGTGTGTGTGTGTGTGTGTGTAGAATACAGAGCGGGGGATAGACTACTTTGCGGCAATGGACTAGCATGCTGCTTAGTGGTCTATCCCCCGCTCAAAGGGTACTTTTGAATGACCTTGACCCACTTTAAACGAAGGACAACCGGTTAACTGGCATAAAAGAGGGGGTCTGTACATCCCGACTTCATTCTGCTTTGGACCTTCCAGTGGAACGCTAGAAAATGAGTGGATCACTGATCATTGGTAAGGAGTGGGAGTATGTAACCATAAACTATTTAAACTGTAGAGGGATGTTGAAGAAGGTGTATGATAATGTTAAAAGAATGGTTGTTGAAGAAGGTAGGGTAGTGATTGTAGCGTGGAAGAAGAAGCAGTATACAGGACAACAAGTGAGAGCAAGTGACTTTGGGGGGAATAGTGTGTTTCAAATTGGACGAGCGAACTTGGTTAATTTGGACATTGTGTTTTGGGACTTGGAAAGGTTAATTGAAAATAGTGGCAAACATGGGGAACTCTTAATTGGCAGGGAGGACAGAGTATATGAGTAAGTGTAAAAGACTGGGGGGGGGCTTATGTGTGTGTGTGTGTGTGTAAAGACTAGGACTTGTGTGGAATACAGAGCGGGGGATAGATCACTTTGCGGCAATGGACTAGCATGCTGCTTAGTGGTCTATCCCCCGCTCAAAGGGTATTATTGGATGGCCTTGACCCATATAAAGGTAGAGGGGGAATGGGTAATGGGAGGGGGAAATTGGTATATATGTAGGACTGATGAATAAAGCATTTGTCTAGACACTATCAACAACGATGGAGAGCTTCAGTGTTGAGTTCATCCTCTTGGAAGAAGACATCAACGAAGTGGTGGAACTTATAGAGGATAAGACCAGCCAGGGCACATTGGAACTTGTGAATTGCGAACCGTTGGACAATGCCGCAATCGATAAGATTGCATATTTCATGATGCATTTGTATAACGAACAAACAACCAATATGGAGTTTGTGCAGTACCTTTATCAAAACCAAGTAAACGTGCGAGTGACAATTACTTGGTGGCAGTAATAATAAAGTGTAACATATGGATGTGGACTTGGATGTGGACTTGGACTTGAGTGTGGTCTGCGGAATAGAGCGGGGGATAGATCACTTTGCGGCAATGGACTAGCATGCTGCTTAGTGGTCTATCCCCCGCTCAAAGGGTATCTTTACGTGACCTTGACCCACATAAAATGTATAGTTGGTGGGGGTATAAAAAGGGCAAACCAATTGGATAGATACACCACTTTCATACCATGGCTCCACTTGACAACACCGTGTTCCATCGCGACAGAATTCTTTCAATTCTGGAGGTAATACCTGTAGAAGTTATAGAAGCAGAGGACCAACTACCTGCGGTTGACCAGGAAGAGGAGGAGGAAGAAATTATGGATATTGAAACGGACTCTGACGAAGCTGGTTTAACGGATAATGAAATGGACTTGCACGCCTACGAAACGTTAGAGTCATCATCTGAGTCGGAAATTGAAGAAGAAGAAGAAGAACAAGACACTCCTCATCGTCCAATGGATAGGGTGTTGGTAGCCAGAAGAATTATGTATTGTCATCGCTACCTATTTCGTGATGAGAATGATTCCGACTCTGATGGTGATGTTTCACCTTTGTAAAAAGTTTAAACAAAAAGTTAAAAAAGAATGTGAGCGGGGGATAGAGCACTTTGTAGTAAATGATGCTGCTTAGTGCTCTATCCCCCGCTCAAAATAATAATTCCAAATGGCCTTGACCTATATAAATTTTGCTCAAACAGACGTCTTTAAAAAAACTTGTACAAATTATTGAATCTAGACCAAATATCATCAATTTATCAAGCCTACTGATAAATTTATTACAAACGGTTGTGTAAAGGCTAAATTTAGCACATGAGTGATAACCTGTTTCCATATGACGTCACTTTCCCCACCTATCTGCCTCGGATATAAAGGGTCCCGGTGGAACGCGCTGCTCATTATTGCGTGGACATTCACAGAGTGTGCATTCAAAGCCAAACTGTTTGAAATGGCTCTTTGCGACATTTGTGGGGAAATCTTTCAAGACGAAGATCTTTTCACCATACACAGAGAATTACATGAAGACGAAGATAGAAAAGAAGATATTACCATGGATGAAATAGACTTAGACTCAATTGACCGGTTTTTGGAAGAGCACCAGAAGCAGACGGACTACTGGGACAGCTATCTACAGCAAATGCAAAGAACAAGACCTAGTGTGATCCAATTTGCTGGTGCTGGACCATCTACTGCTAGAAGACCTTTTGAAGAAGAAAAGTATATGCAAGAAGAAGAAGACACTGAAAAAGAGGACACTGAAGAAGAGGACACTGAAAAAGAACTGGAAGATGTGAAACAACTGCGCACCACGGCCTTGCCAGGACGAGTTGTAACACATTTCAAAATTAATAATGTTCAATTGGAATTGGAAACATTTATAACCCAGGCTAAGGAACTTGTTGGTCAAACCTTGAGGGAAGAACTACAAAGATTAAATTTTATTAAATTTGGAATGGTGTTAGAGGCTATGTTTAACAATACTGATGGTGAAACAGCATTGAGAGCGTTCATTACCAAAAACCGAACCCTTACCTTCACCTCCAACATCGATGATATTATTGAAGAATGCTTGGAAGAACTTATAACAAAACTTCAAGAACATGAAGGAAGAGGATCTGGATGGACTTTGTCATCAATTGAAGGTATGGATGTAAGGGTTCACAAGCATGGATATGGTTTAAGGGGTAGTAGTTTTATCCCTTTACCAAAGAAAATCCAAAACACTAAATCGTGTAGGAATGTGCAAAATGAAGGTAATGAATGTTTTAAGTATGCAATGTTAACCAAGTATGTTAAAGATCATCCTGAAAGAGTTGGTAGAGAATATTACGAAAATGAACACCGCTACAACTTTCAAGGCCTCACCTACCCAGTTACATTGAAAGACATAGACAAATTTGAAAAGAAAAATCCTGGCGTTTCAGTGAATGTTTTTGGTCTGGATGATTCGAACAACGTTTATCCTTTGCGGGTAGTAAAAGTTGAGCAAAGAAACCACACGGATTTGCTACTGATCACTAAGGGTGAAATTTCACATTATGTGTGGATAAAGGACTTTGCATCCTTGATTCGAAATCAATTATCAAAACAGAGGCGTAGGTTAACAGTGTGTAAAAGATGTTTTTGTTTCACATATAAAGAAATAAGACAAGGAGGATTAGAGTGGTTGATAGAACACAAAAGACTTTGTAATGAACATTATGAAGTGAAGATTAGTCTGCCACCATCTCGAGCGTGTATCCAATTTAACAAAACAGTTCACCAATATCGGATTCCAGTAGTCATCTACGCAGATTTTGAATCTACGTTAGTACCACAGGAGCTGCCGGACGGTGAAGTGACTAGAAGAACAAAATATCAGTTGCATCAACCCAACAGTTTTTGTCTAATAGTGAAATCAACCTTGTCTGAAAACCAATTGCAAGACTATGGTTTAACATCCACTCCAATACTCTACCGTGGTGAAGAAGCCACTAAGTATTTCGTAGACCAGTTGTATGACATTGCTGAAAAGGTACAACGCTTGTATGGTAATGTCGTACCTATGGAACCTTTGAATGAGAATCAACAAGAAGAATACAATATGGCATCAAGATGTTATCTATGCGAGAAGAGCTTCAGTGAAGAAAATCCAAAAGTAAGAGATCACGATCACCTGACAGGTTTATACAGAGGAGCTGCTTGTAATTCATGCAATATAAATTACAAACTGCCCCACTTTATCCCTGTCGTGTTACACAATCTTAGCGGCTACGACTCCCACTTCATTATTCCAGAGTTAGGAAGAGATGATGGTAAAATTGATGTTCTTGCTACAACATTGGAAAAGTACATCAGTTTCTAAAAAACCGTAGGTAAAATTAAACTTCGCTTTGTAGACTCTTATAGATTTATGGCATCTAGTTTGAGCAGATTGTCTGAGAATCTACGAAGAGAAGACCTAAAAGAAACCAGCAAGATTGTACCTGAAGATAAATTGGACTTAGTATTACGTAAAGGAGTGTTCCCCTACGATTACATAACATCTACAGAAAAATTTGAAGAAACCAGTCTACCACCGATCGAAGCCTTCAACAGCAAATTAAACGAAAGTGAAATCTCCGTTGAAGACTACAATCATGCTTGTAATGTTTGGAACCAACTAAACATTCAAACCTTAGGGGAATATTCTGACTTTTATATAAAATTGGACGTAACTCTGCTGTGCGATGTGATGGAAGAATTTCGAAACACCTGCTTCTCCGCCTATGGACTGGACCCTCTACACTCGTACACATCTCCAGGATTAGCATGGCAAGCTATGCTAAAGTCAACCAACTGTCGACTGGAACTTCTAACGGATATTGATATGGTGCTCATGATGGAATCTGGTGTACGGGGCGGTTTGACACAAGCTGTAACACGTCATGTCAAAGCCAACAACAAGTACATCCCCGGCTTCGACGAGCAACAACCATCGGTCTACCTTGGCTACTTTGATGCAAACAACCTTTATGGTTGGGCAATGTCAAATCCGCTTCCCTACGCTGACTTCAAATGGATTGACCCGGCCACCATCGGTGACATCTCACAGATTCCGAAAAATGGTCCAAAAGGCTATATTTTGGACTGTGATTTTGAATATCCGGAGCACCTTCATGACCATCACTACGACTTGCCTCTCCTAGCCAAAACTGAAGTTTCACAGACAGGAAGATGGCCAAAATTGATGATGACCTTGGAGAATAAAGATCGCTATGTGGCTCACTACTGGGTAGTTCAACAGGCTCTCGAATTGGGTCTACGTATAGTGAGAATTCATAGAGCAATTGAATTCACCCAGTCTTGTTGGTTGAAACCATATATTGATTCCAACACTACAAGAAGAGCTGCAGCGACAACAGCATTTGAAAAGGACTTCTATAAATTAATGAACAATGCCATCTTTGGGAAGACCTTGGAGAACAAAAGAAAACACAAAAATGTAAAATTAGTGAGTGATCCTAGGAAATTGGAAAAATTAGTGCAAAAACCAAATTTCGGAACATCCATGATTATAAACGAAAATCTAGTCGCTGTCAGTATGAAGAAAACAACAATAGTCATGGACCGTCCGTTATACATAGGTATGTCGATTTTGGACATAAGTAAAACCCTGATGTATGATTTCCATTATAACAAAATGGTTAAACACTATGGAAGGGAAAACATTGGAGTCGCATACATGGATACGGACGCGTTTATCTACTGGATAAAGACTTTGGACATGTATGAAGACCTAAGGACCTTTCCATACAAAGAAGATTTCGACTTTTCTGACTATCCGAAGAACCATCCAAATTTTAATGAAAAAAATAAAAAAGTAATTGGAAAATTTAAAGATGAAGCAAATGGAATGCCTTTAGAAGAAATAGTGGCGCTGATGGCAAAATTGTATTCATTTAAGATGTACCACGAGAACAACACACCGACAGTCAAGAAAGCAAAAGGAGTGAAGACATCTTATTTGAAAAAAACACGTGACATTTGACCACTACAAGACTTGTTTGTTTGAAGATACTACGATATCAGCAACATTCAACAATATCCGAAGCTTCAAGCATCAAGTCTACAGTGTAACCGAAATTAAAAAAGCGCTGTCAGCTCGGGATGATAAAAGACATATTTTGCCCGACAAAATCCACACTCTTCCATTCGGCCATTACTCCCTAAACCCTATCAACTAGTAACCTATTCTTCGTCCTTCTACAACTTCAACCTTATTCCTTTCTCCTTCCGTAAAAAAATGGGGAACACGGCAAGTTCAACGCCGTGTTCCCCATTTTTTTACACAAGTTTGGATGACCTTGACCCATATAAATAATGTGAATATTTAAAACAACATTCATTGTGATTATACATGTGACACAACAAACATTGAAACCTGCAATATGAAGGACTTGAAGCAACAAATTGTCAACGAACTTCATAAACCTGCAAGAAGAAAGTTTCCACGAAGAAATACGGTGATAAAAGGAATTAATGATTTATATCAAGCAGATTTAATCGAAATGATTCCTTATAGCAAACAAAATAAAGGATATAAATACATATTGACTGTTATTAACTGTTTTTCAAAAATGGCAGATGCTTTACCGCTAAAAGATAAAAGTGGCAAAAGTGTTACAAAAGCAATGGAAATAGCTATACAAAGAGACAAACATACTATTAAACATTTACAAACAGATGATGGAAAAGAATATTTTAATAAGGAATTTTCAAATTTAATGAAAAAACACAATATAAATCATTATTCAACCAATTCAGAGGTAAAAGCCTCAATAATTGAAAGATTCAACAGAACCTTAAAAAGTGCAATGTATAAAATGTTTTCCAACAGAGGATCGTACATATGGATTGATATATTACCGAAACTTATAAACGATTATAATAACAAATTTCATAGAACTATTGGGATGAAACCAAACCAGGTGACTAGCAAAAATGAAAAACTGGTATTAAAACGTATAAAAATGAATACTAAACCAAAAGTTGAAAAACTAAAGCCTAAAAAATTTAATGTGGGTGATAAAGTGCGAATAAGTAAATATAAAGGTGTATTCAGTAAAAGATATCTGCCAAATTGGACCAATGAGGTCTTTACTGTATTCAAAGTACAACCTACAGTACCCGAGACATATATTTTAAAGGATAATAAAGGACAATTGCTTGAAGGAGGGTTTTATGGACATGAAATGTTAAAGTCAACAGTAGGCGATGTATATTTAGTTGAAAAGGTGTTGCAACGGAAAAAAGATAAGGTTAAAGTACGATGGTTAGGATTTAATAAGTCGGAAGATTCTTGGATACCTAAAAAGGATTTGACATAACGATAGAGAATCATTTTAGGTTGAACCATTACAAAGGATGGAGATAATACCGCAAAAGGAGAGTTTTACTATTAATAATATAGATGAACTCACAGTGGATAATTCAGAATTCAATAGTGGAAAACATGGCAATTTGTTACCAAACACCGTGCGCTGTCTGGTTACCGGACCTTCCAACTGTGGAAAAACTAATGTAGTATTCAATTTAATTACAAACCCTAAAGGATTACGCTTTAATAATCTATATGTATTTTCAAAATCACTACAACAACCAAAGTATCAATTATTGGAAAAGATACTAAGTAATGTGCCTGAAGTTAAATACCTAAAATTTAATGCAAGTGAGAGTGTCATGCAACCACAAGAAGCTAAACCATTCTCCGTGTTCATATTTGACGATGTATCTTGTGAAAACCAAAACACAATAAGAAATTACTTCGCTATGGGTCGACATAACAACATAGATAGTATTTATATTGGCCAAACTTACAGCAAAATACCGAAACAACTCATTAGAGACAATGCAAACATGTTAATTGTATTTAAACAGGACGAAACCAACCTAAAACATATATACTTTGATCATGTAAATGCGGATATGACATTTGAACGATTTAAAGAGTTATGTGGAAAGGCTTGGGCTGAAAAGTATGGGTTTCTAACAATTATGAAGGAACAACCGCTAAACAATGGTCGATACAGGATAGGATTTGATAGATTTATATTAATACATTGAACATGGTATAAAACATTCATTGTTGTACAACACGTCTTGCTACAAACATGGTTAACCAAGAAAAATTAGTAAAAGAAATAAAATCACTTAGTGATTCTATTTGGGCTAAAAACAGAGCGTTAAAACTAGGTATTAGCGAGAGGGAGAAATTCCTTGAATCTACTTTTAAACCTATTACTGAACCTTTAAAACAATTAAACAAAAAATTCGCTAAACCTGTATTGGAAGGAGATGCGATTGCACCTATCACAAAGTTTGAAAGAGAAAGTGTAAAATATGAAGGTTTTAGTGATGAAGACCCGGAATCCTCTACATATAGTGGCTTTACCGGAGCAGAATCTGAAAGAGAGCTAGAATCACCAGGATATAGTGAAAGGGGACCTGAAGAAGCACCAACTGCTAGTGAAGAGGAAAAAAGAGAAGAGGCAAGAGAAGGACCGTCAAACATAAGCTTGTTGGGTGAAAACATTCATAACAAAGGACCTTTAGGAAGGAAATACATGGTAAAAATGTTACTCGGAACAATTCCTAATAAGAATTACCATAGTTATGGAGCGAGATTAACAGAAGATGGTTTAATGATAGGTAATAGCCCGTTAAACGTTGACGAACATGATAATATTGTTGTTGGTGATCAAAGATATAAGGGCACAAAAGGATTATTTGAATTATTATTTGAAAATAAGCCTTCAGTATCGTTAGTAAAGGAAAAAGACATGGAAGCATATAAAAAGATTTTGGAACAGACAAATGCATATAGGAGAAAGTATTTACCTGACCAGCTTCCTTTTAGATCTAAGTCTTTAAAATATAGAGAATTTGTATCCAAGTTAATACCAACTAGAAGACAAACAATGCCGTTAACACAAAGAAAACCTGTAAAACAAAGATTTATGGCATCCACTTTGGATGTAAGTGCTCAGGAACGAAGAAAAAGAAGTAAGTCTGTTACAGGTACAGGTTTAATGAAGAAACTATATAACACAAATGTGATTTATTACAATAATATCAATAAATTGGTGGATAGAATGAAACTAATACATGAAGCTAAAGAAGCGGGTCATACAGGATTGGAAAACGAATGGGTGGCTTTAGTGGATGAACTCCGAAACCGTGGGGTAATCTTTTAAAAATGCGTTACTCCTTAGAGTACTATTCAGTTGCACCATGAGTGTTGACAAGTTCGGACGTTACTCCTCGGATGGGTTATATTATGCGAATAGTTTAAAAAGAAGTGCTGGTTTACCACAAACACCTGATGGAGATTATGATATGAGTAATAAAAGGTTAAAAAACATAAAAGATCCTTCGGATGAAAACGATGCAATAAACTTAAAAATATTAAAGGAAAAGATATCGCCAACATTAAAACTACAAAATAACACATATGACGCAGAAGATCATAGAATTATCAACGTTGGTAAACCAAATCAAAACGGTGATGCGATAAACAAAGGTTATTTGTCATCTGAATTAAAAAATACGTTAAAATTCAATGGGAAAACGTATAGTGCCAACAATAAACGTATATCCAACGTAGATGACCCTAAAGATGCAAAAGACAGCGTAAATAGACGCTATTTACATTCTTTGATACCTGAAAAGACAAAAGATGGATTTTCTTTTTATAAATTTGTTATTAATGATATAGGTTATCCAAAAACTGAAAACGATGCTGTAAATCTAAAATATATTAAAGATCATTGCATCATACGTGATGTAGGGGTTATAGATTGTTTTAATAATTGTTTAGCAAATGTTAAAGATGGTTCGGCGCCATCAGATGGTGCAACAGTGGGTCAAATGATGGAAACCTTAAAACAAGAAACAACCTCTTTTGTAAAACAAGATCAAGTAGTATCGAAGCAAGGGGATGAATTTGTTCAAGGTAATGAAAAATTTAATTTATTAACATACAAAAATAATGCTTGGGATTGCATGGATAAAAAGTTATCAAATATGGGATGGGGTTGTGAAAAACATGATGCAGCTGCTTTATCACAAACCGTACATCTAGATCCAGATCGATATTTTAGATGGTTTACATGTAATAATAGAGTGATAAGAGACTTGGCACAAGGAAGAGAAGCAAATGATGCTGCAACTGTAGGACAGACCATTACAACATCATTAAAGGATAGTAAAGTGTATAATTGTAATAATAAACGTATAACAAACCTTAAAGACCCTGAACATGTAGATAATGCTGTCACTGTTAATTTTCTTGTAAAAGTTTTAGGTAATGCGATATTTGATTTACACAATCATTTTACACCAGATATTCTTCAAGGAAAATCAGGTCATAATACTTATGATGAATCCATGAGAGGTGAGTATATTAAACGAGAAATTTATAATAAATACTTTATTAACCCTAAAACGAAACAGTTTAGATCATCAGATTGGGGTGATAATGATATTTAAGTAAATAACTCAATAAATGACTTCATTTATGTGCAACCTGTCATAGAGTTAACACATGAGTTGTACATTGCCATTATAAAAGGACAATAATGACGTTCAAGTACATCAGTCCATATCGAGACACTGCAAGAAAAGGAGGTGGGATCACGTCCACAGCGGTTTCTCTGTTAAGTAAAGCTTTAAAACAAATTCCAGTAGGATCCATAGTAAATAGAGCAATAGACGCATTACCATACGAATTTCATATACCGGAGGTTATCAGTATTGCGGACCAGGAACTAAATTGAAAAAACGACTGGAAAGAGGCGATCCTGGCATAAACAAGTTAGATCAGGCTTGTAAAGAACACGATATCGCATATTCCACGTTTGCCGATTCAAAAAATAGATCAATAGCTGACAAAAAGCTTGCGGACATAGCTTGGCAACGAGTAAAATCAAGTGACGCTAGCATAGCAGAAAAAGCAGCAGCTTTAGCAGTAACAGCAGGTATGAAGGCTAAAACAGCAGTAGGAGGTGGAAGAAGGAGGAGAAGGAGAGTAAAAAGGAGGTCAACCACAAGAAAACATGGAGGAAATATAAAAAGAAGACGACGATCTACAAGAAAAGGCATGAAGAAGCCCACCGTGTGGTCAATGGTAAAAAACGGGGCAGGTCTTTACCTAAGACCTTATCGTGCATATTAAATGAAAGAAATCAATTGGTCATACCACATAAAGCATTAACCAATATTGAATTATTTAAATATATTTCCTGTTTAAAAATACCATTTTTCCGCGGTGTGTTTATGAAAGACAGTTTACCAAAGAAAATGTGGCAAAATGAGACTGGAATTGTAAATTTGGATAATACTGAAGGGCCTGGCACACATTGGGTTTGTTATAAGAAACTAAATAACAATGTATATTATTTTGATAGTTTCGGTAATTTGCCACCACCAAAAGAACTTCAAAATTACTTTAAATCTGCTAAAAACATATATTATAACTATAAAAGAGAACAACCTGATAATACTTCAATATGCGGCCATTTATGTTTGGAATTTCTAGCTAAAAGTATCAGTCACTATTGAGATGTCTTCCTATACGGTATCATTAACAGGAAAATCGTCCACTTTACGAAGTATCCTTTTTCCAGCGTTACGCTTGCAAAAAGGAAGGTTTTGGGAGGCGGCACTATTGGATTTTACAACTTACAACTCTATTCCCAATGTTACGGAAGGTAAAAATAACGTATTGCATTATTATAAGGGAAAAGATGCCAGTGGAAAATTTACAGACTTACAAGAGTGCAGGTTACCCACAGGTTCTTATGAAATTGATCATATAAATGAATTTTTGCAAACTAAAATGGGAAAAGACAATATAACATTAAAAGGTAATAATAATACGATGAAAGCTGAAATTACTTCCAAATATTATATAGATTTTACTCAACCAAACTCAATTGGTGATTTATTAGGATTTTCCAACGATGAGCCTGTTTTAGAACCAGATGTAACACATTCCGGTAAGAAAACAGTAACAATATTAAAAGTCAATAGTATAGACATAACTTGCAACATTATACAAGGAGCTTACAGGGATGGGGCTAACACCCATATCATACATACATTTTACCCAAGTGTACCACCTGGATTTAAAATTGTTGAAAAGCCACAAAACCTGGTATATCTACCGTTGAACACCACTTTCATTTCAGACATCGTGTTGAGCGTATTGGATCAAGACGGTAACTTGGTAGACTTCAGAGAAGAGCCTATTACGATTAGATTACATTTAAAATCGACACTTTAATACAAAACCATGGGTTTAACATTTAAAAGCGAACAACCTACGGGAAACCGCATTAGTAGCTCTTCAGCTGTGGAGGAGTTAACACGCGAGAACATTCGTTTCTTAGAGAGAGTTGGATTAAAATTAACCGATTATGGATATACTGGATATAGCGCAGGGTCCAACATTCGACGAAACCCTATGGGAAAAAGAATATCACACCCACAACCCTTACACTTCATCGAAATTAAACAATAACGATGAAATTCGTATTCCCATACAACATCAAGACATTTACACACTACCATGTGAAAGTTACTTGTATATTGAAGGAAAAGTTACTAAAAAGGACGGTACTACTACTGGTACAACTGTTCCATTTATAAATAATCCTATGGCTTTCCTTTTTGATGAAATTAGATATGAAATATCAGGTGTAACAGTTGATTCTACTAAAAAAGTAGGTATTACAACAACTTTAAAAGGGATAACATCTATATCACCTAATGAAACCAATTTACTTCAACCTGCCGGATGGGTTTTACCTGAACATGATACAATCACTCCAAATACAAATGGATATTTTGATTTTCATATCCCATTACGTTTGTTGCTTGGATTTGCTGAAGACTATAGAAAAATAATATTAAATGTTAAACAAGAATTAGTTTTATTGAGATCTTCTAACGATAAAGACATTATTAAAGCTCCAGATGGTACAACAGATGCAAACTTAGAATGGAAATTAACATTAGACAAAATTGTATGGAGAGTTCCACATGTTAAATTAGCTGACGAGCATAGAATGCTACTATTAAGGAAGTTAAAGGCTGATCGTGATATTGTAATTCCTTTTAGAAGTTGGGAATTCCATGAACATCCAAGCTTGCCAGCTACGGATCGTCACACTTGGACTGTTAAAACATCTAATTACGTAGAACGAGCCAGGTATATTATATTTGGTTTACAAACAGGTAGGAGGGACAGCATCACAAAACATGCAGGCAAGTTTGATCATTGCAACTTAAAAAATATTAAAGTTTATTTGAATTCACAATTTTTCCCCTATGACAATTTGAATGTGTCATTCGCTAATAAAAAGTACAGTATATTATACGATATGTATGCGAGATTCCAAAATTCATATTACGGTAAAACAAATACACCTTTACTATCACCAGAAGAATACTTAGATGGTTACACAATAGTTGTAATTGATTGTTCTAAACAAAATGAATCAGTAAAATCATCAAGTGTTGACATAAAGATTGAAATGGAGTTTACTGCAACTATACCTGCAAATACAACTGCATACTGTTTAATTCTACATGATAAAATTGTAACATACACACCTTTAACTGGAATTGTTAAGAATGTACTGTAAAAACCGGTTTTGTTTCATTCCGCGAGTATAAAAGCAGAGCGTACAGACCGCTCCTCATCAGTTTGTTGCCTACTGTTGTATGGGTAGCATCGTATTCAATATGGCTTCTCCTAGTGGTACACCTGAAAATGTGGTAGATATTGAGAAGGAGATATCTGAGTTTTTAGATCCTCAAGGTCACCAGGAAGGAGGTGAACAAAACGTTTGCGGACAACTTCACGCCAGTAATAATGTTGAAGAAAAAGGTAAAAGAAGAAAGAATATACAAAATAGAAAAAGGGATATTGAAGATAATATTTCTCCAAACATATTGAGTGAGGTATTTTTGCGAATATTTTACCCAATCTCTTCAAGTTTGGACAAAAGTGTTTTAATCGGTGTTATGAAATCGACAGATTATTCCCCTACTGTAATTTTAACTCATGGACCCAAAATGATTTTGTTTACGGACAGTGCTTGGGAATCGTTTATGAAACACTTGCATCTGCTAGAATGCTATTTAAGTAGTAACATGTTTGGAAGAAAGACAAGAGTAGGACTTTTGGATTCAAATGTGGAAATCGATATTACTAAGCATCGTGGTGATCATCAGCTGCGGTTTAGAGACACAACAAGACATGATAACAAAATTCAACTTAATCGAGAGGAGTTTTTCATTTTAACTTGTGCTACTGAACCAATAACAAGATATTTGAGACAACTGGTGTTTTCAAGTTCGATTACGAGGATCTTCGCTCTATTCAACCCGGGTGTCTATACCTGGTGTCCCACGGCTGCACGGGTAGCAATTCTACAGAGTTGACCATCCACATCGCTGACAAGCAGCAGTGTTAGATTTAAGTTTTAATGTTGTACATATGTTGTTGTTGTAATGTTTTATAAATAAACAAATCATAAAAGACAAAAAAAAACAAAAAAATGCAACATATCAATATGTGACAAACTTCACGTATTGATATGTTGCATTTTTTTTTAAACTTCGCGGGTGACCTTGACCTTTGACCTTTGCATTTCACAACTACCCCCACTACCGTAATTACCCCCACTACCGCACTAGGATTCAAACCTGCTTGGATGCGAAAAACGGCCAGTCTGTTGCCAACTAGCAAACGATGAGCACCTTGTACGAGCTTTGCTTACAACGAGTTATAACTGACGCATCTTTATTCCAGACGGCTTTACGAGATAATATCCCTATAACAGTAAAACAGGATATCGAAGAGTACAAGAAAGATAATAGAGGGTATTCGGGATACTCCTGGTATAGGTTCCAAGACGGGGAAAAGTTTTGTAGGCCTTGTGGCAATGCTGCCGTCAGAGACCTTCGACGGTTCGTACAGGAAGGTGGTAGAAAACAGTTCGGATTTCTAGCACCGATGTTTAGATTTGAAAACTACAAGGACACCTGTGCTATTTGTTCCATCCCACTGTATCAATGGAAAAAGTTTAGAAGTGTTTAATTGGATCTTCCATACCCCCACCACCATTACCCCCACCACTTTTTCATGTACCTCTAAACGCTGTGCCTCGGCTTCATTTCTACTCCAGCAGCCGACCTAGCAACATCAGGATGTCTCTGAACGTCAGTTGCGCAAGTTACGAGGAGGTGAGCATCAAGACTCAGCAGGAGCTAAACGACTTGTACAAGGAGTTGCAGCTCATGGTGGCACGAGGCTACCGTATACGTGCAAGTTTACGCTTGCAACATACGGAACACCCGGCAGTCAAAAGAAGAGCCTGGACACTCCTCCACAGCTTCCTCACCGGCGTCGATGAAGACCGAGCCAGACAACTTGGACTACTTCAGCTGACTAGCAGTTGTCTTCCTTGTTCTTACAATAATAGAATATGTATATTTTTTCATTATATTAAAGAAGTAAAAGAGCAAAAACACCTATCTTGTTACTGACATATGAGCTCAGTAACAAGATAGGTTTTTTTAAAACACAATTTGGATGACCTTGAAACTTCCCCCTCCACTGCTTTGCTACCCCCACCACTTGACTATTGATGTACATGGCACATCACAATTGGAAACCTCATTCCATCTTCAACAGCCAAACCGACAACATCAACAATGGCAAACCTACCAACGGATAAAACATGTCCTCACGTTTGCTGTGACTTCGTCCACGAGTTGGAGAAGAGGATGCAGGAGAGGGCGATACGAAGAAAGCAGATACACTCAGAAAATATCATGATAGTCAACGGCTATCTTTTATTGTTCGGCCTTATTATGGTTGTACTTTTCATACTGTATGGCATAGTCACATGTGTCGGCAAGGTTGCAGAAGAAAACGCTCGCCACCATCAATTGGAAAGTTTCAATGTTACTTTGTAGGTTTTCCTTTTTTTAAAACTCCGTTTGGATGACCTTGAAAATTCCCCCACTACTCCACCACACCCCCCACCACTTCACCATGTTCCTGCATGAGCATCACATCAACCGTCATTCCTTGTCCGACAAGCAACCATGGCAGACAACAACACCATCAGCCAAGCTGACTCCACTACTGATGTTGGTACAAGTACGGGTTGGACACTGTCGATCGATAGTGTACACTATTTGGAAACGATTTGCGAACGGATGAAGGAAATACTGCGGGACAACCCTGGGATCATAATACAAATGAATTTAAATTATGATTGGGCCCAAGTTAGAATGCAAGGGGACGATAACAACGGTCAACAATCTCCACAATATTCGCCCATGTCCCCGATCTACCCTTACGGCGAGTCTGACGTCGATGAAGATGAGGCAAATGGGGATGTGGGGGACAACGAGGCTGAAGAGGAGTAACCTTCATTCCTTTTTTTTTTTAAACCCAAATTGGATGACCTTGAGAATTCCCCCTCCACTATTTCCTTTTTTTAAAACCCAAATTAAATGACCTTGAAAATACCCCCTCCACATACTTTGGGTTTACCCCCTCTACTTTTCAATACTGTTACCACAGTCTGTAGCTCACATCATTCCTTGCTTAGCTATCATGGCGGACAGCACTCTTTCTCGAGTTGACTCCACTACGGATGAAGAATGGCCATTTTCCTGGAATGTTCATCTGCAAGACTCGGCAGAAGTGGATATGTTGCATGAGAAATTGGTGTATGTATTAAACGAAAACCCCAACATTGAATGTAGAATGACTATGGATTTCGATGCGACAGGGGTCCACACTCAACCTTCCACTTCCAGCCAGCCTGAACCTCAGCTACAGCCGAAGAACTTTACACATCTTTACACTCCAATACGGCCGGAGGATGTGGTTATCAGCGAGGCAGACTCTACTACAAGTTATATTGAGCCAACGAATTGGAAGCTTGTTGTTGACACCTTACACAAGGTCGACTTAGTATGTGACAAATTAAAGGACTTGATGATGCAAGATCCTGGTCTTCGTTTTAAAATTGATTTGTTTTTCATCTGGGGAGAACCTGCACGGGGCTCTTCGTCTGACAGCTCTCCAAGTACAACGGACGAGGAGGAGGAGGACGACTAGTTATCTTTTTTAAAACTCCGTTTGGATGGCCTTGACCTTTCCCCCTCCACTGAGTTTATTTAAGGTGAACTCTCAATGACTGCAGCATCATTTCATCGCGCACCTTCACCACAGCAACGTGGAGAGTCAACTCAACTACTGTTGTGAACAGAAATGTTTTTCATGGCCAAATGACATTGATGTTGCGGATGGCCTGGCATGCAGAAAATGTGAAGCTTTTGGTCAGTGCATGTGTAAGTGCAAGTCTTGGAAGAAGCCGAAACCAGAGTTGAAGACATTCCATGTGTACCAGATGAGAGGGCATAAGTACACTTGTTGCCCTGAACGTTGCATTGAATTCACACTAAAACAGCTAACTGGCTGCAAATTGTGCAACAATCATTTTGCAGGTTTTTGCAAACATTATTTGGGAGCCTGTCAGTACAGATCAACTTGGCATACAGAAGCACTCACTATCAATGAAATCGCTATAGATACACAAGAGTAGTCTTTCTACTCTTTTCTTTTTTTAAAACTCCATTTGGATAACCTTGACCTTTCCCCCTCCACTCACCTTAGTTTATATAAACCCCATTCCCACTGACCACAGCATCACTTCATCGTGCTCCCTCGTCAAAGCAGCATCAACTATGGAAAGTAAGCGCATCTCATGTTGCGAGCATAGGTGTTTGGAGATACAAGGCGTCACGTATTGTGCAAAGAAGCGTTGGGAGGAAGAGACGGGGACAACCTATTGCTGTGAGGATAAGTGTTTCCTCTTACCAAAGTGGCAAGTGGATGGGCTGGCCTGCCGGCAATGCGAATGCTTCGGATGTTGCAGGTGTAGATGCAAGAACCAACAGCTGCCACCACCTGTACTACAAACTTTCAAAATCTACAAATCCAAATACTTTTATACTTGTTGTCCGCAGCGGTGTATTAAGTTTCACTTCTCCAATCTTACCAATTGTCGGAAGTGCTACGGACAACCTGATGGGTGGTGCACCTGTTTTCTGGACTCCTGCCGCTACAGATCGGATTGGTTTACAGATCCGTTAGAAATTGATGAAGTCGCCCAGGAAGCACAAGAGTAGTCTTTCTACTCTATCACTTTTTTTAAAACTCCATTTGGATGACCTTGAGATTTCCCCCTCCACTTCCCCATATACCTAGAGTACACAGAGCCTGACAGTCAGTCACTCGGTGGCTGTCGTGGGGTGCGCATCGGTGTCGGCGCTCCGTTGTTAAGTTTTCAAGGTCACAGTAATATGAAATTGCGGGCGTTGTACTGGTTCAAGGTCACCTGAGGGATAACCGATTGCCCATTTAGGCAGAGTCATGTCAGAGACTCGAGTTTAACTTGGCACTTTTGCCGTTTCTCGTCGAAAATTCGCTCCAAGTGGTCAAGGTCACGAGGACTCTGACTGAAACTCGGAGAGTAGTGCGAGAAACGGCAAAAGTGCCAAAAAATTTTGAGTTTCGGCATGACCTTGACCTTAGTGGCGTCGGTGACGTCATTTTGATGACGTAAGGGGTGATGACGTCATCAGCACGTCGTTTCTGTGACGTCATGGGTGTGACGTCATCGCAATGACGTAATTAGTGATGACCTCACCGATGACGTCATCGATGACGTCATCGATGACGTCATCGATGACGTCATCGGTGAGGTCATTGACCTCGATGACGTCATCCCTCAGGTGACCTTGAACTGGGCCAGCGGCCGCAATTTTACACTACTTATAGGTATAGGGTATAAAGGGTAAACTTAATATGAAATGATATTAAAAACAATCAATTCTCAACCAAACGGGAAAAAAAGAAAATCATCTGAAAAGCGGTGGGGAGGAATTTAACTTATATAGGAGATAATTTGATCTTTTGTATTTTGTGTCTATCTACGCCAGTGGCATTTTTTAAAGTTTTAACGGGGAACGGTCCAAACACCAGTCTTGTTACTATCTAACATCGACCAGTTTTAGAAAGCATCATTAATTAATAGCCCAATGACAAATGGCAACTGGGTCCGGAATCGATCCTTTAAAAAGCTACTAACTTTCCTCAGGATCGAACCGGCAACCTTTGGATTCAAAGGCGAGCACTATAACCACTCAGCTACCCAGCCAGTGTAATATATATATATATATATATAGAATTATAGGAAATATATCTAACTTGGAGGCAATTTAACGCCCTCAACCTAAAGCATGAGTTATAAAGACTGTAAAACTTTTATACGTTTTCTGGTATCTAGAATATAGTTTAGGCCTATTTATTTGTTTCTAACTAACCTAGGAATGTAACTTAATATAAATGACAACCAAAAGGAACATGTTCTCGTATAATAATTTCCTAACTAATATAGGTGGAAATAAGTTCTCTTACACATTGCATGTGAGTAGTGTAAAAGTAAGGCTTTTAAAACAGTTCAAGGTCACCCGAGCGATGACGTCATCGATGACGTCATCGAGGTCAATGACCCCATCGATGACGTCATCGATTGCATCATCGATGACGTCATCACCAATGACGTCACTTCCTTGACGTCACACCGATGACGTCACAGAAATGACGTGATGATGACGTCATCACCCCTTACGTCACCAAGATGACGTCATCGATGTCACAAAGGTCAAGGTCACGCTGAAACCTAAAATTTTTTGGCACTTTAGTAGTGTCAAATTGTTGGTGCTGGCTCAGTTCAAGGTCACCTGAGGGATGACGTCATCGAGGTCAATGACCTCACCGATGACGTCATCGATGACGTCATCGATTGCGTCATCGATGACGTCATCACTAATGACGTCATTTCTATGACGTCACACCCATGACGTCACAGAAATGACGTGCTGATGACGTCATCACCCCTTACGTCATCAAAATGACGTCACCGACGCCACTGAGGTCAAGGTCACGCCGAAACTTAAAATTTTTTGGCACTTTTGCCGTTTCTCGCACTACGCTCCGAGTTTCAGTCAGAGTCCCCGTGACCTTGACCACTTGGAGCGAATTTTCGACGAGAAACGGCAAAAGTGCCAAGTTAAACTCGAGTTTCTGACATGACTCTGCCTAAATGGGCAATCGGTTATTCCTCAGGTGACCTTGAACCAGCACAACACCAACAATTTGATATTACTGTGACCTTGAAAACCTAACAACGGAGCGCCGACACCGATGCGCACCCCACGACAGCCACCGAGTGACTGACTGTCAGGCTCTGTGGATGCTAGGTATATCGGCTTGAGAGACTAAGACTCTAAACTGTCAGGAATGGGAGTAACTAACTGAATTTTGCAAGGAAAAGTCATTTCATCCAATATTTTAAACAAATCCTCATCAGTAAAACTGACATTAGTCTGTTTTGTATAAAACTTAGGGTGTCCGCGCAACAGTTTGCGCCACTTAGCTAAAGTTGAAACTCTCTTAACTTTGAGTGGTGGACAGTGAGCAACTAATAAAGTCTTAACACGGCTAAGTTTCTTACCTAAAGTGTCCTGCGACATGGCTTCACCTCACAAAAGTCTGCACAATACTGAGAGACTGCTTGTAGCGCATGAGTCAAGGGAAAAGAGGTGGGGGAAACAGCAGGAGTGGGGGAAGGTCACAGTGGCGGGGGAAGGTGAGGTGGTACGCTGGAGTATCGCATCACTTCACCATGAGGTGTACTACAGTCAACACACTGTTCTCTTGGCCCGAGTTGGCACTAGAAGAAACATTCCTGTACAGCTTAGGCTGTGAGAGCCGAGGAAGCAAAGTCAAAGTGGAAATTGTGTTAAACTCCAAGATGAAGAGTCTCCTAAATAAACTAATTGTATCCTTGCAATCTCCTATAACTTTAGAGAAATACCACTTTATTAAGCGACACCTTATACTTTGGCAAAACGAAGCGGAAATGGAAAAGATTACAGTAAAATTAATTTAACTTAAAACCTGGACTGGACACTCATGGCGATACCACGTGGCGTGCAAACGCCACCCTAAACATTACAAGTTAGGTTATTGAGCACCTCTGGTACGATAACCGATGTGCTAGAGTTAAAGTGTGATGACCTTGAGTCAAAACACTGAAATACTACAAGTCGATATCGTCCCAGAGTTAAAGTGTAGTGACCTACATTCAGAACTTGTAAAATTACTTACATATAGAGAGCTAGAGAACAGCGAGACGCACCGCATGGAAGCCGGAGACATACTGGCGAAGCGGTGTTGTGCAGCCTAGGGACCCAGTTGTGGTGGGGGTATAGCCAACACTTAGAGTACAAGTGTTGTGGGTGACCTTGACCCACTTAACTTACCTGACCCCCCCCCCCCCCGGCAAAAAGTGCGAACCCCCCCCCCCGGCAAAAAGTGCGAACCCCCCCCCCCCCCGGCAAAAAGTGCGAACCCCCCCCCCACCCCCTTCCCACCCCCTCCCCCACCCCTGATATCCTGGGCGTGGCAGCCCCGGTGGGGATATAAGGGGGTCCGGCCAGAGCCGGCTCGCAGTCCGCTCCCGCGCGTTGAACGTGAACGACCGGGACGGACCGCCATAGGCATCACTAAACATTGAATGGCGCCTTCAGTGTTTAGCGAAGTCTACTCTAACTTTAAGACTTGTATTAGTTGTAAGATATTGCGCTTGCGTTTGGGTATTGCGAATTGTTTTATATGAGAGTGTTTTACTTGTACCCTATGTCTCCTGTGTCTTTTATCCTTTGTGTCTTGTTTGTTATATGTGTTTAATGTGTATGTGCTTGTTCCAGCATTGACTACGTTGAGCTCAATTGTGTGTTGTAAGTGTGTTATATGTTTCTAAAGTGTATACGCTTGTTTTAGCAATCCCCCCTTGAGCTTTTTCAATGCTCAAAGTAAATTGTAAAGTCAGGGAACGGGAGTAGGCCCCCGTGTAAAGCCACTTTTAATAATTGGTAGGCTCCTTGCCAGGCATGCAAAAGGTTGCGGATGGCATTTGGGGAGCATGTCCGTTTGTAAGCTGGCAAGCAAAAGGTTGTGGCGGCCTCTGCACTCGGACCGAGGACGTAAGCCATTAGGGTGTCCTCAGTATGTTTCCCTTCTGGAAACTCAAAATTATGTAAATGAATCTTTGTTAGCTATTTGTGTTTTTAGTCCCCAAGGCCCCCGAACATTCGTGGTTCGCCATGGATGTACGGGGGCCGAAATTTTTTAATGTCCGTGTGGCCTTGACCTACAAAGACTTGTAAAAATTCAATGCATTTTAAATTAAAAATATTAAAGATAGGTTACGGGAGTAGGCCCCCGTGTAAAGCCTATTTTAATTATCGGTAGGCTCCTGCCAGGCATGCAAAAGGTTGCGGATGGCATTTGGGAGCATGTCCGTTTGTACGCTGGCATGCAAAAGGTTGCGGCGGCCTCTGCACTCGGACGAGGACGTAAGCCACTAGGGTGTCCTCAGTTTGTTTCCTTCTGGAAACACAAAATTATGTAAATGAATCTTTGTTAGCTACTGAAAAGACAATGCAGTAAATGTTTACAAGTCTTGCGTGGCGAAGGGTACACGACATTGGATGTTGCCTTGTTGTCATAGTTGGGTCTCTTCGGAGGCTACAGCGATGACAACCCAAGTGCCTCACACCCCCAAAGGGGGGTGTGGGGCTTAATTTTTGTAAAGTTTTTTTGTGACCTTGACCTAAATATGTAAAATCTTTCAAAGTGTTTAACAGTCAGGTCTTATTAACACAGTTAATACATTAATGTCTGTTAAAAAAATATAACAGTTAGGTATTTGTAACCCACAAGTTTGGAGTTGTTTATAGTTGGGTCCCTTGGGAGGCTTCAGCTATGGTAACATAAATGCCTCAAGTGGGGCTTATTTTTTTAAAAAGTGCGAACCCCCCCCCCCCCGACAAAAAGTGCGAACCCCCCCCCCCGACAAAAAGTGCGAACCCCCCCCCCCTCACCCCACCCCTGATATCCTGGGCGTGGCAGCCCCGGTGGGGATATAAGGCGGCCGGGCTGCACGCATTTCTCATTCCGGTCCAAGCTCCCATACGGACAGGTACTCTCTCTCGCTCTTGAGACTTTTGTTTTACAAGTTCACTTCTTTCTTTACATCTATTCTTTTCATCCATTACAATGGGTAAAATGGGTCTGAAGCTGAAAAACTACCCATCAACTTCAACCCCGACCGACACGTCTCGACCCTCATCATCCTCGACTTCGATCCTGGAATACCTGATGACTGCGAACATCCTGAGCTGCCTGACGATGCCGCCACCGCCGCCGCCGCCGCCACAGCCCGCCTCAATGCCCAGCCTGTCGCCATTGCCGGCGACAGTGGAAGAGGCTGGTGCACAGCCATCGTCAGGAGAACTCGTCAAGTCGTCAGGTCGAGTCCCGGTAGCCTCTCCAGCACTCTCGCTGCTATCGGACTCAGAATCGGAGTCTGCGGCTTTTGAAGAGACGTCTAGGTCGAGGATCACCCCATACAGCAGAACCCGGAAAATCCTCTCGTACACTACATCCCAATGTCCCTCACCTATATCCCCTATGCCACCTACACCAACCAAACCACTTCGTAAATCCATCTTCTCCCCTGATCTTCCCACCATAGACCTAACACGCTCTCCTACCCCACCCAAAATTGTTTGCTCCATCCCGCTTGAACAATCTTTGCCCCTTCTACCTCCTTCCAGCCCCATCCCTTCTAGCCAGCCTAATTCAGAGAAGCTCCAAGACACTCCGCTAAAGAGTCCAACACAGAAACGTAAACGCGTTAAAGCCCCTGCTGGCAAGGGTAAGAAATGCGATTATGCTTGGATGTCTAGTAAGTTTGGGGTTTTGTGTTGCCAGAAACTTGCTTGTGCAGAAGGGGATCGCTGCCAACGACACCTCAAAAGTATAGTCAAATTTCGGCAATTCAAACCCTATACTCTGTACATTAAGCCTAAAACGTTCAAGTTCAGACATCCCCACGGTCCGCAACCGCGGGATATTAGAAGGCTAAAGGTTGATGAAAAATATTATTTCATTGGTCAGACATATGGAGCAGGTAATAAGAAAGTAGAAATCGTTGTAAAAGGTGAAGGCCACCTTTGTACAATGCAAGTACCACCTCGGATGGTACAAAGAGAATTTTTCATCCCTAAAGCCTATCTAATACGAAGGAAAGGATGTGAAACCGTGTGGGAAATGGACTAGGACATGGGCCCACCAAAAAAAAAAAACAAAATTGTTAGGCTGTGTTGGACAATATTTAAAAAGTCTTTTTCCAAATTATTTTTCCAAATTTAGTCTTAACCCTCTTAAAGTAAGGGAGAGGGGTATTATACAAGTCAAGTAATAAAAAAAAAAAAAAAACACTTGACTTGTATAATACTTTAACCTGGCGGTGATGTAAACTCACTGGGACAATCTCAAACCGTGTCCTTGAGGGTGAAGACTAAGTTACAAAAATCTTTAACAAATAAAAAACTTACCTCCAAACGCTTGTAGCTTGCTACAAGTGTTTGGAGGTAAAAATTTTTTAAAGTTTGAATGACCTTGACCCATATAAATTACTGTTTAAAGTAAACTGCTAACCTTACAACTAATGTTGTGTATCACGTGATACCCCCCACTCTAACGCTCTTACTAAGCTTGTATTAGCCGTTCATTTGCTTCAGTCTGTTTCTGTGCTCCGTGGTAAACATGTCACGGTACAATTACAAAGGTGGTGACTTCTTGATAGATCAACACAATGCTTGGGAAGTGCTAAACCAGCATAGAATGGAAGTTGAGTATTGTATAAGACGAGACGGGTCTACATTTTATCTATGTATTATAAACAACCAAACTCATAAGTATGAACACTGGACAAAAATTAATTATAACAACATAGATGAGCTGTTTGCTTGGGTGTTTGAGGTGTGTAAAGTTATTGAAGAAACCAAAATAATGGGTGTGCTAAAGGTATGTAAAACTGATGACCGGGAAGACTAAGCAAAAGTTTTATTAACCCCCCCCGTGTTATCCCCACCACTAGAAATGGGTATATATAGGAGTGGTGATCAACCGTCCTCTCATTCTGCTTTACACCGTTAAGCTGAACACCACCATGTCTGCTATGAACGTCCCAGCCTCTACCTCTGGCCCGGTCGCCTCCAACTCCAGCCCGAGCATTGGACCAATCCGATCGGGGCCTTCGTCAGGAAGTCGTGTCCGATTCTCCGGCTTTGGTCCTGTGAGGAAGGAGTTGCGGAGCAGCGGAGCGTCTCAACCAACCACGATGGATGCATCAACTCAGACTCCACCAAACATCATCGAGTGGTACGACGAAGTGATAGAGCAAAGGGACAGAATGCTAGAGAATACTCGCAGGGAGCTACTTTATGTCAGGAGTAAATGGGAAAAACTTATTAAGAAGTGTGAAAGCCTGTTGGACAGTGATGATAGTGAGGATGAGAGTGGATAGGTGTGTGGGTAAAGACTTGGACTGGGACTTGTGTGTGTATGTATGAATGTGTGCGTGAATGTGAAATACAGAGCGGGGGATAGATCACTCTGTGGCAATGGACTAACATGCCACTTAGTGATCTATCCCCCGTTCTGGTAATGTTTTTGGATGGCCTTGACCCACTTTACCAAGGCTAGCTAGTACCCCCACCACTGATAAGTGTATATATACGGGTATTGATGTGCAGTTTGGTTATTCTGCTTTGTATCGCTTAGCTGAATACCTCACTTCAACATGGCTTCCAACTGCAAAACTTCTCAGGCTTCCTCTTCTTCTTCAAGAAGGCGTGCTGCCAACGTCCTGCCTGCTACTCGTGGACCTGCTCGACCATTCCACAGCATAACTGTTGCTCGGGCAAACGCCTGCAAAGCTCCAATGCTACGAACCTTGCTGGAGGTGAGCCAAGACGGGCAAGGCTTGCTCAGTCCTGGTCAACGGCAGGAGCAAGAAAGGCGTATGGCGTACTACAGGCTGCAGGGTGTAGTTCCCAGCTTGAAGTTAGGCGATCCGAGAGTAGCAAGCATCAACGAGGCAGCGGACTACATATCACACCTTCACAGTGTTTTAGAAGTAAAGGACCAACAAATTGAAAACTTAAAAGAACAATTGAAACAATTTAACTTTAATCCTGTGGAGTTTGTGGAAGCAGTGATGAGTGATAGTGATGATGAAGGAACTGAATATATATTGGGTATGTAATGAAAGACTTGGACAGGGACATGTGTGTGTGTGTGTGTGTGTAGAATACAGAGCGGGGGATAGACTACTTTGCGGCAATGGACTAGCATGCTGCTTAGTGGTCTATCCCCCGCTCAAAGGGTAGCATTGGATGACCTTGACCCACTTTACAGCAAGGACAACCGGTTAACTGGTATAAAAGAGGGGGGTCTGTACATCCCGACTTCATTCTGCTTTGAACCTTCCAGTGGAACGCTAGAAAATGAGTGGATCACTGATCATTGGTAAGGAGTGGGAGTATGTAACCATAAACTATTTAAACTGTAGAGGGATGTTGAAGAAGGTGTATGATAATGTTAAAAGAATGGTTGTTGAAGAAGGTAGGGTAGTGATTGTAGCGTGGAAGAAGAAGCAGTATACAGGACAACAAGTGAGAGCAAGTGACTTTGGGGGGAATAGTGTGTTTCAAATTGGACGAGCGAACTTGGTTAATTTGGACATTGTGTTTTGGGACTTGGAAAGGTTAATTGAAAATAGTGGCAAACATGGGGAACTCTTAATTGGCAGGGAGGACAGAGTATATGAGTAAGTGTAAAAGACTGGGGGGCTTATGTGTGTGTAAAGACTAGGACTTGTGTGGAATACAGAGCGGGGGATAGATCACTTTGCGGCAATGGACTAGCATGCTGCTTAGTGGTCTATCCCCCGCTCAAAGGGTATTATTGGATGGCCTTGACCTATATAAAGGTAGAGGGGGAATGGGTAATAGGAGGGGGAAATTGGTATATATGTAGGACTGATGAATAAAGTATTTAGTCAAGCATTTGTCTAGACACTATCAACAACAACAATGGAGAGCTTCAGTGTTGAGTTCATCCTCTTGGAAGAAGACATCAACGAAGTGGTGGAACTTATAGAGGATAAGACCAGCCAGGGCACATTGGAACTTGTGAATTGCGAACCGTTGGACAATGCCGCAATCGATAAGATTGCATATTTCATGATGCATTTGTATAACGAACAAACAACCAATATGGAGTTTGTGCAGTACCTTTATCAAAACCAAGTAAATGTGCGAGTGACAATTACTTGGTGGCAGTAATAATAAAGTGTAACATATGGATGTGGACTTGGATGTGGACTTGGACTTGAGTGTGGTCTGCGGAATAGAGCGGGGGATAGATCACTTTGCGGCAATGGACTAGCATGCTGCTTAGTGGTCTATCCCCCGCTCAAAGGGTATCTTTACGTGACCTTGACCCACATAAATTGTATAGTTGGTGGGGGTATAAAAAGGGTAAGCAAATTAGATGGATACAACACTTCCATACCATGGCTCCACTTGACAACACCGTGTTCCATCGCAACAGAATTGTCTCTATTCTGGAGGTAATACCTCTAGAAATTATAGAAGTAGAGGACCAACTACCTGCGGCTGATCAAGAAGAGGAGGAGGAAGAGATAATGGATATTGAAACGGACTCTGACGAAGCTGGTTCAACGGACAATGAGGTGGACTTGCACGCCTACGAAACATTAGAGTCGTCATCTGAGTCGGAAATGGAATTCCAATTGGAAATCGAAGAAGAAGAAGAACAAGAACAAGACACTCCCCATCGTCCAATGGATAGGATGTTAGTTGCCAGAAGAATTATGTATTGTCATCGCTGCCTATTCCGTGATGAGGATGATTCCGACTCTGATGGTGATGTTTCACCCTTGTAAAAAGTTTAAACAAAAAGTTAAAAAAGAATGTGAGCGGGGGATAGAGCACTTTGTAGTAAATGATGCTGCTTAGTGCTCTATCCCCCGCTCAAAATAATAATTCCAAATGACCTTGACCTACATAAACTTGCTCAAACAGACGTCTTTGAAAAAACTTGTACAAATTATTGAATCTAGACCAAATATCATCAATTTATCAAGCCTACTGATAAATGTATTACAAACGGTTGTGTAAAGGCTAAATTTAGCACATGAGTGATAACCTGTTTCCATATGACGTCACTTTCCCCACCTATCTGCCTCGGATATAAAGGGTCCCGGTGGAGTGCGCTGCTCATTATTGCGTGGACATTCACAGAGTGTGCATTCAAAGCCAAACTGTTTGAAATGGCTCTTTGCGACATTTGTGGGGAAATCTTTCAAGACGAAGATCTTTTCACCATACACAGAGAATTACATGAAGACGAAGATAGAAAAGAAGATATTACCATGGATGAAATAGACTTAGACTCAATTGACCGGTTTTTGGAAGAGCACCAGAAGCAGACGGACTACTGGGACAGCTATCTACAGCAAATGCAAAGAAGAAGACCTAGTGTGATCCAATTTGCTGGTGCTGGACCATCTACTGCTACAAGACCTATTGAAGAAGAGGACACCGAAGAAGAGGACACCGAAGAAGAGGATATGGAAGAAGAAGAACTGGAAGATGTAAGACAACTGCGCACCACGGCCTTGCCAGGACGAGTTGTAACACATTTCAAAATTAATAACGTTCAATTGGAATTGGAAACATTCATAACCCAGGCTAAGGAACTTGTTGGTCAAACGTTGAGGGAAGAATTACAAAGGCTAAATTTTATTAAATTTGGAATGGTGTTAGAGGCTATGTTTAAGAATACTGATGGTGAAACAGCATTGAGAGCATTCATTACCAAAAATCGAACCCTTACCTTCACCTCCGACATTGATAATATTATTGAAGAATGCTTGGAGGAACTTATAACCAAACTCCAAGAACATGAAGGAAGAGGATCTGGATGGACTTTGTCATCAATCGAAGGTATGGATGTTAGGGTTCATAAACATGGATATGGTTTAAGAGGTAGTAGTTTTATCCCTCTACCAAAGAAAATCCAAAACACTAACTCGTGTAGAAATGTTCAAAATGAGGGTAATGAATGTTTCAAGTATGCAATGTTAACCAAGTATGTTAAAAACAATCCTTGTAGAGTTGGTAGAGAATACTACGAAAATGAACACCGCTACAACTTTCAAGGTCTTACTTACCCAGTTACTTTAAAAGATATTGACAAATTTGAAAAGAAAAATCCTGGCGTTTCAGTCAATGTTTTTGGTCTGGATGATTCCAACAATGTTTATCCTTTGCGGGTAGTAAAGGTTGAGCAAAGAAACCATACGGATTTGCTATTGATAACCAAGGGTGAAATTTCCCATTATGTATGGATAAAAGACTTTGAAGCGTTAGTTGTAAAACAATTGACCAAAAGAGTAAATAGGATTACAGTTTGCAAGAGATGTTTCTGCTTTTCTTGGAAAGATTCAAGACGTGGAGGATTGGACTGGTTATTGGAACATAAAAGACTTTGCAACGAGAACTATGAAGTAAAGATAAGTCTTCCACCGCCTACCCGAGCTTCAATACAATTTAACAAGACAGTTCACCAATACCGAATTCCACTAGTGGTCTATGCAGATTTTGAATCAACGTTAGTACCACAGGAGCTGCCGGACGGCGAAGTGACTAGAAGAACAAAATATCAGTTGCATCAGCCCAACAGTTTTTGTTTACTAGTTAAATCAACCTTGTCTGAAAACCAATTGCAAGACTATGGTTTAACATCCACTCCAATACTCTACCGTGGTGAAGAAGCCGCTAAGTATTTTGTAGACCAACTGTACGATATTGCTGGAAAGGTTCAACGCTTGTTCGGTAATATTGTACCTATGGAACCTTTAAACCAAAATCAACAAGAAGAATACAACTTAGCGACAAGATGCTATTTATGCAAGAAGATGTTCAGTGAAGAAAATCCAAAAGTAAGAGATCACGATCACCTGACAGGGTTATACAGAGGAGCTGCTTGTAATTCATGCAATATAAATTACAAACTGCCAAACTTTATTCCTGTCGTTTTACACAATCTTAGCGGCTACGACTCCCACTTTATTATCCCGGAGTTAGGAAGAGATGACGGTAAAATTGATGTTCTTGCTACAACATTGGAAAAGTACATCAGCTTTTCAAAAACAGTAGGTAAAATTAAACTTCGCTTCGTAGACTCTTACAGATTTATGGCATCTAGTTTAGCCAAATTGTCAGAGAACCTAAGAAGAGAAGACCTAAAAGAAACCAGAAAAATTGTACCTGAAGATAAATTAGACCTAGTATTACGGAAAGGAGTGTTCCCCTACGATTACATAACTTCTACAGAAAAATTTGAAGAAACCAGTCTACCGCCGATTGAAGCCTTCAACAGCAAATTAAACGAAAGTGAAATCTCCGTTGAAGACTACAATCATGCATGTAATGTTTGGAACCAACTAAACATTCAAACCTTAGGGGAATATTCTGACTTTTATATAAAATTGGACGTAACTCTGCTGTGCGATGTGATGGAAGAATTCAGAAACACCTGCTTCTCCGCCTATGGACTGGACCCTCTACACTCGTACACATCTCCAGGATTAGCATGGCAAGCTATGCTAAAGTCAACCAACTGTCGACTGGAACTTCTAACGGATATTGATATGGTGCTCATGATGGAATCTGGTGTACGGGGCGGTTTGACACAAGCTGTAACACGTCATGTCAAAGCCAACAACAAGTACATCCCCGGCTTCGACGAGCAACAACCATCGGTCTACCTTGGCTATTTTGATGCAAACAACCTTTATGGTTGGGCAATGTCAAATCCGCTTCCCTACGCTGACTTCAAGTGGATCGACCCGGCCACCATCGGAGACATCTCACAGATTCCAAAGGATGGTCCAAAAGGCTATATTTTGGACTGTGATTTTGAATACCCGGAGCACCTTCATGACCATCACTACGACTTGCCTCTCCTAGCCAAGACTGAAGTTTCACCGACAGGAAGATGGCCAAAATTGATGATGACCTTGGAGAATAAAGATCGCTATGTGGCTCACTACTGGGTAGTTCAACAGGCTCTTGAATTGGGTCTACGTATAGTGAGAATTCATAGAGCAATTGAATTCACCCAGTCTTGTTGGTTGAAACCATACATTGATTCCAACACTACAAGAAGAGCTGCAGCAACAACAGCATTTGAAAAGGACTTCTATAAATTAATGAACAACGCCATCTTTGGGAAGACCTTGGAGAACAAAAGAAAACATAAAAATGTAAAATTAGTGAGTGATCCTAGAAAATTGGAAAAATTAGTGCAAAAACCAAATTTCGGAACATCCATGATTATAAACGAAAATCTAGTCGCTGTCAGTATGAAGAAAACAACAATAGTCATGGACCGTCCGTTATACATAGGTATGTCGATTTTGGATATAAGTAAAACCCTGATGTATGATTTCCATTATAACAAAATGGTTAAACATTACGGAAGGGAAAACATTGGAGTCGCATACATGGATACGGACGCGTTTATCTACTGGATAAAGACTTTGGACATGTATGAAGACCTAAGGACTTTTCCATACAAAGAAGATTTCGATTTTTCTGACTATCCGAAGAACCATCCAAATTTTAATGAAAAATATAAAAAAGTAATTGGAAAATTCAAAGATGAAGCAAATGGAATGCCTTTAGAAGAAATAGTGGCGCTGATGGCGAAATTGTATTCATTTAAGATGTACCACGAGAACAACACACCGACAGTGAAGAAAGCAAAAGGAGTGAAGACATCTTATTTGAAAAAACACGTGACATTTGACCACTACAAGACTTGTTTGTTTGAAGATACTACGATATCAGCAACATTCAACAATATCCGAAGCTTCAAGCATCAAGTCTACAGTGTCACCGAAATTAAAAAAGCGTTGTCAGCTCGGGATGATAAAAGATACATTATGCCCGACAAAATCCACACTCTTCCTTTTGGCCACTACTCTCTAAACCCTATCAACTAGTAACCTATTCTTCGTCCTTCTACAACTACGACCTTATTCCTTTCTCCTTCCGTAAAAAAATGGGGAACACGGCAAGTCCAACGCCGTGTTCCCCATTTTTTTACACAAGTTTGGATGACCTTGACCCATATAAATGATGTGAATATTTAAAACAACATTCATTGTGATTATACATGTGATACAACAAACATTGAAACCTGCAATATGAAGGACTTGAAGCAACAAATTGTCAACGAACTTCATAAACCTGCAAGAAGAAAGTTTCCACGAAGAAATACGGTGATAAAAGGAATTAATGATTTATATCAAGCGGATTTAATCGAAATGATTCCTTATAGCAAACAAAATAAAGGATATAAATACATATTGACTGTTATTAACTGTTTTTCAAAAATGGCAGATGCTTTACCACTAAAAGATAAAAGTGGCAAAAGTGTTACAAAAGCAATGGAAACAGCTATACAAAGAGACAAACATACTATTAAACATTTACAAACAGATGATGGAAAAGAATATTTTAATAAGGAATTTGCAAATTTAATGAAAAAACACAATATAAACCATTACTCAACCAATTCAGAGGTAAAAGCCTCAATAATCGAAAGATTCAACAGAACTTTAAAAAGTGCAATGTATAAAATGTTTTCCAACAGAGGATCGCACATATGGATTGATATGTTACCAAAACTTATAAACGATTACAATAACAAATTTCATAGGACTATCGGGATGAAACCAAACCAAGTAGTTACCAAGTAGTAACCGTATTTAAAAATGAAAACCTTGTATTAAAACGTATAAAAACGAATACTAAACCAAAAGTTGAAAAACTAAAGCCTAAAAAATTTAATGTGGGTGATAAAGTGCGAATAAGTAAATATAAAGGTGTATTCAGTAAAAGATACCTGCCAAATTGGACCAATGAGGTTTTTACTGTATTCAAAGTACAACCTACAGTACCTGAGACATATATTTTAAAAGATAATAAAGGACAATTGCTTGAAGGAGGGTTTTATGGACATGAAATGTTAAAATCAACAGTAGGCGATGTATATTTAGTTGAAAAGGTGTTGCAACGGAAAAAAGATAAGGTCAAAGTACGATGGTTAGGATTTAATAAGACGGAAGATTCTTGGATACCTAAAAAGGATTTGATATAACGATAGAGAATCATTTTAGGTTGAACAATTACAAAGGATGGAGATAGTACCACAAAAAGAGAGTTTTACTATTAATAATATAGATGAACTCACAGTGGATAATTCAGAATTCAATAGTGGGAAACATGGCAATTTGTTACCAAACACCGTTCGTTGTCTGGTTACCGGACCTTCCAACTGTGGAAAAACTAATGTAGTATTCAATTTGATTACAAACCCTAAAGGATTACGATTTAACAATCTATATGTATTTTCAAAATCACTACAACAACCAAAGTATCAATTATTGGAAAAGATACTGACTAATGTGCCTGAAGTTAAATATTTAAAGTTTAATGCAAGCGAGAGTGTCATGCAGCCACAAGAAGCTAAACCATTCTCCGTGTTTATATTCGACGATGTATCTTGTGAAAACCAAAACACAATAAGGAATTACTTCGCTATGGGTCGACATAACAACATAGATAGCATTTATATTGGCCAAACTTACAGCAAAATACCTAAACAACTCATTAGAGACAATGCAAACATGTTAATTGTATTTAAACAGGACGAAACCAACCTAAAACATATATATTTTGATCATGTAAATGCGGATATGACATTTGAACGATTTAAAGAGTTGTGTGGAAAGGCTTGGGCTGAAAAGTATGGGTTCCTAACAATTATGAAGGAACAAACGCTAAACAATGGTCGATACAGGATAGGATTTGATAAATTTATATTAATACATTAAACGCGGTATAACACATTCATTGTTGTACAACACGTCTTGCTACAAACATGGTTAACCAAGAAAAATTAGTAAAAGAAATAAAATCACTTAGTGATTCTATTCGGGCTAAAAACAGAGCATTGAAACTAGGTATTAGCGAGAGGGAGAAATTCCTTGAATCTACTTTTAAACCTATTACTGAACCCTTGAAACAATTAAACAAAAAATTTGCTAAACCCGTATTGGAAGGAGATGCGATTGCACCTATTACGAAGTTTGAAAGAGAAAATGTAAAATCAGAAGAGTTTAGTGATGAAGATCCGGAATCCTCTACGTATAGTGGTTTTACTGGTGGAGAACCCGAAAGAGAGCTAGAATCACCGGACTATAGTGGAATAAAAGAATTATATGAAGTAAAAGCCAAAAGAGGACATGAAGTTGTATCAACTGCTAGTGAAGAGGAAAAAGAAGAAGAAACAAGGGAAGGTCCGTCAAACATAAGCTTGTTGGGTGAAAACATTCATAACAAAGGACCTTTAGGAAGGAAATACATGGTAAAAATGTTACTCGGAACAATTCCTAATAAGAATTACCATAGTTATGGAGCGAGATTAACAGAAGACGGTTTAATGATAGGTAATAGCCCGTTAAACGTTGACGAACATGATAATATTGTCATTGGTGATCAAAGGTATAAGGGCACAAAAGGATTATTTGAATTATTATTTGAAAATAAGCCTTCAGTATCGGTAGTGAAAGAAAAAGACATGGAAGCATATAAAAATATTTTGGAACAGACAAATGCATATAGGAGAAAGTATTTACCTGACCAGCCTCCTTTTAGATCTAAGTCTTTAAAATATAAAGAATTTGTATCCAAGTTAATACCAACTAGAAGACAAACAATGCCGTTAACACAAAGAAAACCTGTAAAACGAAGATTTATGGCATCCACTTTGGATGTAAGTGCTCAGGAACGAAGAAAAAGAAGTAAGTCCGTTACGGGTACAGGTTTAATGAAGAAACTATATAACACAAATGTGATTTATTACAATAATATCAATAAATTGGTGGATAGAATGAAACTAATACATGAAGCTAAAGAAGCGGGTCATACTGGATTGGAAAACGAATGGGTGGCTTTAGTGGATGAACTCCGAAACCGTGGGGTAATCTCATAAAAATGCGTTACTCCCTAGAATACTATTCAGTTGCACCATGAGTGTCGACAAGTTCGGACGTTACTCCTCGGATGGGTTATATTATGCCAATAGTTTAAAAAGAAGTGCTGGTTTACCACAAACACCTGATGGAGATTATGATATAACTAATAAAAGGTTAAAAAACATAAAAGATCCTACGGATGAAAACGATGCAATAAATCTAAAAATATTAAAGGAAAAGATATCGCCAACATTAAGACTACAAAATAACACATATGACGCAGAAGATCATAGAATCATCAACGTTGGTAAACCAAATCAAAACGGTGATGCAATAAACAAAGGTTATTTGTCATCTGAATTAAAAAATACGTTAAAATTCAATGGGAAAACGTATAGTGCCAACAATAAACGTATATCCAACGTAGATGACCCTAAAGATGCAAAAGACAGCGTAAATAGACGCTATTTACATTCTTTGATACCTGAAAAGACAAAAGATGGATTTTCTTTTTATAAATTTGTTATTAACGATATAGGTTATCCAAAAAATGAAAATGATGCTGTAAATCTCAAATATATAAAAGATCATTGTGTCATACGTGATGTGGGAGTTATCGATTGTCTTGGCAATTGTTTGGCGAATGTAAAAGATGGTTCAGCACCATCTGATGGTGCAACAGTGGGTCAAATGAAAGAGACTTTAAAACAAGAAAGAACTGGATTTGCAAAACGAGATGAAGTATTATCAAAGCAAGGGGATGACTTTATTCAAGGTAATGAAAAATTTCATTTATTGACATACAAAAACGCTTATTGGGATTGCAGGCATGGAAGGTTATCAAATGTGTCATGGGGTCATGCAGATAGAGACGCGGCTGCCTTAGGACAAACAGTACATCTAGATCCAAATAATTACCATGCGTTTTTTATATGTAGTAATAAAAAATTAACAAACATGGCGCAAGGAAGAGAAGCAAATGATGCTGCAACTGTAGGACAGGCTATCACATTATCACAAATGGATAGCAAAGTGTATACTTGTAATAATAAACGTATAACAGACCTTAAAGACCCTGAACATGTGGATAATGCTGTCACTGTTAATTTTCTTGTAAAAGTTTTAGGAAATGCATTATTTGATGTATACAATCTTATTGGTATTCGTTCAGGTCGTACTCCTTTGTTGGAATCTGAGAGAGGTACTTGGATTAAACGGGAAATTGTTCAAAAATATTTTATCAACCCTAATACAAAAAAGTTTAGATCATCGGATTGGGGTGATTTTGATATTTAATAAAAGAACACAATAAACGACTTCATTTATGTCCAACTTGTCATAGAGGTAACACATAAGTTGTACATTGCGATTATAAAAGGACAATAATGACGTTCCAGTACATCAGTCCATATAGAGACACTGTAAGGAGAGGAGGTGGGATCACGTCCACAGCGGTTTCTCTGTTAAGTAAAGCTTTAAAACGAATTCCAGTAGGATCCATAGTAAATAGAGCAATAGACGCATTACCATACGAATTTCATATACCGGGAGGTTATCAGTATTGCGGACCAGGAACTAAATTGAAAAAACGACTGGAAAGAGGCGATCCTGGCATAAATAAGTTAGATCAGGCTTGTAAAGAACACGATATCGCATATTCCACGTTTGCCGATTCAAAAAATAGATCAATAGCTGACAAAAAGCTTGCGGACATAGCTTGGCAACGAGTAAAATCAAGTGACGCTAGCATAGCAGAAAAAGCAGCAGCTTTAGCAGTAACAGCAGGTATGAAGGCTAAAACAGCAGTAGGAGGTGGAAGAAGGAGGAGAAGGAGAGTAAAAAGGAGGTCAACCACAAGAAAACATGGAGGAAATATAAAAAGAAGACGACGATCTACAAGAAAAGGCAGGAAGAAGCCCACCGTGTGGTCAATGGTAAAAAACGGGGCAGGTCTTTACCTAAGACCTTATCGTGCATATTAAATGAAAGAAACCAATTGGTCATACCACATAAAGCATTAACCAATATTGAATTATTTAAATATATTTCCTGTTTAAAAATACCATTTTTCCGCGGTGTGTTTATGAAAGACAGTTTACCAAAGAAAATGTGGCAAAATGAGACTGGAATTGTAAATTTGGATAATACTGAAGGGCCTGGCACCCATTGGGTTTGTTATAAGAAACTAAATAACAATGTATATTATTTTGATAGTTTCGGTAATTTGCCACCACCAAAAGAACTTCAAAATTACTTTAAATCTGCTAAAAACATATATTACAACTATAAAAGAGAACAACCTGATAATACTTCAATATGCGGCCATTTATGTTTGGAATTCCTAGCTAAAAGTATCAGTCACTATTGAGATGTCTTCCTATACGGTATCATTAACAGGAAAATCGTCCACTTTACGAAGTATCCTTTTTCCAGCGTTACGCTTGCAAAAAGGAAGGTTTTGGGAGGCGGCACTATTGGATTTTACAACTTACAACTCTATCCCCAATGTTACGGAAGGTAAAAATAACGTATTGCATTATTATAAGGGAAAGGATGCCAGTGGAAAATTTACAGACTTACAAGAGTGCAGGTTACCCACAGGTTCTTATGAAATTGATCATATAAATGAATTTTTGCAAACTAAAATGGGAAAAGACAATATAACATTAAAAGGTAATAATAATACGATGAAAGCTGAAATTACTTCCAAATATTATATAGATTTCACTCAACCAAACTCAATTGGTGATTTATTAGGATTTTCCAACGATGAGCCTGTTTTAGAACCAGATGTAACACATTCCGGTAAGAAAACAGTAACAATATTAAAAGTCAATAGTATAGACATAACTTGTAACATTATACAAGGTGCTTACAGGGATGGGGCTAACACCCACATCATACATACTTTTTACCCAAGTGTACCACCTGGATTTAAAATTGTTGAAAAGCCACAAAACCTGGTATATCTACCGTTGAACACCACTTTCATTTCAGACATCGTGTTGAGCGTATTGGATCAAGACGGTAACTTGGTAGACTTCAGAGAAGAGCCTATTACGATTAGATTACATTTAAAATCGACACTTTAATACAAAACCATGGGTTTAACATTTAAAAGCGAACAACCTACGGGAAACCGCATTAGTAGCTCTTCAGCTGTGGAGGAGTTAACACGCGAGAACATTCGTTTCTTAGAGAGAATTGGATTAAAATTAACCGAGTATGGATATACTGGATATAGCGCAGGGTCCAACATTCGACGAAACCCTATGGGAAAAAGAATATCACACCCACAACCCTTACACTTCATCGAAATTAAACAATAACGATGAAATTCGTATTCCCATACAAAATCAAGACATTTACACACTACCATGTGAAAGTTACTTGTATATTGAAGGACAAGTTACTAAAAAGGACGGTACTACTGTTGGTACAACAGTTCCATTTATAAATAATCCTATGGCTTTCCTATTTGATGAAATTAGATATGAAATATCAGGTGTAACAGTTGATTCCACTAAAAAAGTAGGTATTACGACAACTTTAAAAGGATTAACATCTATAACACCCAATGAAACCAATTTACTTAAACCTGCCGGATGGGTATTACCTACGATTGACACGATCACTCCAAATCCAAATGGATATTTTGATTTTCATATTCCATTACGTTTGCTGCTTGGTTTTGCTGAAGATTATAGGAAAATAATATTAAACGTTAAACAAGAATTAGTTTTGTTGAGATCTTCTAACGATAAAGACATTATTAAAGCTGCAGATGCTACTACAGATGCGACTTTAGAATGGAAATTAAAATTAGACAAAATTGTATGGAGAGTTCCACATGTTAAATTGGCTGACGAGCATAGAATGCTACTTTTAAGAAAATTAAAAGCCGATCGTGATATTGTTATTCCATTTAGAAGTTGGGAATTTCATGAGCATCCCAGTTTACCTACTACGGATCGACACACTTGGACTGTTAAAACATCGAATTATGTAGAACGAGCCAGGTATATTATATTTGGTTTACAAACAGGTAGAAGAGACGCCATTACTAAACATGCAGGACAATTTGATCATTGTGACTTGAAAAATATTAAAGTTTATTTAAATTCACAATTAAATTCACAATTATTTAAATTTAAATTTTTAAATTTTTTAAATTTAAATTTAAATTTATTTAAATTTAAATTTAAATTTAAATTAGATTTATATTTAAATTTAAATTCACAATTATTTAAATTCTTTCCATACGACAATTTAAATGTGTCATTCACTAAGAAGAAATACAGTATATTGTACGATATGTACGCGAGATTCCAAAGTTCATATTACGGTAAAACAAATACACCTTTATTACCACCTGACAAATATTTCGATGCCTACCCAATAGTTGTAATCGATTGTTCTAAACAAAATGAATCAGTAAAGTCTTCAAGTGTGGATATAAAAATAGAAATGGAATTCAACGATGCTATACCGGCTAATACAACTGCATACTGTTTAATTCTACATGATAAAATCGTAACATACACACCTTTAACTGGAATTGTTAAAAATGTATTGTAAGAACCGGTTTTGTTTCATTCCGCGAGTATAAAAGCAGAGCGTACAGACCGCTCCTCATCAGTTTGTTGCCTACTGTTGTATGGGTAGCATCGTATTCAATATGGCTTCTCCTAGTGGTACACCTGAAAATGTGGTAGATATTGAGAAGGAGATATCTGAGTTTTTAGATCCTCAAGGTCACCAGGAAGGAGGTGAACAAAACGTTTGCGGACAACTTCACGCCAGTAATAATGTTGAAGAAAAAGGTAAAAGAAGAAAGACTATACAAAAGAGAAAAAGGGATATTGAAGATAATATTTCTCCAAACATATTGAGTGAGGTATTTTTGCGAATATTTTACCCAATCTCTTCCAGTTTGGATAAAAGTGTTTTAATCGGTGTTATGAAATCTACAGATTATTCCCCTACTGTAATTTTAACTCATGGACCCAAAATGATTTTGTTTACGGACAGTGCTTGGGAATCGTTTATGAAACATTTGCATCTACTAGAATGCTATTTAAGTAGTAACATGTTTGGAAGAAAGACAAGAGTAGGACTTTTGGATTCAAATGTGGAAATTGATATCATTAAACAACGTGGTGATCATCAGCTACGGTTTAGAGACACAACAAGACATGATAACAAAATTCAACTTAATCGAGAGGAGTTTTTCATTTTAACTTGTGCTACTGAACCTATAACAAGATACTTGAGACAACTGGTGTTTTCAAGTTCGATTATTAAAGATTATCTGGAAGACACTTTGGACAAACAACCGGACGCACCTATATTATACGGACCTGTGGATACTTCTATATTTAATAGAGTTCCTCATGAAGTACAGATGTGGAGACAATTGGAAAAGTACGCTCAACTACATAAGAAATCAGTAAAACAGGAAGAAGAGGAAGATGGAGGAGAAGAATCAAGTGTTAGTGATGAAAATGAAAATAAGGAAAATATAAAGATGGAAACTTAAATGACAATGGTTAGTTTTTAAAACAATAACCAACATTTTGTGGGGTTAGGCCTATTGGGGACGGTGCCCACGTTAAATATACACCAACGCGCCAACAACTGTACGGCCTGGTATAAAAGTAGTACCTACCGTGGTGTGGAAATCAGTTGACCTCCTGACTTCGTAATGAGCAGACGTGTGACCTTCAAAATGGACAAGGGAGAAGAACAACAAGTAAAGTCCAAGCCTGGTATTATTGAGTTTCAAGCGTTTCGTGGTAATGATGATAGATTCATTATAAAAGAACTTGTGTTTTTGGACATGAATACAAGTGTTCCTTATTCGTTTTTATTTAAACCACCATGTTCTTATTCGTCTTTAACTAGTAAAGCCGCTACTACCAACAGATGGATTTCAAAACACTTCCATCATATCGATTGGTATGATGGTTTTACAAGTTACACGGACTTGTATCACATTATGCATCACTTTTCAGACAAGTTTACCAATATTTACACAAAGGGGCTGGAAAAGAAAAGATGGATCGAAGGATTTACTCATGTTCCGGTTAATGATGTGGAATTGGATAAGAATTATCAATACATGCTGGAAACCATATGTATTTGTACAAAAAGCCCAGAACATGATAAAGATAGACATTGCGCTTTGAAAAATGCCTATAAACTCGCCTCTTACCTTCAAAGTGGGGAATTGGGGAGTGGTGGGGGTAACGGAGAGTATATAAGTGGGGAGCAGACAGGGACCTGGCATGAGTATTACTCGAGATTCCGAGACGACAACATCTCCGAGCAAGAAGACGATCTGTAACCTGACCATGGCATCTCACCAGTTCCTTCAGACTTTGGTCGAGCAGTTCAATGCTCACTCCAAGTCAACAATATTACCTGTAAAGAAGTGCTCGGAACTAAAAGACGAGAAGCACTACATAATCCATGCTATGAAGAAGATGGAGACTACAGTTGGGGAGGCCATCTGCTGCAGTCTCAGCGAGGCACCGTTTACTCCGGGGGATGAACCAAAGTTCCAGGTGTACCTGCCCAAGAGATTCGTCCATCTTCTACAAAACGAGGATCTTCGCTCTATTCAACCCGGGTGTCTATACCTGGTGTCCCACGGCTGCACGGGTAGCAATTCTACAGAGTTGACCATCCACATCGCTGACAAGCAGCAGTGTTAGATTTAAGTTTTAATGTTGTACATATGTTGTTGTTGTAATGTTTTATAAATAAACGAATCATAAAAGACAAAAAAAAAAAATAAAAAAAAACAAAAAATGCAACATATCAATATGTGACAGACTTCACGTATTGATATGTTGCATTTTTTTTTAAACTTCGCGGGTGACCTTGACCTTTGACCTTTGCATTTCACAATTACCCCCACTACTGTAATTACCCCCACTACCGCACTAGGATTCAAACCTGCTTGGATGCGAAAAACGGTCAGTCTGTTGCCAACTAGCAAACAATGAGCACCTTGTACGAGCTTTGCATACAACGAGTTATAACTCACAAGGACTTGTTCCCAACATGTTTACAAGACAATATCCCACTAACAATAAAAGAAGATGTCAAACGCTACAGGAGGGAAAATACAGGGTATTCGGAATACTCCTGGTATAAGTTCCACGACGGGGAAAAGTTTTGTAGGCCTTGTGGCGAGGCCGCCGTCAGAGACCTTCGGCGATTCGTACAGGATGGTGGTATAAAACAATTCGGATTTCTAGCGCCACTGTTTCGATTTGAAAATTACAAGGACACCTGCGCTATTTGTTCCATTCCATTGTATCGATGGAAAAAGTTTAGAACTGTTTAATTGGATTTTCTATACCCCCACCACTATTACCCCCACCACTTTTTCATGTACCTCCAAGCGCTGTGCCTCGGCTTCATTTCTACTCCAGCAGCCAACCTAGCAACATCAAGATGTCTCTGAACGTTAGTTGCGCAAGTTACGAGGAGGTGAGCATCAAGACTCAGCAGGAGCTAAACGACTTATACAAGGAGTTGCAGCTGATGGTGGCACGAGGCTACCGTATAAATGTGCAAGTTTACGCTTGCAATATACGGAACACCCGGCAGTCAAAGGAAGAGCCTGGACACTCCTCGACGGCTTCCTCACCAGCGTCCATGAAGACCGAGCCAGACAACTTGGACTACTTCAGCTGACTAGCAGTTGTATTTCTTGTCCTAACCATTGTAGAATATGTATATTTTTTCATTATATTAAAGAAGTAAAAGAGCAAAAACACCTATCTTGTTACTGACATATAAGCTCAGTAACAAGATAGGTTTTTTTAAAACACAATTTGGATGACCTTGAAACTTCCCCCTCCACTGCTTTGTTACCCCCACCACTTGACTATTGGTGTACATGGCACATCGCAATTGGAAACCTCATTCCATCTTCAACAGCCACACCGACAACATCAACAATGGCAAACCTACCAACAGATGAAAGATGTCCTCACGCATGTTGTGACTTCGTCCACGAGTTGGAGAAGAGGATGCAGGAGAGGGCGATAAGAAGAAAACAGATCCACTCAGAAAATATCATGATAGTCAACGGCTATCTTTTATTGTTCGGCCTTATTATGGTTGTACTTTTCATACTGTACGGCATAGTCACATGTGTCGGCAAGGTTGCAGAAGAAAACGCTCGCCACCATCAATTGGAAAGTTTCAATGTTACTTTGTAAGTTTTCCTTTTTTTTAAAACTCCGTTTGGATGACCTTGAAAATTCCCCCACTACTCCACCACACCCCCCACCACTTCACCATGTTCCTGCATGAGCATCACATCAACCGTCATTCCTTGTCCGACAAGCAACCATGGCAGACAACAACACCATCAGCCAAGCTGACTCCACTACTGATGTCGGTACAAGTACGGGTTGGACACTGTCGATCGATAGTGTACACTATTTGGAGTCAATTTGCGAACGTATGAAGGAAATACTGCGGGACAACCCTGGGATCATAATACAAATGAATTTAAATTATGATTGGTCCCAAGTTAGAATGCAAGGGGACGACAACAACGGTCAACAATCTCCACAATATTCGCCCATGTCCCCGATCTATCCTTACGGCGAGTCTGACGTCGATGAAGATGAGGCTGATGAAGATGCAGGGGACAACGAGGCTGAAGAGGAGTAAGCTTCATTCCTTTTTTTTAAAACCTAAATTGGATGACCTTGAGAATTCCCCCTCCACTATTTCCTTTTTTTAAAACCCAAATTAAATGACCTTGAAAATACCCCCTCCACGTACTTTTGGTTTACCCCCTCTACTTTTCAATACTGTTACCACAGTCTGTAGCTCACATCATTCCTTGCTTAGCTATCATGGCGGACAGCACTCTTTCTCGAGTTGACTCCACTACGGATGAAGAATGGCCATTTTCCTGGAATGTTCATCTGCAAGACTCGGCAGAAGTGGATATGTTGCATGAGAAATTGGTGTATGTATTAAACGAAAACCCCAACATTGAATGTAGAATGACTATGGATTTCGATGCGACAGGGGTCCACACTCAACCTTCCACTTCCAGCCAGCCTGAACCTCAGCTACAGCCAAAGAACTTTACACATCTTTACACTCCAATACGGCCGGAGGATGTGGTTATCAGCGAGGCAGACTCTACTACAAGTTATATTGAACCAACGAATTGGAAGCTTGTTGTTGACACCTTACACAAGGTCGACTTAGTATGTGACAAATTAAAGGAATTGATGATGCAAGATCCTGGTCTTCGTTTTAAAATTGATTTGTTTTTCATCTGGGGAGCACCTGCACGGGGCTCTTCGTCTGACAGCTCTCTAAGTACAACGGATGAGGAGGAGGAGGAGGACGACTAGTTATCTTTTTTAAAACTCCGTTTGGATGGCCTTGACCTTTCCCCCTCCACTGAGTTTATTTAAGGTGCACTCTCAATGACTGCAGCATCATTTCATCGCGCACCTTCACCACAGCAACATGGAGAGTCAACTCAACTACTGTTGCGAACGGAAATGTTTTTCATGGCCGAATGACATTGATGTTGCGGATGGCCTGGCGTGTAGAAAATGTGAAGCTTTTGGTCAATGCATGTGTAAGTGCAAGTCTTGGAAGAAGCCGAAACCGGAGTTGAAGACATTCCATGTGTACCAGATGAGAGGGCATAAGTACACTTGTTGCCCTGAACGTTGCATTGAATTCACATTAAAACAGCTAACTGGCTGCAAATTGTGCAACAATCATTTTGCAGGTTTTTGCAAACATTATTTAGGAGCCTGTCAGTACAGATCAACTTGGCATACAGAAGCACTCACTATCAATGAAATCGCTATAGATACACAAGAGTAGTCTTTCTACTCTTTTCTTTTTTAAAACTCCATTTGGATGACCTTGACCTTTCCCCCTCCACTCACCTTAGTTTATATAAACCCCATTCCCACTGACCACAGCATCACTTCATCGTGCTCCCTCGTCAAAGCAACATCAACTATGGAAAGTAAGCGCATCTCATGTTGCGAGCATAGGTGTTTGGAGATACAAGGCGTCACATATTGTGCAAAGAAGCGTTGGGAGGAAGAGACGGGGACAACCTATTGCTGTGAGGATAAGTGTTTCCTCTTACCAAAGTGGCAAGTGGATGGGCTGGCCTGCCGGCAATGTGAATGCTTCGGATGTTGCAGGTGTAGATGCAAGAACCAACAGCTGCCACCGCCGGTACTACAAACTTTCAAAATCTACAAATCCAAATACTTTTATACTTGTTGTCCGCAGCGGTGTATTAAATTTCACTTCTCCAATCTTACCAATTGTCGGAAATGCTACGGACAACCTGATGGGTGGTGCACCTGTTTTCTGGACTCCTGCCGCTACAGATCGGATTGGTTTACAGATCCATTAGAGATTGATGAGTTCGCCCAGGAAGCACAAGAGTAGTCTTTCTACTCTTCAACTTTTTTAAAACTCCATTTGGATGACCTTGAGATTTCCCCCTCCACTTCCCCATATACCTAGAGTACACAGAGCCTGGCAGTCAGTAACTCGGTGGCTGTCGTGGGGTGCGCATCGGTGTCGGCGCTCCGTTGTTAGGTTTTCAAGGTCACAGTATTATCAAATTGTTGGTGTTGTGCTGGTTCAAGGTTACCTGAGGGATAACCGATTGCCCATTTAGGCAGGGTCATGTCAGAAACTCGAGTTTAACTTGGCACTTTTGCCGTTTCTCGTCGAAAATTCGCTCCAAGTGGTCAAGGTCACGGGGACTCTGACTGAAACTCGGAGCGTAGTGCGAGAAACGGCAAAAGTGCCAAAAAATTTTAAGTTTCGGCGTGACCTTGACCTCAGTGGCGTCGGTGACGTCATTTTGATGACGTAAGGGGTGATGACGTCATCAGCACGTCATTTCTGTGACGTCATGGGTGTGACGTCATAGAAATGACGTCATTAGTGATGACGTCATCGATGACGCAATCGATGACGTCATCGATGACGTCATCGGTGAGGTCATTGACCTCGATGACGTCATCCCTCAGGTGACCTTGAACTGAGCCAGCACCAACAATTTGACACTACTCACTTTTGCTGTTTCTCGCACTACGCTCCGAGTTTCAGTCACAGTTACCATGACCTTGACAACTTGGAGCGAATTTGCGATGAGAAACAGCAAAAGTGCTGAGGAAACTTGAAGTTTGCAACGTGACTCTGCCTAAACCGTCATGTGACACCGCTCGGGTGACCTTGAACTGTTCCAAAAGCCTTACTTTAACCATTACTGCAACCGCGATGTGCAACCTACGACAGACACCGAGCGACTGACTGTCCGGCCCCGCGCACTCTAGGTATATGGGAAGTGGTGGGGGGAACTGCGAAGACCTCGGGAAACTCGAAAATGTCAAGCCAGGTAGCACCGTTTCGGTGCTACCTTAAATTTACATGTTAAAGTGTGATGACCTTGAGGGCGACTGTGAACCTGGGGCTTAGGGTTGTGTTTAACAGCTTGACGTTTTCGCCAGAGTTCAAGTGTGGTGACCTTGAACTGGTTAAAATTAAAACTGCACAGCAGACTGCACAACACGGATGTGCACCCTACGACAGCTGCCGAGCGACTGACCTCCAGGCCCTGCGTACTCTAGATATATGGGGAAGTGGTGGGGGAAATTTCAAGGTCATTCAAACGGAGTTTTAAAAAAGTCAAAGAGTAGAAAGACTACTCTTGTGAGTCTATAGCGATTTCATTGATAGTGAGTGCTTCGGTATGCCAAGTTGATCTGTATTGACACGCTCCTAAATAATGTTTGCAAAAACCTGCAAAATGATTGTTGCACAATTTGCAGCCAGTTAGCTGTTTTAGTTTAAATTCAATGCAACGTTCAGGGCAACAAGTGTACTTATGCTCTCTCATTTGGTACACATGGAATGTCTTCAACTTCGGTTTCGGCTTCTTCCAAGACTTGCACTTACACATGCACTGACCAAAAGCTTCACATGTTCTACAAGCCAGGCCATCCACCACATCAATGTCATTTGGCCATGAAAAACATTTCTGTTCGCAACAGTAGTTGAGTTGACTTTCCATGTTGCTGCGGTGAAGGTGCGCAATGAAATGATGCTGTAGTCAGTGAGAGTGCACCTTAAATAAACTCAGTGGAGGGGGAAAGGTCAAGGTCATTCAAACAGAGTTTTAAAAAAGATGACTAGTCGTCCTCCTCGTCCGTCGTACTTGGAGAGCTGTCAGACGAAGAGCCCCGTGCAGGTGCTCTCCAGATGAAATGTATATCTATTTGAAAGCGCAGGCCGGGATCTTGTACCATCAACTCCTTCAATCTATTACATACCAATTCCACTTTGTACACATTGTTAATAATCAACACCCAAGGCTTTGGCTGAACATAACGTGTAGTTGAGTCAGCCTCGCAGACAGTTACATCTTCCGGTGATATTGGAGTGTATAAATGTGTAAAATCTCGTTGCTGAGGCTGGCTTGAAGTTGAAGGTTCTGTGCCGACCCTGGTTGCATCAAAATTCAAATCCATTCTACATTCAAGAGGTCCAGGGTTCCCGTTGAATACATAGAGTAATTTTCGATACAAGACTTCCACTTCTGTCGCATCCTGTAAATGAACAGTCCACCGCAAGGGAAATGCTTCGTCCGTAGTGGAGTCAACTTGAGAAAGAGTTCCTTCCGCCATGGCAGCTAAGCAAGGAATGAGGTGAGCTGCAGTCAGTTGTAACATTATCGAAAAGTAGAGGGGGAAATTTCAAGGTCATTTAAAATTGGGTTTTAAAAAAGGAAGGAGTGGAGGGGAAAGTTCAAGGTCGTTCCAACATCAGTAGTGGAGTCAGCTTGGCTGATGGTGTTGTCCGCCATGGTTGCTTGTCGAACAAGGAATGACGGGTGATGTGATACTCATGCAGGAACATGGTGAAGTGGTGGGGGAAGTTTCAAGGTCATCCAAACGGAGTTTTAAAAAAAAGGAAAACCTACAAAGTAACATTGAAACTTTCCAACTGATGGTGGCGGGCGTTTTCTTCTGCAACCTTGCCGACACATGTGACTATACCATATAGTATGAAAAGTACAACCATAATAAGGCCGAACAATAAAAGATAGCCGTTGACTATCATGATATTTTCTGAGTGGATCTGCTTTCTTCTTATCTCCCTCTCTTGCATCCTCTTCTCTAACTCGTGGATGAAGTCGCAGCATGCGTGAGGACATCTTTCATCTGTTGGTAGGTTTGCCATTGTTGATGTTGTCGGTTTGGCTGTTGAAGATGGAATGAGGTTTCCAATCGTGATGTGCCATGTACACCAATAGTGAAGTGGTGGGGGTAGCAAAGCAGTGGAGGGGGAAGTTTCAAGGTCATTCAAATTGTGTTTTAAAAAAACCTATCTTGTTACTGAGCTAATATGTCAGTAACAAGATAGGTGTTTTTGCTCTTTTACTTCTTTAATATAATGAAAAAATAAACATATTCTACAATGGTTAGAACAAGAAATACAACTGCTAGTCAGCTGAAGTAATCCAAGTTGTCCGGCTCGGTCTTCATGGACGTCGGTGAGGAAGCTGTCGATGAGTGTCCAGGCTCTTCCTTTGGCTGCCGGGTGTTCCGTATATTGCAAGCGTAGACTTGCACATTTATACGGTAGCCTCTTGCTACCATTAGCTGCAACTCCTTGTACAAATCGTTCAGCTCCTGTTGTGTCTTGATAGTCACCTCCTCATAGCTGGCACAGCTTACGTTGAGAGACATCCTGATGTTGCTAGGTTGGCTGCTGGAGTAGAAATGAAGCTAAGGCACAGCGCTTGGAGGTATATGAAAAAGTGGTGGGGGTGTTTGCATTCAAACAGGTTTGACTTGTAGCGTGGTGGGGGTAACTGTGAAATGCAAAGGTCAAAGGTCAAGGTCACCCGCGAAGTTTAAAAAAAAAATGCAACATATCAATATGTGACAAACTTCACATATTGATATGTTGCATTTTTTTGTCTTTTGTATTTTTTTTGTTTTTTATGGTTTATTTATAAAACGTTACAATAACATATTTACAACAGTAAAATTTAAATCTAACACTGCTGCTTGTCGGTGATGTGGATGGTCAACTCGGTGGAATTGCTACCCGTGCAACCGTGGGAAACCAGGTAGAGACAGCCGGGTTGGATGGAGCGCAGATCCTCGTTCTGGAGGAGATGGACGAACCGTTTCGGCAGGTAGACTTGGAACTTGGGCTCATCCCCCGGAGTGAACGGTGCCTCGCTAAGACTGCAGCAGATGGCCTCTCCAATTGTAGTCTCCATCTTCTTCATGGCGTGGATAATGTAGTGCTTCTCGTCTTTAAGTTCGGAACACTTCTTGACGGGTAGTATGGTAGATTTGGAGTGAGCATTGAACTGCTCAACCAAAGTTTGCAGGAACTGGTGAGATGCCATGGTCGAGATATAGATCGTCTTCTTCGTCTTCTTGCTGGGAGATGTTGTCGTCTCGGAATCTCGAGTAATACTCATGCCAGGTCCCGGTCTGCTCCTCACTTATATAACCCCCGTTACCCCCACCACTCCCCATTTCCCCACTTTGAAGGTAAGATGCGAGTTTATAGGCGTTTTTTAAAGCGCAATGTCTATCTTTTTCATGTTCTGGACTTTTAGTACAAATACAAACATTTTCCATCGTATACTTGTAATTTTTATCCAATTCCACATCATTAACCGGAACATGAGTAAATCCTTCGATCCATCTTTTCTTTTCCAGCCCCTTTGTGTAAATATTGGTAAACTTGTCTGAAAAGTGATGCATAATGTGATACAAGTCCGTGTAACTTGTAAAACCATCATACCAATCGATATGATGGAAGTGTTTTGAAATCCATCTGTTGGTAGTAGCGGCTTTACTGGTTAAAGATGAATAAGAACATGGTGGTTTAAATAAAAACGAATAAGGAACACTTGTATTGATGTCGAAAAACACAAGTTCTTTTATGATAAATCTATCATCATTACCCCGAAACGCTTGGAACTCAATTATACCAGGTTTGGACTTTACTTGTTCTTCTTCCTTGTCCATTGCGAAGATCACTCGTCTGCTCATGACGAAGTCCAAAGGTCAACTGATTTCCACACCACGGTAGGTACGACTTTTATACCCGGCCGTACAGTTGTTGGCGCGTTGGTGTATATTTAACGTGGGCACCGTCCCCGGTAGGCCTAACCCCACAAAGTGTTTGATATTGTTTTAAAAATTAACCATTGCTGTGTAGTTAATTGTCATTTAGGTTTCCATCTTTACATTTTCCTTGTTTTCATTTTCATCACTAACACTTGATTCTTCTCCTCCTTCTTCTTCCTCTTTTTCATGTTTTACTGATTTCTTATGTAGTTGAGCGTACTTTTCCAATTGTCTCCACATTTGTACTTCATGAGGAACCCTATTGAATATAGAAGTATCTACAGGTCCGTACAATATAGGTGCGTCCGGTTGTTTGTCCAAAGTGTCTTCCAGATAATCTTTAATAATTGAACTTGAAAACACCAGTTGTCTCAAGTATCTCGTTATTGGTTCAGTTGCACAAGTTAGAATAAAAAACTCTTCTCGATTAAGTTGAATCTTGTTATCATGTCTTGTTGTGTCTCTAAACCGCAACTGATGATCACCACGATGTTTAACAATATCGATTTCCACATTTGAATCCAAAAGGCCTACTCTTGTCTTTCTTCCAAACATGTTACTACTTAAATAGCATTCTAGCAGATGCAAGTGTATCATAAACGATTCCCAAGCAGTGTCCGTAAACAAAATCATTTTGGGTCCATGAGTTAAAATTACAGTAGGGGAATAATCTGTAGATTTCATAACACCGATTAAAACACTTTTGTCCAAACTGGAAGAGATTGGGTAAAATATTCGCAAGAATACCTCACTTAATATGTTAGGAGAAATATTATCTTCAATATCCCTTTTCCTCTTGTGTGCATTCTTTCTTCTTTTACCTTTTTCCTCAACATTATTACTGGCGTGGAGTTGTCCGCAAGCGTTGTGTTCATCTCCCTCCGGTTGACCTTGAAGATCTAAAAAGTCGGATATCTCCTTCTCAATATCTACTACATTTTCTTGTGTACCACTAGGAGAAGCCATATTGAATAAGATGCTACCCATACAACAACAGGCAACAAACTGATAAGGAGCGAGCTGAACGCTCTGCTTTTATACTCGCGGAATGCATTGGAATGTAGGAAAACCGGTCTTTTACAATACATTTTTAACAATTCCAGTTAAAGGTGTGTATGTTACGATTTTATCATGTAGAATTAAACAGTATGCAGTTGTATTAGCCGATATAGGCGCGTTGAATTCCATTTCTATTTTTATATCTACACTTGATGATTTTACCGATTCATTTTGTTTAGAACAATCGATTACAACTATAGGGTAACCATCTAAGTATTTTTCTGGTGATAGTAAAGGTGCATTCGTTTTACCATAATATGAACTTTGGAATCTTGCATACATATCGTACAATATGCTGTACTTTTTATTAGCGAATGACACATTTAAATTATCGTATGGAAAAAATTGTGAATTTAAATAAACTTTAATATTTTTCAAGTTGCAATGATCAAATTGGCCTGCATGTTTGGTGATGGTGTCTCTTCTGCCTGTTTGTAAACCAAATATAATATACCTGGCTCGTTCCACATAATTAGATGTTTTAACTGTCCAAGTGTGTCGATCCGTAGTTGGCAAGCTGGGATGTTCATGAAATTCCCAACTTCTAAAAGGAATTACAATATCACGATCAGCCTTTAACTTTCTTAATAGTAGCATTCTATGCTCGTCAGCTAATTTTACATGTGGAACTCTCCATACAATTTTGTCTAATGTTAATTTCCATTCTAAAGTTGCATCTGTTGTACCGTCTGGAGCTTTAATAATATCTTTATCGTTTGAAGATCTCAACAAAACTAATTCTTGTTTAACGTTTAATATTATTTTCCTATAATCTTCAGCAAAACCAAGCAACAAACGTAACGGAATATGAAAATCAAAATTTCCATTTGTATCTGGAGTGATTGTGTCTTTTGCAGGTAAAACCCATCCTGCAGGTTGTATTAAATTGGTTTCATTAGATGATATAGATGTTAATCCCTTTAAAGTTGTTGCAATACCTACTTTTTTAGTAGAATCAACTGTTACACCTGATATTTCATATCTAATTTCATCAAACAGGAAAGCCATGGGATTATTTATAAATGGAACTGTTGTACCAGTAGTAGTACCGTCCTTTTTAGTAACTTTTCCTTCAATATACAAGTAACTTTCACATGGTAGTGTGTAAATGTCTTGATTTTGTATGGGAATACGAATTTCATCGTTATTGTTTAATTTTGATGAAGTGTAAGGGTTGTGGGTGTGATATTCTTTTTCCCATAGGGTTTCGTCGAATGTTGGACCCTGAGCTATATCCAGTATATCCATTATCGGTTACTTTTAATCCAATTCTCTCTAAGAAACGAATGTTCTCGCGTGTTAACTCCTCCACAGCTGAAGAGCTACTAATGCGGATTCCTGTAGGTTGTTCGCTTTTAAATGTTAAACCCATGATTTTGTATTAAAGTGTTGATTTTAAATGTAATCTAACCGTAATAGGCTCTTCTCGGAAATCTATCAAGTTACCGTCTTGATCCAATACGTTCAACACGATGTCTGAAATGAAAGTGGTGTTCAAAGGTAGATATACCAGGTTTTGCGGCTTTTCAACAATTTTAAATCCAGGTGGTACACTGGGGTAAAAAGTATGTATTATATGAGTATTTGCTCCATCTCTGTAAGCTCCTTGTATAATATTACAAGTTATGTCTATACTATTGACTTTTAATATTGTTACAGTTTGTTTACCGGAATGTATTTTATTTGGTTCTAAAATCGCTCCATCTTTGGGAAATCCTAATAAATCACCAATTGAGTCTGACTTACTGAAATCTATATAATATTTTGAAGTAAGCTCAGCTTTCATTGTATTGTTATTACCTTTTAGTGTTATATTGTCTTTTCCCATTTTATTTTGCAAAAATTCATTAATATGATCAATTTCATAAGAACCTGTGGGTAGAGTGCAAACTTCCAAGTCTGTAAACTTCCCACTGGCATCTTTTCCTTTATAATAATGCAATAAGTTATTTTTACCTTCCGTAACATTGGGAATAGAGTTGTAAGTTGTAAAATCCAACAGTGCTGCCTCCCAAAATCTTCCTTTTTGCAAGCGTAACGCTGGAAAAAGGATACTTCGTAAAGTGGACGATTTTCCTGTTAATGATACCGTATAGGAAGACATCTCAATAGTGACTGATACTTTTAGCTAGGAATTCCAAACATAAATGGCCGCATATTGAAGTATTATCAGGTTGTTCTCTTTTATAGTTGTAATATATGTTTTTAGCAGATTTAAAGTAATGTTCAAGTTCTTTAGGTGGTGGCAAATTTCCAAAACTATCAAAATAATATACATTACTATTTAGTTTCTTATAACACACCCAATGGGTGCCGGACCCTTCAGTATTATCCAAATTTACGATTCCAGTCTCATTTTTCCATATTTTCTTTGGTAAACTGTCTTTCATAAATACTCCGCGGAAAAATGGTATTTTTAAACAGGAAATATATTTAAATAATTCAACATTAGTCAACGCTTTATGTGGTATAACCAATTGATTTCTTTTATTTAATATGCACGATACGGTCTTAGGTATAGACCAGCCCCGTTTTTTACCATTGACCATATTGTCGGTTTTTTATTATTTTTCCTCGGAGAACGTCTTTTTAGTCTAATATTACCACCATGTTTTCTCTTGGTTGATCCTTTTTTATTCTTACCCCTCCTTTTTCCACCTCCTACCGCTGTTTTAGCCTTCATACCTGCTGTTACCGCTAAAGCTGCTGCTTTTTCCGCAATACTAGCGTCACTAGACTTTACTCGTTGCCAAGCTATATTCGCTAGCTTTTTATCAGCGATTGACCTATTTTTTGAATCGGTAAACGTGGAATATGCGATATCGTGTTCTTTACAAGCCTGATCTAACTTATTTATGCCTGGATCACCTCTTTCCAGTCGTTTTTTCAATTTAGTTCCTGGTCCGCAATACTGATAACCTCCCGGTATGTGAAATTCGTATGGTAAAGCGTCTATTGCTCTGTTTACGATAGATCCTACTGGAATACGATTTAAAGCTTTACTTAACAGAGAAACCGCTGTGGACGTGATACCGCCTCCTTTCCGTATAGTGTCTCGATATGGACTGGTGTAATGAAACGCCATGATTGTCTTTTATATTTGAAAAGCGTAACCCATGTGTTACCTCTATGACAGGTTGCACATAAATGATGTAATATATGGTGTTATTTAGTTAAATATCAAAAGTACCCCAATCTGATGATCTAAACTTTTGTGTGTTATGATTAAAAAAATATTTATAAAGAATTTCTTGTTTAATCCATGTATTTCTCATTTTTTCGTCAATAGGTTTATGTTGTCCTGCTACAATATAATTATGCATATCAAATAATAAATTACCTATTACTTTAACAAGAAAATTAACAGTTACAGCGTTATTGGCATAATCAGGGTCTGCAACATTTGTTAATCGTTTGTTATCACAATTCCACCATTTTTTTCCAGTTGGCTCTAATTGTATTATCTGTTCATAAGTAACAGCATCACCAGGCTTTTCACCAATACCTAAATTTGTCAATAACTTTCCTTTACCATCCCAAACATAATTGTTTTCTTCAAGTAAAGTAAACTTTTTATTTCCTTGTACAAATACATCTCCTTGACGTGTTACTACTTGGTTTTGTTTCACAAAACCGGAGGTTTCTTGTTTTAAAGTTTCCTTCATTTGACCCACCGTTGCACCATCTGATAGTGCAAAACCATCTTTTACATTCGCTAAACAATTACCAAGACAGTCAATAACTCCTACATCACGTGTAATACAATGATCTTTGATGTATTTTAAATTTACAACATCATTTTCATTTTTTGGATAACCTATATCGTTAATAACAAATTTATAAAAAGAAAACCCATCTTTTGTCTTTTCAGGTATTATAGAATGTAAATAGCGTCTATTTATGCTGTCTTTTTCATCTACAGGGTCTGCTACGTTGGATATACGCCGATTTTCAGCATTATACGTTTTTCCATTAAATTTTAACGTATTCTTTAATTCCGATGATAAATAACCTCTGTTTATTGCATCAGCGTTTTGATTTGCCTTACCAACGTTGGAAATTCTATGATTACCCGCGTTATATGTGTTTTTATCTAATTTCAGTGTTGGTACTATCTCTTTTTTTAATACTTTTAAATTTATTGCATCATTTTCATCTGTGGGATCATTAATGTTTTTTAACCGTTTATTACTAATATCATAATCTCCATCAGGTGTTTGTGGTAATCCAACACCTCTTTTTAAAGTATTAAAGTAATATAATCCATCTGATGAATACCGTCCGAACTTGTCAACACTCATGGTGCAACTGAATAACATTCTAGAGTGTAACCCATTTTTATAATATTAGTCCCGATTTCTAACCCATATCAGTTTTTATACAAATTCTTAGTCTTCATCAGTTACATTTGCATCATTCCCGGGACATTTAAAATATTTTAAATCTGCACTAATTAATGATCTGTCTGCTTCATTTCTAAATACATGATTTTTATGAATAAATTCCTCACCAGACAATTTTCTAAATCCGCTAAATGAATTTGGATCTGCAATTAATATATTTTGATAATCATTTACATCCATTAATTTAAATCTTTTGGTATTATAAATAAACTCTTGATTTGCACTATCATATTGTAATGTTTGTCCTACAGTTGCAGCATCCTTTGGATCTGTTCCTTGTGCCAAATTACCTATTTTCTTATTTTTCGCATTGAAAGTACTACCTCCTGGTTTGTCTAATATTAAAGATTGTTTTACTACAACACAATCGTAATCATCGATACCTGGAAATATGTTAATTATTCTTCTATTTGTACCCAACCAACTTCTATGATAATTGTTTGGATTAGTATGTAAAACTTGTGATAAAATCGGAACATCATGAGCATCTGTAGCTAATTGCGCATTTGATAATTTCATGTCTTTGCAATCCCAAACATTATTTTTTTGTTCAAGTAAAATAAACTTTTCATTTCCTTGTACAAACACATCACCCGACCGTGATACTACTTGATCCTGTTTTACAAATCCAGATGTTTCTTGCTTTAAAGTTTCCTTCATTTGACCCACTGTTGCACCATCTGATGGTGCCGAACCATCTTTAACATTCGCTAAACAATTACCTAGACAATCAATAACTCCTACATCACGTGTAATACAATGATCTTTTATATATTTTAAATTTACAGCATCATTTTCATTTTTCGGATAACCTATATCGTTAATAACAAATTTATAAAAAGAAAAACCATCTTTTGTCTTTTCAGGTATTAATGAATGTAAATAGCGTCTATTTACGCTGTCTTTTGCATCTTTAGGGTCATCTACGTTGGATATACGTTTATTTTCAGCAGTATACGTTTTTCCATTGAATTTTAACGTATTTTTTAATTCTGATGATAAATAACCTTTGTTTATTGCATCAGCGTTTTGATTTGGCTTACCAACATTGACAATTCTATGATTACCTGCGTCATATGTGTTTTTCTGTAGTCTTAATGTTGGTGATATCTTTTCTTTTAATACTTTTAAATTTATTGCATCGTTTTCATCTGTGGGATCTTTTATGTTTTTTAACCTTTTATTAGTTATATCATAATCCCCATCAGGTGTTTGTGGTAAACCAGCTCCTCTTTTTAAATTATTTGCGTAATATAACCCATCCGAGGAGTAACGTCCGAACTTGTCGACACTCATGGTGCAACTGAATAGTAATCTAGTGAGTAACGCATTTTTTATGAGATTACCCCACGGTTTCGGAGTTCATCCACTAAAGCCACCCATTCGTTTTCCAATCCAGTATGACCCGCTTCTTTAGCTTCATGTATTAGTTTCATTCTATCCACCAATTTATTTATATTATTGTAATAAATCACATTTGTGTTATATAGTTTCTTCATTAAACCTGTACCTGTAACAGATTTGTTTCTTTTTCTTGGTTCTGGAGCACTTATATCCAAAGTGGATGACACAAACCTTCGTTTTACAGGTTTTCTTGGCATTATCGGCATTGGTTGTCTTCTCGTTGTTGGTATTAACTTGGATACAAATACTCTATATTTTAAAGACCTAGATCTAAAAACTGGTTGGTCAGCTAAATATTTTCTCCTGTATGCATTGGTGTGTTCCAAAATCTGTTTATATGCTTCCATGTCTTCTTCTTTAACTAACAATTCTAAAGGCTTTTTTTCAAATAATAATTCAAATAATCCTCTTGTGCCCTTATATCTTTGATTACCAACAATAATATTATCATCTTCATCAATGTTTACCGGGCTATTACCAACCATTAAACCTTCTTCTGTTAATCTTACTCCATAACTATGGTAGTTTTTATTAGGATTTATTCCAGCTAACATTTTTATCATGTATTTCCTTCCTAAAGGTCCTTTGTTATGAATGTTTTCACCCAACAAGCTTATGTTTGACGGACCTTCCCTTGCTTCTTCTTCTTTTTCCTCTTCACTAGCAGTTGATACATTTTCATGTCCTCTTTTAGCTTTTACTTCATATAATTCTCTTATACCACTATAGTCTGGTGATTCTAGCTCTCTTTCAGGTTCTCCGCCGGTAAAACCACTATATGTAGAGGATTCCAGGTCTTCATCACTAAAATCTTCTGATTTTATATTTTCTCTTTCAAACTTTGTAATAGGTGCAATTGCATCTCCTTCCAAAACGGGTTTAGCAAATTTTTTGTTTAATTGTTTCAAGGGTTCAGTAATAGGTTTAAAAGTAGATTCAAGAAATTTCTCCCTTTCGCTAATACCTAATTTTAATGCTCTGTTTTTATCTCGAATAGAATCACTAAGTGATTTTATTTCCTTTATTAACTTTTCTTGGTTAACCATGTTTGTAGCAAGACGTGTTGTACAACAATGAATGTTTTACATCATGATCAGTGTATTAGTATAAATTTATCAAATCCTATCCTGTATCGACCATTGTTTAGCGGTTGTTCCTTCATAATTGTTAAAAACCCATATTTTTCAGCCCAAGCCTTTCCACACAACTCTTTAAATCGTTCAAATGGCATATCCGCACTTACATGGTCATAATATATGTGTTTTAGGTTGGTTTCATCCTGTTTAAATACAATTAACATGTTTGCATTGTCTCTAATGAGCTGTTTCGGTATTTTGCTGTAAGTTTGACCAATATAAATGCTATCTATGTTGTTATGTCGACCCATGGCGAAGTAATTTCTTATTGTATTTTGATTTTCACAAGATACGTCGTCAAATATGAATACTGAGAATGGTTTAGCCTCTTGCGGTTGCATGACACTCTCGCTCGCGTTGAATTTAAAATATTTAACTTCAGGCACATTATTGAGTATTTGTTCCAATAACTGATATTTTGGTTGTTGTAGTGACTTTGAAAATACATATAAATTATTAAAACGTAATCCTTTAGGGTTTGTAATCAAATTGAATACTACATTTGTTTTTCCACAATTGGAAGGACCGGTAACCAGACAACGCACCGTGTTTGGTAACAAAACACCGTGTTTCCCAGTATTGAATTGAGAACCATCCACTGTGAGTTCATCTATATTATTAATAGTAAAATTGTCTTTTTGCGGTATTATCTCCATCCTTTGTAATGGTTCAACCCAAAATGATGCTCTATCATTATATTAGATCCTTTTTAGGTATCCAAGAATCTTCCGTTTTATTAAATCCTAACCATCGTACTTTAACCTTATCCTTTTTTCGTTGCAACACCTTTTCAACTAAATATACATCACCTACTGTTGATTTTAACATTTCATGTCCATAAAACCCTCCTTCAAGCAATTGTCCTTTATTATCTTTTAAAATGTAAGTTTCTGGTACTGTAGGTTGCACCTTAAATACGGTAAATACCTCATTTGTCCAGTTCGGAAGATATCTTTTACTGAATACACCTTTGTATTTGCTTATTCGCACTTTATCGCCAACATTAAACCTTTTAGGCTTTAGTTTTTCAACTTTTGGTTTAGTATTCATTTTTATACGTTTTAATACAAGTTTTTCATTTTTATTAGTCACCTGGCTTGGTTTCATACCGATAGTTCTATGAAACTTGTTATTGTAATCGCTTATAAGTTTTGGTAACACATCAATCCATACGTGTGATCCTCTGTTGGAAAACATCTTATACATCGCACCTTTTAAAGTTCTGTTAAATCTTTCAATTATTGATGCTTTTACCTCTGAATTGGTTGAGTAATGGTTAATGTTGTGTTTTTTCATTAAATTTGCAAATTCCTTATTAAAATATTCTTTTCCATCATCAGTTTGTAAATGTTTTATAGTATGTTTGTCTCTTTGTATAGCTGTTTCCATTGCTTTTGTAACACTTTTACCGCTTTTATCTTTTAGTGGTAAAGCATCTGCCATTTTTGAAAAACAATTAATAATAGTCAATATGTATTTAAATCCTCTATTTTGTTTACTATAAGGAATCATTTCGATTAAATCCGCTTGATATAAATCATTTATTCCTTTTATCACTGTATTTCTTCGTGGAAACTTTCTTCTTGCAGGTTTATGAAGTTCGTTGACAATTTCTTGCTTCAAGTTCTTCATATTGCAGGTTTGAATGTTTCATGTATCATATGTATAATCACAATGAATGTTGTCTTGAATATTCACATCATTTATATAGGTCAAGGTCATCCAAACTTGTGTAAAAAAATGGGGAACACGGCGTTTGACTTGCCGTGTTCCCCATTTTTTTACGGAAGGAGAAAGGAATAAGGTCGAAGTTGTAGAAGGACGAAGAATAGGTTACTAGTTTATAGGGTTTAGAGAGTAGTGGCCGAAAGGAAGAGTATGGATTTTATCCGGCATAATATGCCTTTTATCATCTTGAGCTGATAGTGCTCTTTTAACTTCAGTGACACTGTAGACCTCATGTTTAAAGCTTCTGATAGTGTTGAACGTTGCAGAAATTGTAGAATCTTCAAACAAGCAGGTCTTGTAATGGTCAAATGTCACATGTTTCTTTAAGTATGATGTTTTGACTCCTTTAGCTTTCTTCACTGTCGGTATGTCATTTTCCATATACATCTTGAAGGAATATAATTTGGACATCAGCGCAACTATTTCCTCCAAAGGCATTCCATTTGCTTCATCTTTAAATTTTCCAATTACTTTTTTATTCTTTTCATTATAATTTGGATGGTTCTTTGGATAGTCATAAATATCTTAATCCTTTGGTCTAAATCCACTACTTTGTACAAATTTTTTTGTTTGGGCACTTCTCGTCCGGAGCAAAAAACTTTTTGGTCAAGGTCAAAATTGTTTCTCAAAAAAAAAGTTCGGGGGGGGAGGGGGTGGGGGAAGGGGTGGGGGAGGGGGGTGGGGGAGGGGGGGGGGTGTCATTACTGTATTTAGGTCAAGGTCACGAAAAAACTTTAAAAAAATTAAGCCCCACCTGGGGCACTTGGGTTGTCATCGCTGTAGCCTCCGAAGAGACCCAACTATGACAACAGGGCAACATCCAATGTCGTGTACCCTTCGCCACGCGAGACTTGTAAACATTTACTGCATTGTCTTTTCAATAGCTAACAAAGATTCATTTACATAATTTTGAGTTTCCAGGAGGAAACAAACTGAGGACACCCTAATGGCTTACATCCTCGGTCCGAGTGCAGAGGCCGCCGCAACCTTTTGCATGCCAGCGTACAAACGGACATGCTCCCAAATGCCATCCGCAACCTTTTGCATGCCTGGCAGGAGCCTACCGATAATTAAAATAGGCTTTACACGAGGGCCTACTCCCGTAACCTATCTTTAATATTTTTAATTTAGCAATGCATTCAATTTTTACAAGTCTTTGTGGGTCAAGGCCACACGGACATTAAAAAATTTCGGCCCCCGTACATCCATGGCGAACCACGAATGTTCGGGGGCCTTGGGGACTAAAAACACAAATAGCTAACAAAGATTTATTTACATAATTTTAAGTTTCCAGAAGGGAAACTAACTGAGGACACCCTAGTGGCTTACGTCCTCGTCCGAGTGCAGAGGCCGCCGCAACCTTTTGCATGCCAGCGTACAAACGGACATGCTCCCAAATGCCATCCGCAACCTTTTGCATGCCTGGCAGGAGCCTACCAATTATTAAAAGTGGCTTTACACGGGGGCCTACTCCCGTTCCCTGACGTTACAATTTACTTTGAGCATTGAAAAAGCTCAAGCTGGGGATTGCTAAAACAAGCGTATACACTTTAGAAACATAACACACTTACAACACACAATTGAGCTCAACGTAGTCAATGCTGGAACAAGCACATACACATTAAACACATATAACAAACAAGACACAAAGGATAAAAGACACACAGGAGACGTAGGGTACAAGTAAAACACTCTCATATAAAACAATTCGCAATACCCAAACGCAAGCGCAATATCTTACAACTAATACAAGTCTTAAAGTTAGAGTAGACTTCGCTAAACACTGAAGGCGCCATTCAATGTTTAGTGATGCCTATGGCGGTCCGTCCCGATCGTTCACGTTCAACGCGCGGGAGCGGACTGCGAGCCGGCTCTGGCTGGGCCCCCTTATATCCCCACCGGGGCTGCCACGCCCAGGATATCAGGGGTGGGGGAGGGGGTGGGGGTGGGGGTGGGGGTGGGGGTGGGGGTGGGGGGGGGGAGCTCGCACTTTTTGTCGGGGGGAGGGGGCTCGCACTTTTTGTCGGGGGGGGGGGGGGGGGGGGGTCAGGTAAGTTAAGTGGGTCAAGGTCACCCACAACACTTGTACTCTAAGTGTTGGCTATACCCCCACCACAACTGGGTCCCTAGGCTGCACAACACCGCTTCGCCAGTATGTCTCCGGCTTCCATGCGGTGCGTCTCGCTGTTCTCTAGCTCTCTATATGTAAGTAATTTTACAAGTTCTGAATGTAGGTCACTACACTTTAACTCTGGGACGATATCGACTTGTAGTATTTCAGTGTTTTTGACTCAAGGTCATCACACTTTAACTCTAGCACATCGGTTATCGTACCAGAGGTGCTCAATAACCTAACTTGTAATGTTTAGGGTGGCGTTTGCACGCCACGTGGTATCGCCATAAGTGTCCAGTCCAAGTTTTAAGTTAAATTAATTTTACTGTAATCTTTTCCATTTCTGCTTCGTTTTGCCAAAGTATAAGGTGTCGCTTAATAAAGTGGTATTTCTCTAAAGTTATAGGAGATTGCAGGGATACAATTAGTTTATTTAGGAGACTCTTCATCTTGGAGTTTAACACAATTTCCACTTTGACTTTGCTTCCTCGGCTCTCACAGCCTAAGCTGTACAGAAATGTTTCTTCTAGTGCCAACTCGGGCCAAGAGAACAGTGTGTTTACTGTAGGACAGCTCATGGTAATGTAATGCGATACTCCAGCGTACCACCTCACCTTCCCCCACCACTGTGACCTTCCCCCATTCCTGCTGTTTCCCCCACCTCTTTTCCCTTGACTCATGCGCTACAAGCAGTCTCTCAGTATTGTGCGGACTTTTGTGAGGGGAAGCCATGTCGCGGGACGCTTTAGGTAGGAAACTTAGCCGTGTTAAGGCTTTATTAGTTGCTCACTGTCCACCACTCAAAGTCAAAAGGGTTTCAACTTTAGCTAAGTGGCGCAAACTGTTGCGCGGACACCCTAAGTTTTATACCAAACAGACTAATGTAAGTTTTACTGATGAAGATTTGTTTAGAATATTGGATGAAATGACTTTTCCTTGCAAAATTCAGTTAGTTACTCCCATTCCTGACAGTTTAGAGTCTTAGTCTCTTAAGCCAATATACCTAGAGTGCGCGGGGCCGGACAGTCAGTCGCTCGGTGTCTGTCGTAGGGTGCACATCGCGGTTGCAGTAATGGTTAAAGTAAGGCTTTTGGAACAGTTCAAGGTCACCCGAGCGGTGTCACATGACGGTTTAGGCAGAGTCACGTTGCAAACTTCAAGTTTCCTCAGCACTTTTGCTGTTTCTCATCGCAAATTCGCTCCAAGTTGTCAAGGTCATGGTAACTGTGACTGAAACTCGGAGCGTAGTGCGAGAAACAGCAAAAGTGCCAAAAAATTTTAGGTTTCAGCGTGACCTTGACCTTTGTGACATCGATGACGTCATCTTGGTGACGTAAGGGGTGATGACGTCATCAGCACGTCATTTCTGTGACGTCATGGGTGTGACGTCAAGGAAGTGACGTCATTGGTGATGACGTCATCGATGATGCAATCGATGACGTCATCGATGGGGTCATTGACCTCGATGACGTCATCGATGACGTCATCGCTCAGGTGACCTTGAACTGTTTTAAAAGCCTTACTTTTACACTACTCATGTGTAATCTATACTTGCCCACAACATATTTACTGTTCCATGGTTTCGTATACCCCTATTAACATTTGCTGGATTAGTTTTTTTTACCAAAACAAATTGTGGAAATATAGTGAACCAGCTTCTCTCGTGGATTGACGATAAATGTACATTCTGTACTAAATAAACCTGTACAGACCGAAAGTCATTAATTTAAATACAAACCCCCTCACTTTTTATGGCATTTTTTGATTCTACACGAAATTTTGAGTTAACTTTACAATTTAAAAGTTAAAATCCTAACGGTTTAGGCAATAATGAAGGTGGAAGTTTGATATTCCTATATCAAACCATTGTAAAAATTGTACATCCATCTCTGAAATGTTTTTGGTAAAACTGTCCAAGCATGACAGAATGATGGCGTCATAAATAACATTCCACGATAAAATACTGATTATTACGTTATTAATTTTACTTTTCCATACAGTTATAATAATCCCCGACATCATACGACTCTAGTTCACATTTTATCTCAAATACCTGACAGTCATATAATTTCATGTAGTTTCGAAAATGTGTTGTAAAGTTAATTTTAATATTATGAGTGGAAAAAAAGAGGAACTCATAGTCTTAACCATATATGATTATGGCAATTAAGATTTTTGTAATAAATAAAATAAATGTGTAGCAAGCTTATTACAGAATAACCTATTTATACAGAATATCAGGAGAATATGTATTTAAATTAAGAGACTGAAAATAAGTAAATACAAATTTAATATTTACATTTAATCAACGTCTACATCCAACATTTTCAGTACTGATCCATCCGAGTTTTCCTCATACTAAAATCATTCATTTAAAGAGATTGAAATGACAAATATGACCCTTTTCCAGTTCGTTAAACTGTTTCATCAACTAAAACGATTTAAAGATTCGAATGTGACAAGCTTTCACGACAAAATGGACAAGTCTGCATGAGTATAAGGTATATTTACACATTTAACTTTTCCTGTTTACACACAAAAGAAAAAAAATTGTTGGAAGCCTTACTTTCGGGTTTAAAACTATAGTATGCGCATTAAATACCAAAGATGTAAGCGATGGATAGTTATCCTTGCTTTTCCATGGATTCTCTCATTCTTATGACATCTAACAGTGCTTTGTCGTGGACGGTAACAATGGATTAGTGAAACTGAAAACAATGTTACTTATGTATTTTGTCTTCTGCAGGAATACTGTTGGAAAGCCTGCTGTCATCTGTGTAAAATAAAACATAAAACCCGTAAACTCATATTTGTGAACTTAAAAAAAAAAACTATTTTGTTACAAATTGTAAATAATGTATGAACATATTGGATACGTAGCTGATTTCTTTCTACTACAGCAATGATTAAATTGAGTTAAATAGCGCAAGTCAAAGTGCATAAATCAATCACGCTTTGGGGCATGATTGAAGACTTAATTGTAAAGTGTAGCCTACAATTAATATGTTACTTTATTACAGTAGTTGCTACGTGAATAGATTTTAATATA